>OU026147.1:4700044-5023488 GCA_907269125.1 Eristalis pertinax | reverse complement strand
GCCTTATCCTAGCTCACCTTCCAACTGGCACAGCGGCCAAACTAGGCTACCTACGACTCTTGTACACCTGTGGGTATGTTGTCTAGTGTCTATTAATCGAATCAAATGCATTTGGAGTGAATCCGACGACATCGAGATTTTCACCTGAAAAAGTAGACAGTGTATAGTAAGGCATTTTCAGCCTTATCCTAGCTCACCTTCCAACTGACACAGCGGCCAAACTAGGCTACCTACGACTCTTGTACACCTGTGGGTATGTTGTCTAGTGTCTATTAATCGAATCAAATGCATTTGGAGTGAATCCGACGACATCGAGATTTTCACCTGAAAAAGTAGACAGTGTATAGTAAGGCATTTTCAGCCTTATCCTAGCTCACCTTCCAACTGGCACAGCGGCCAAACTAGGCTACCTACGACTCTTGTACACCTGTGGGTATGTTGTCTAGTGTCTATTAATCGAATCAAATGCATTTGGAGTGAATCCGACGACATCGAGATTTTCACCTGAAAAAGTAGACAGTGTATAGTAAGGCATTTTCAGCCTTATCCTAGCTCATCTTCCAACTGGCACAGCGGCCAAACTAGGCTACCTACGACTCTTGTACACCTGTGGGTATGTTGTCTAGTGTCTATTAATCGAATCAAATGCATTTGGAGTGAATCCGACGACATCGAGATTTTCACCTGAAAAAGTAGACAGTGTATAGTAAGGCATTTTCAGCCTTATCCTAGCTCATCTTCCAACTGGCACAGCGGCCAAACTAGGCTACCTACGACTCTTGTACACCTGTGGGTATGTTGTCTAGTGTCTATTAATCGAATCAAATGCATTTGGAGTGAATCCGACGACATCGAGATTTTCACCTGAAAAAGTAGACAGTGTATAGTAAGGCATTTTCAGCCTTATCCTAGCTCACTTTCCAACTGGCACAGCGGCCAAACTAGGCTACCTACGACTCTTGTACACCTGTGGGTATGTTGTCTAGTGTCTATTAATCGAATCAAATGCATTTGGAGTGAATCCGACGACATCGAGATTTTCACCTGAAAAAGTAGACAGTGTATAGTAAGGCATTTTCAGCCTTATCCTAGCTCACCTTCCAACTGGCACAGCGGCCAAACTAGGCTACCTACGACTCTTGTACACCTGTGGGTATGTTGTCTAGTGTCTATTAATCGAATCAAATGCATTTGGAGTGAATCCGACGACATCGAGATTTTCACCTGAAAAAGTAGACAGTGTATAGTAAGGCATTTTCAGCCTTATCCTAGCTCACCTTCCAACTGACACAGCGGCCAAACTAGGCTACCTACGACTCTTGTACACCTGTGGGTATGTTGTCTAGTGTCTATTAATCGAATCAAATGCATTTGGAGTGAATCCGACGACATCGAGATTTTCACCTGAAAAAGTAGACAGTGTATAGTAAGGCATTTTCAGCCTTATCCTAGCTCATCTTCCAACTGGCACAGCGGCCAAACTAGGCTACCTACGACTCTTGTACACCTGTGGGTATGTTGTCTAGTGTCTATTAATCGAATCAAATGCATTTGGAGTGAATCCGACGACATCGAGATTTTCACCTGAAAAAGTAGACAGTGTATAGTAAGGCATTTTCAGCCATATCCTAGCTCACCTTCCAACTGGCACAGCGGCCAAACTAGGCTACCTACGACTCTTGTACACCTGTGGGTATGTTGTCTAGTGTCTATTAATCGAATCAAATGCATTTGGAGTGAATCCGACGACATCGAGATTTTCACCTGAAAAAGTAGACAGTGTATAGTAAGGCATTTTCAGCCTTATCCTAGCTCACCTTCCAACTGGCACAGCGGCCAAACTAGGCTACCTACGACTCTTGTACACCTGTGGGTATGTTGTCTAGTGTCTATTAATCGAATCAAATGCATTTGGAGTGAATCCGACGACATCGAGATTTTCACCTGAAAAAGTAGACAGTAAGGCATTTTCAGCCTTATCCTAGCTCACCTTCCAACTGGCACAGCGGCCAAACTAGGCTACCTACGACTCTTGTACACCTGTGGGTATGTTGTCTAGTGTCTATTAATCGAATCAAATGCATTTGGAGTGAATCCGACGACATCGAGATTTTCACCTGAAAAAGTAGACAGTGTATAGTAAGGCATTTTCAGCCTTATCCTAGCTCACCTTCCAACTGGCACAGCGGCCAAACTAGGCTACCTACGACTCTTGTACACCTGTGGGTATGTTGTCTAGTGTCTATTAATCGAATCAAATGCATTTGGAGTGAATCCGACGACATCGAGATTTTCACCTGAAAAAGTAGACAGGCATTTTCAGCCTTATCCTAGCTCACCTTCCAACTGGCACAGCGGCCAAACTAGGCTACCTACGACTCTTGTACACCTGTGGGTATGTTGTCTAGTGTCTATTAATCGAATCAAATGCATTTGGAGTGAATCCGACGACATCGAGATTTTCACCTGAAAAAGTAGACAGTGTATAGTAAGGCATTTTCAGCCTTATCCTAGCTCACCTTCCAACTGGCACAGCTTCCAAACTAGGCTACCTACGACTCTTGTACACCTGTGGGTATGTTGTCTAGTGTCTATTAATCGAATCAAATGCATTTGGAGTGAATCCGACGACATCGAGATTTTCACCTGAAAAAGTAGACAGTGTATAGTAAGGCATTTTCAGCCTTATCCTAGCTCATCTTCCAACTGGCACAGCGGCCAAACTAGGCTACCTACGACTCTTGTACACCTGTGGGTATGTTGTCTAGTGTCTATTAATCGAATCAAATGCATTTGGAGTGAATCCGACGACATCGAGATTTTCACCTGAAAAAGTAGACAGTGTATAGTAAGGCATTTTCAGCCTTATCCTAGCTCACCTTCCAACTGGCACAGCGGCCAAACTAGGCTACCTACGACTCTTGTACACCTGTGGGTATGTTGTCTAGTGTCTATTAATCGAATCAAATGCATTTGGAGTGAATCCGACGACATCGAGATTTTCACCTGAAAAAGTAGACAGTGTATAGTAAGGCATTTTCAGCCTTATCCTAGCTCACCTTCCAACTGGCACAGCGGCCAAACTAGGCTACCTACGACTCTTGTACACCTGTGGGTATGTTGTCTAGTGTCTATTAATCGAATCAAATGCATTTGGAGTGAATCCGACGACATCGAGATTTTCACCTGAAAAAGTAGACAGTGTATAGTAAGGCATTTTCAGCCTTATCCTAGCTCACCTTCCAACTGGCACAGCGGCCAAACTAGGCTACCTACGACTCTTGTACACCTGTGGGTATGTTGTCTAGTGTCTATTAATCGAATCAAATGCATTTGGAGTGAATCCGACGACATCGAGATTTTCACCTGAAAAAGTAGACAGTGTATAGTAAGGCATTTTCAGCCTTATCCTAGCTCACCTTCCAACTGGCACAGCGGCCAAACTAGGCTACCTACGACTCTTGTACACCTGTGGGTATGTTGTCTAGTGTCTATTAATCGAATCAAATGCATTTGGAGTGAATCCGACGACATCGAGATTTTCACCTGAAAAAGTAGACAGTAAGGCATTTTCAGCCTTATCCTAGCTCATCTTCCAACTGGCACAGCGGCCAAACTAGGCTACCTACGACTCTTGTACACCTGTGGGTATGTTGTCTAGTGTCTATTAATCGAATCAAATGCATTTGGAGTGAATCCGACGACATCGAGATTTTCACCTGAAAAAGTAGACAGTGTATAGTAAGGCATTTTCAGCCTTATCCTAGCTCATCTTCCAACTGGCACAGCGGCCAAACTAGGCTACCTACGACTCTTGTACACCTGTGGGTATGTTGTCTAGTGTCTATTAATCGAATCAAATGCATTTGGAGTGAATCCGACGACATCGAGATTTTCACCTGAAAAAGTAGACAGTGTATAGTAAGGCATTTTCAGCCTTATCCTAGCTCACCTTCCAACTGGCACAGCGGCCAAACTAGGCTACCTACGACTCTTGTACACCTGTGGGTATGTTGTCTAGTGTCTATTAATCGAATCAAATGCATTTGGAGTGAATCCGACGACATCGAGATTTTCACCTGAAAAAGTAGACAGTAAGGCATTTTCAGCCTTATCCTAGCTCATCTTCTAACTGGCACAGCGGCCAAACTAGGCTACCTACGACTCTCTTACACCTGTGCGTATGTTGTCTAGTGTCTATTAATCGAATCAAATGCATTTGGAGTGAATCCGACGACATCGAGATTTTCACCTGAAAAAGTAGACAGTGTATAGTAAGGCATTTTCAGCCTTATCCTAGCTCACCTTCCAACTGGCACAGCGGCCAAACTAGGCTACCTACGACTCTTGTACACCTGTGGGTATGTTGTCTAGTGTCTATTAATCGAATCAAATGCATTTGGAGTGAATCCGACGACATCGAGATTTTCACCTGAAAAAGTAGACAGTGTATAGTAAGGCATTTTCAGCCTTATCCTAGCTCACCTTCCAACTGGCACAGCGGCCAAACTAGGCTACCTACGACTCTTGTACACCTGTGGGTATGTTGTCTAGTGTCTATTAATCGAATCAAATGCATTTGGAGTGAATCCGACGACATCGAGATTTTCACCTGAAAAAGTAGACAGTGTATAGTAAGGCATTTTCAGCCTTATCCTAGCTCACCTTCCAACTGGCACAGCGGCCAAACTAGGCTACCTACGACTCTTGTACACCTGTGGGTATGTTGTCTAGTGTCTATTAATCGAATCAAATGCATTTGGAGTGAATCCGACGACATCGAGATTTTCACCTGAAAAAGTAGACAGTGTATAGTAAGGCATTTTCAGCCTTATCCTAGCTCACCTTCCAACTGGCACAGCGGCCAAACTAGGCTACCTACGACTCTTGTACACCTGTGGGTATGTTGTCTAGTGTCTATTAATCGAATCAAATGCATTTGGAGTGAATCCGACGACATCGAGATTTTCACCTGAAAAAGTAGACAGTGTATAGTAAGGCATTTTCAGCCTTATCCTAGCTCACCTTCCAACTGGCACAGCGGCCAAACTAGGCTACCTACGACTCTTGTACACCTGTGGGTATGTTGTCTAGTGTCTATTAATCGAATCAAATGCATTTGGAGTGAATCCGACGACATCGAGATTTTCACCTGAAAAAGTAGACAGTGTATAGTAAGGCATTTTCAGCCTTATCCTAGCTCACCTTCCAACTGGCACAGCGGCCAAACTAGGCTACCTACGACTCTTGTACACCTGTGGGTATGTTGTCTAGTGTCTATTAATCGAATCAAATGCATTTGGAGTGAATCCGACGACATCGAGATTTTCACCTGAAAAAGTAGACAGTGTATAGTAAGGCATTTTCAGCCTTATCCTAGCTCACCTTCCAACTGGCACAGCGGCCAAACTAGGCTACCTACGACTCTTGTACACCTGTGGGTATGTTGTCTAGTGTCTATTAATCGAATCAAATGCATTTGGAGTGAATCCGACGACATCGAGATTTTCACCTGAAAAAGTAGACATTTTCAGCCTTATCCTAGCTCACCTTCCAACTGGCACAGCGGCCAAACTAGGCTACCTACGACTCTTGTACACCTGTGGGTATGTTGTCTAGTGTCTATTAATCCAATCAAATGCATTTGGAGTGAATCCGACGACATCGAGATTTTCACCTGAAAAAGTAGACAGTGTATAGTAAGGCATTTTCAGCCTTATCCTAGCTCATCTTCCAACTGGCACAGCGGCCAAACTAGGCTACCTACGACTCTTGTACACCTGTGGGTATGTTGTCTAGTGTCTATTAATCGATTCAAATGCATTTGGAGTGAATCCGACGACATCGAGATTTTCACCTGAAAAAGTAGACAGTGTATAGTAAGGCATTTTCAGCCTTATCCTAGCTCATCTTCCAACTGGCACAGCGGCCAAACTAGGCTACCTACGACTCTTGTACACCTGTGGGTATGTTGTCTAGTGTCTATTAATCGAATCAAATGCATTTGGAGTGAATCCGACGACATCGAGATTTTCACCTGAAAAAATAGACAGTGTATAGTAAGGCATTTTCAGCCTTATCCTAGCTCATCTTCCAACTGGCACAGCGGCCAAACTAGGCTACCTACGACTCTTGTACACCTGTGGGTATGTTGTCTAGTGTCTATTAATCGAATCAAATGCATTTGGAGTGAATCCGACGACATCGAGATTTTCACCTGAAAAAGTAGACAGTGTATAGTAAGGCATTTTCAGCCTTATCCTAGCTCACCTTCCAACTGGCACAGCGGCCAAACTAGGCTACCTACGACTCTTGTACACCTGTGGGTATGTTGTCTAGTGTCTATTAATCGAATCAAATGCATTTGGAGTGAATCCGACGACATCGAGATTTTCACCTGAAAAAGTAGACAGTGTATAGTAAGGCATTTTCAGCCTTATCCTAGCTCACCTTCCAACTGGCACAGCGGCCAAACTAGGCTACCTACGACTCTTGTACACCTGTGGGTATGTTCTCTAGTGACTATTAATCGAATCAAATGCATTTGGAGTGAATCCGACGACATCGAGATTTTCACCTGAAAAAGTAGACAGTGTATAGTAAGGCATTTTCAGCCTTATCCTAGCTCACCTTCCAACTGGCACAGCGGCCAAACTAGGCTACCTACGACTCTTGTACACCTGTGGGTATGTTCTCTAGTGTCTATTAATCGAATCAAATGCATTTGGAGTGAATCCGACGACATCGAGATTTTCACCTGAAAAAGTAGACAGTGTATAGTAAGGCATTTTCAGCCTTATCCTAGCTCACCTTCCAACTGGCACAGCGGCCAAACTAGGCTACCTACGACTCTTGTACACCTGTGGGTATGTTGTCTAGTGTCTATTAATCGAATCAAATGCATTTGGAGTGAATCCGACGACATCGAGATTTTCACCTGAAAAAGTAGACAGTGTATAGTAAGGCATTTTCAGCCTTATCCTAGCTCACCTTCCAACTGGCACAGCGGCCAAACTAGGCTACCTACGACTCTTGTACACCTGTGGGTATGTTCTCTAGTGTCTATTAATCGAATCAAATGCATTTGGAGTGAATCCGACGACATCGAGATTTTCACCTGAAAAAGTAGACAGTGTATAGTAAGGCATTTTCAGCCTTATCCTAGCTCACCTTCCAACTGGCACAGCGGCCAAACTAGGCTACCTACGACTCTTGTACACCTGTGGGTATGTTCTCTAGTGTCTATTAATCGAATCAAATGCATTTGGAGTGAATCCGACGACATCGAGATTTTCACCTGAAAAAGTAGACAGTGTATAGTAAGGCATTTTCAGCCTTATCCTAGCTCACCTTCCAACTGGCACAGCGGCCAAACTAGGCTACCTACGACTCTTGTACACCTGTGGGTATGTTGTCTAGTGTCTATTAATCGAATCAAATGCATTTGGAGTGAATCCGACGACATCGAGATTTTCACCTGAAAAAGTAGACAGTGTATAGTAAGGCATTTTCAGCCTTATCCTAGCTCACCTTCCAACTGGCACAGCGGCCAAACTAGGCTACCTACGACTCTTGTACACCTGTGGGTATGTTGTCTAGTGTCTATTAATCGAATCAAATGCATTTGGAGTGAATCCGACGACATCGAGATTTTCACCTGAAAAAGTAGACAGTGTATAGTAAGGCATTTTCAGCCTTATCCTAGCTCACCTTCCAACTGGCACAGCGGCCAAACTAGGCTACCTACGACTCTTGTACACCTGTGGGTATGTTCTCTAGTGTCTATTAATCGAATCAAATGCATTTGGAGTGAATCCGACGACATCGAGATTTTCACCTGAAAAAGTAGACAGTGTATAGTAAGGCATTTTCAGCCTTATCCTAGCTCACCTTCCAACTGGCACAGCGGCCAAACTAGGCTACCTACGACTCTTGTACACCTGTGGGTATGTTGTCTAGTGTCTATTAATCGAATCAAATGCATTTGGAGTGAATCCGACGACATCGAGATTTTCACCTGAAAAAGTAGACAGTGTATAGTAAGGCATTTTCAGCCTTATCCTAGCTCACCTTCCAACTGGCACAGCGGCCAAACTAGGCTACCTACGACTCTTGTACACCTGTGGGTATGTTGTCTAGTGTCTATTAATCGAATCAAATGCATTTGGAGTGAATCCGACGACATCGAGATTTTCACCTGAAAAAGTAGACAGTGTATAGTAAGGCATTTTCAGCCTTATCCTAGCTCACCTTCCAACTGGCACAGCGGCCAAACTAGGCTACCTACGACTGTTGTACACCTGTGGGTATGTTCTCTAGTGTCTATTAATCGAATCAAATGCATTTGGAGTGAATCCGACGACATCGAGATTTTCACCTGAAAAAGTAGACAGTGTATAGTAAGGCATTTTCAGCCTTATCCTAGCTCTCCTTCCAAATGGCACAGCGGCCAAACTAGGCTACCTACGACTCTTGTACACCTGTGGGTATGTTGTCTAGTGTCTATTAATCGAATCAAATGCATTTGGAGTGAATCCGACGACATCGAGATTTTCACCTGAAAAAATAGACAGTAAATAGTAAGGCATTTTCAGCCTTATCCTAGCTCACCTTCCAACTGGCACAGCGGCCAAACTAGGCTACCTACGACTCTTGTACACCTGTGGGTATGTTCTCTAGTGTCTATTAATCGAATCAAATGCATTTGGAGTGAATCCGACGACATCGAGATTTTCACCTGAAAAAGTAGACAGTGTATAGTAAGGCATTTTCAGCCTTATCCTAGCTCACCTTCCAACTGGCACAGCGGCCAAACTAGGCTACCTACGACTCTTGTACACCTGTGGGTATGTTCTCTAGTGTCTATTAATCGAATCAAATGCATTTGGAGTGAATCCGACGACATCGAGATTTTCACCTGAAAAAGTAGACAGTGTATAGTAAGGCATTTTCAGCCTTATCCTAGCTCACCTTCCAACTGGCACAGCGGCCAAACTAGGCTACCTACGACTCTTGTACACCTGTGGGTATGTTGTCTAGTGTCTATTAATCGAATCAAATGCATTTGGAGTGAATCCGACGACATCGAGATTTTCACCCAAAAAAATCGACAGTGGTTAGTAAGGCATTTCCTAGCTCATCCTTGCTCATCTTCCAACTGGCACAGCGGCCAAACTAGGCTACCTACGACTCTTGTACACCTGTGGGTATGTTGTCTAGTGTCTATTAATCGAATCAAATGCATTTGGAGTGAATCCGACGACATCGAGATTTTCACCTGAAAAAGTAGACAGTGTATAGTAAGGCATTTTCAGCCTTATCCTAGCTCACCTTCCAACTGACACAGCGGCCAAACTAGGCTACCTACGACTCTTGTACACCTGTGGAAATGTTGTCTAGTGTCTATTAATCGAATCAAATGCATTTGGAGTGAATCCGACGACATCGAGATTTTCACCTGAAAAAGTAGACAGTGTATAGTAAGGCATTTTCAGCCTTATCCTAGCTCACCTTCCAACTGGCACAGCGGCCAAACTAGGCTACCTACGACTCTTGTACACCTGTGGGTATGTTGTCTAGTGTCTATTAATCGAATCAAATGCATTTGGAGTGAATCCGACGACATCGAGATTTTCACCTGAAAAAGTAGACAGTGTATAGTAAGGCATTTTCAGCCTTATCCTAGCTCACCTTCCAACTGACACAGCGGCCAAACTAGGCTACCTACGACTCTTGTACACCTGTGGGTATGTTGTCTAGTGTCTATTAATCGAATCAAATGCATTTGGAGTGAATCCGACGACATCGAGATTTTCACCTGAAAAAGTAGACAGTGTATAGTAAGGCATTTTCAGCCTTATCCTAGCTCACCTTCCAACTGACACAGCGGCCAAACTAGGCTACCTACGACTCTTGTACACCTGTGGGTATGTTGTCTAGTGTCTATTAATCGAATCAAATGCATTTGGAGTGAATCCGACGACATCGAGATTTTCACCTGAAAAAGTAGACAGTGTATAGTAAGGCATTTTCAGCCTTATCCTAGCTCATCTTCCAACTGGCACAGCGGCCAAACTAGGCTACCTACGACTCTTGTACACCTGTGGGTATGTTGTCTAGTGTCTATTAATCGAATCAAATGCATTTGGAGTGAATCCGACGACATCGAGATTTTCACCTGAAAAAGTAGACAGTGTATAGTAAGGCATTTTCAGCCTTATCCTAGCTCACCTTCCAACTGACACAGCGGCCAAACTAGGCTACCTACGACTCTTGTACACCTGTGGGTATGTTGTCTAGTGTCTATTAATCGAATCAAATGCATTTGGAGTGAATCCGACGACATCGAGATTTTCACCTGAAAAAGTAGACAGTGTATAGTAAGGCATTTTCAGCCTTATCCTAGCTCACCTTCCAACTGGCACAGCGGCCAAACTAGGCTACCTACGACTCTTGTACACCTGTGGGTATGTTGTCTAGTGTCTATTAATCGAATCAAATGCATTTGGAGTGAATCCGACGACATCGAGATTTTCACCTGAAAAAGTAGACAGTGTATAGTAAGGCATTTTCAGCCTTATCCTAGCTCATCTTCCAACTGGCACAGCGGCCAAACTAGGCTACCTACGACTCTTGTACACCTGTGGGTATGTTGTCTAGTGTCTATTAATCGAATCAAATGCATTTGGAGTGAATCCGACGACATCGAGATTTTCACCTGAAAAAGTAGACAGTGTATAGTAAGGCATTTTCAGCCTTATCCTAGCTCACCTTCCAACTGACACAGCGGCCAAACTAGGCTACCTACGACTCTTGTACACCTGTGGGTATGTTGTCTAGTGTCTATTAATCGAATCAAATGCATTTGGAGTGAATCCGACGACATCGAGATTTTCACCTGAAAAAGTAGACAGTGTATAGTAAGGCATTTTCAGCCTTATCCTAGCTCATCTTCCAACTGGCACAGCGGCCAAACTAGGCTACCTACGACTCTTGTACACCTGTGGGTATGTTGTCTAGTG
This sequence comes from Eristalis pertinax, assembly GCA_907269125.1. Classification (NCBI taxonomy): domain Eukaryota; kingdom Metazoa; phylum Arthropoda; class Insecta; order Diptera; family Syrphidae; genus Eristalis; species Eristalis pertinax. Next base: position 5,012,467 of record OU026147.1, on the reverse strand, counting down.
TCTATTAATCGAATCAAATGCATTTGGAGTGAATCCGACGACATCGAGATTTTCACCTGAAAAAGTAGACAGTGTATAGTAAGGCATTTTCAGCCTTATCCTAGCTCACCTTCCAACTGGCACAGCGGCCAAACTAGGCTACCTACGACTCTTGTACACCTGTGGGTATGTTGTCTAGTGTCTATTAATCGAATCAAATGCATTTGGAGTGAATCCGACGACATCGAGATTTTCACCTGAAAAAGTAGACAGTGTATAGTAAGGCATTTTCAGCCTTATCCTAGCTCATCTTCCAACTGGCACAGCGGCCAAACTAGGCTACCTACGACTCTTGTACACCTGTGGGTATGTTGTCTAGTGTCTATTAATCGAATCAAATGCATTTGGAGTGAATCCGACTACATCGAGATTTTCACCTGAAAAAGTAGACAGTAAGGCATTTTCAGCCTTATCCTAGCTCACCTTCCAACTGGCACAGCGGCCAAACTAGGCTACCTACGACTCTTGTACACCTGTGGGTATGTTGTCTAGTGTCTATTAATCGAATCAAATGCATTTGGAGTGAATCCGACGACATCGAGATTTTCACCTGAAAAAGTAGACAGTGTATAGTAAGGCATTTTCAGCCTTATCCTAGCTCATCTTCCAACTGGCACAGCGGCCAAACTAGGCTACCTACGACTCTTGTACACCTGTGGGTATGTTGTCTAGTGTCTATTAATCGAATCAAATGCATTTGGAGTGAATCCGACGACATCGAGATTTTCACCTGAAAAAGTAGACAGTGTATAGTAAGGCATTTTCAGCCTTATCCTAGCTCACCTTCCAACTGGCACAGCGGCCAAACTAGGCTACCTACGACTCTTGTACACCTGTGGGTATGTTGTCTAGTGTCTATTAATCGAATCAAATGCATTTGGAGTGAATCCGACGACATCGAGATTTTCACCTGAAAAAGTAGACAGGCATTTTCAGCCTTATCCTAGCTCACCTTCCAACTGGCACAGCGGCCAAACTAGGCTACCTACGACTCTTGTACACCTGTGGGTATGTTGTCTAGTGTCTATTAATCGAATCAAATGCATTTGGAGTGAATCCGACGACATCGAGATTTTCACCTGAAAAAGTAGACAGTGTATAGTAAGGCATTTTCAGCCTTATCCTAGCTCACCTTCCAACTGGCACAGCGTCCAAACTAGGCTACCTACGACTCTTGTACACCTGTGGGTATGTTGTCTAGTGTCTATTAATCGAATCAAATGCATTTGGAGTGAATCCGACGACATCGAGATTTTCACCTGAAAAAGTAGACAGTGTATAGTAAGGCATTTTCAGCCTTATCCTAGCTCACCTTCCAACTGGCACAGCGGCCAAACTAGGCTACCTACGACTCTTGTACACCTGTGGGTATGTTGTCTAGTGTCTATTAATCGAATCAAATGCATTTGGAGTGAATCCGACGACATCGAGATTTTCACCTGAAAAAGTAGACAGTGTATAGTAAGGCATTTTCAGCCTTATCCTAGCTCATCTTCCAACTGGCACAGCGGCCAAACTAGGCTACCTACGACTCTTGTACACCTGTGGGTATGTTGTCTAGTGTCTATTAATCGAATCAAATGCATTTGGAGTGAATCCGACGACATCGAGATTTTCACCTGAAAAAGTAGACAGTGTATAGTAAGGCATTTTCAGCCTTATCCTAGCTCACCTTCCAACTGGCACAGCGGCCAAACTAGGCTACCTACGACTCTTGTACACCTGTGGGTATGTTGTCTAGTGTCTATTAATCGAATCAAATGCATTTGGAGTGAATCCGACGACATCGAGATTTTCACCTGAAAAAGTAGACAGTGTATAGTAAGGCATTTTCAGCCTTATCCTAGCTCACCTTCCAACTGGCACAGCGGCCAAACTAGGCTACCTACGACTCTTGTACACCTGTGGGTATGTTGTCTAGTGTCTATTAATCGAATCAAATGCATTTGGAGTGAATCCGACGACATCGAGATTTTCACCTGAAAAAGTAGACAGTGTATAGTAAGGCATTTTCAGCCTTATCCTAGCTCACCTTCCAACTGGCACAGCGGCCAAACTAGGCTACCTACGACTCTTGTACACCTGTGGGTATGTTGTCTAGTGTCTATTAATCGAATCAAATGCATTTGGAGTGAATCCGACGACATCGAGATTTTCACCTGAAAAAGTAGACAGTGTATAGTAAGGCATTTTCAGCCTTATCCTAGCTCACCTTCCAACTGGCACAGCGGCCAAACTAGGCTACCTACGACTCTTGTACACCTGTGGGTATGTTGTCTAGTGTCTATTAATCGAATCAAATGCATTTGGAGTGAATCCGACGACATCGAGATTTTCACCTGAAAAAGTAGACAGTGTATAGTAAGGCATTTTCAGCCTTATCCTAGCTCACCTTCCAACTGGCACAGCGGCCAAACTAGGCTACCTACGACTCTTGTACACCTGTGGGTATGTTGTCTAGTGTCTATTAATCGAATCAAATGCATTTGGAGTGAATCCGACGACATCGAGATTTTCACCTGAAAAAGTAGACAGTGTATAGTAAGGCATTTTCAGCCTTATCCTAGCTCACCTTCCAACTGGCACAGCGGCCAAACTAGGCTACCTACGACTCTTGTACACCTGTGGGTATGTTGTCTAGTGTCTATTAATCGAATCAAATGCATTTGGAGTGAATCCGACGACATCGAGATTTTCACCTGAAAAAGTAGACAGTGTATAGTAAGGCATTTTCAGCCTTATCCTAGCTCACCTTCCAACTGGCACAGCGGCCAAACTAGGCTACCTACGACTCTTGTACACCTGTGGGTATGTTCTCTAGTGTCTATTAATCGAATCAAATGCATTTGGAGTGAATCCGACGACATCGAGATTTTCACCTGAAAAAGTAGACAGTGTATAGTAAGGCATTTTCAGCCTTATCCTAGCTCACCTTCCAACTGGCACAGCGGCCAAACTAGGCTACCTACGACTCTTGTACACCTGTGGGTATGTTGTCTAGTGTCTATTAATCGAATCAAATGCATTTGGAGTGAATCCGACGACATCGAGATTTTCACCTGAAAAAGTAGACAGTGTATAGTAAGGCATTTTCAGCCTTATCCTAGCTCATCTTCCAACTGGCACAGCGGCCAAACTAGGCTACCTACGACTCTTGTACACCTGTGGGTATGTTGTCTAGTGTCTATTAATCGAATCAAATGCATTTGGAGTGAATCCGACGACATCGAGATTTTCACCTGAAAAAGTAGACAGTGTATAGTAAGGCATTTTCAGCCTTATCCTAGCTCACCTTCCAACTGGCACAGCGGCCAAACTAGGCTACCTACGACTCTTGTACACCTGTGGGTATGTTGTCTAGTGTCTATTAATCGAATCAAATGCATTTGGAGTGAATCCGACGACATCGAGATTTTCACCTGAAAAAGTAGACAGTGTATAGTAAGGCATTTTCAGCCTTATCCTAGCTCATCTTCCAACTGGCACAGCGGCCAAACTAGGCTACCTACGACTCTTGTACACCTGTGGGTATGTTGTCTAGTGTCTATTAATCGAATCAAATGCATTTGGAGTGAATCCGACGACATCGAGATTTTCACCTGAAAAAGTAGACAGTGTATAGTAAGGCATTTTCAGCCTTATCCTAGCTCACCTTCCAACTGGCACAGCGGCCAAACTAGGCTACCTACGACTCTTGTACACCTGTGGGTATGTTGTCTAGTGTCTATTAATCGAATCAAATGCATTTGGAGTGAATCCGACGACATCGAGATTTTCACCTGAAAAAGTAGACAGTGTATAGTAAGGCATTTTCAGCCTTATCCTAGCTCACCTTCCAACTGGCACAGCGGCCAAACTAGGCTACCTCCGACTCTTGTACACCTGTGGGTATGTTGTCTGGTGTCTATTAATCGAATCAAATGCATTTGGAGTGAATCCGACGACATCGAGATTTTCACCTGAAAAAGTAGACAGTGTATAGTAAGGCATTTTCAGCCTTATCCTAGCTCATCTTCCAACTGGCACAGCGGCCAAACTAGGCTACCTACGACTCTTGTACACCTGTGGGTATGTTGTCTAGTGTCTATTAATTGAATCAAATGCATTTGGAGTGAATCCGACGACATCGAGATTTTCACCTGAAAAAGTAGACAGTGTATAGTAAGGCATTTTCAGCCTTATCCTAGCTCACCTTCCAACTGGCACAGCGGCCAAACTAGGCTACCTACGACTCTTGTACACCTGTGGGTATGTTCTCTAGTGTCTATTAATCGAATCAAATGCATTTGGAGTGAATCCGACGACATCGAGATTTTCACCTGAAAAAGTAGACAGTGTATAGTAAGGCATTTTCAGCCTTATCCTAGCTCATCTTCCAACTGGCACAGCGGCCAAACTAGGCTACCTACGACTCTTGTACACCTGTGGGTATGTTGTCTAGTGTCTATTAATCGAATCAAATGCATTTGGAGTGAATCCGACGACATCGAGATTTTCACCTGAAAAAGTAGACAGTGTATAGTAAGGCATTTTCAGCCTTATCCTAGCTCACCTTCCAACTGGCACAGCGGCCAAACTAGGCTACCTCCGACTCTTGTACACCTGTGGGTATGTTGTCTGGTGTCTATTAATCGAATCAAATGCATTTGGAGTGAATCCGACGACATCGAGATTTTCACCTGAAAAAGTAGACAGTGTATAGTAAGGCATTTTCAGCCTTATCCTAGCTCATCTTCCAACTGGCACAGCGGCCAAACTAGGCTACCTACGACTCTTGTACACCTGTGGGTATGTTGTCTAGTGTCTATTAATCGAATCAAATGCATTTGGAGTGAATCCGACGACATCGAGATTTTCACCTGAAAAAGTAGACAGGCATTTTCAGCCTTATCCTAGCTCACCTTCCAACTGGCACAGCGGCCAAACTAGGCTACCTACGACTCTTGTACACCTGTGGGTATGTTGTCTAGTGTCTATTAATCGAATCAAATGCATTTGGAGTGAATCCGACGACATCGAGATTTTCACCTGAAAAAGTAGACAGTGTATAGTAAGGCATTTTCAGCCTTATCCTAGCTCACCTTCCAACTGGCACAGCGGCCAAACTAGGCTACCTACGACTCTTGTACACCTGTGGGTATGTTGTCTAGTGTCTATTAATCGAATCAAATGCATTTGGAGTGAATCCGACGACATCGAGATTTTCACCTGAAAAAGTAGACAGTGTATAGTAAGGCATTTTCAGCCTTATCCTAGCTCATCTTCCAACTGGCACAGCGGCCAAACTAGGCTACCTACGACTCTTGTACACCTGTGGGTATGTTGTCTAGTGTCTATTAATCGAATCAAATGCATTTGGAGTGAATCCGACGACATCGAGATTTTCACCTGAAAAAGTAGACAGTGTATAGTAAGGCATTTTCAGCCTTATCCTAGCTCATCTTCCAACTGGCACAGCGGCCAAACTAGGCTACCTACGACTCTTGTACACCTGTGGGTATGTTGTCTAGTGTCTATTAATCGAATCAAATGCATTTGGAGTGAATCCGACGACATCGAGATTTTCACCTGAAAAAGTAGACAGTGTATAGTAAGGCATTTTCAGCCTTATCCTAGCTCATCTTCCAACTGGCACAGCGGCCAAACTAGGCTACCTACGACTCTTGTACACCTGTGGGTATGTTGTCTAGTGTCTATTAATCGAATCAAATGCATTTGGAGTGAATCCGACGACATCGAGATTTTCACCTGAAAAAGTAGACAGTGTATAGTAAGGCATTTTCAGCCTTATCCTAGCTCACCTTCCAACTGGCACAGCGGCCAAACTAGGCTACCTACGACTCTTGTACACCTGTGGGTATGTTGTCTAGTGTCTATTAATCGAATCAAATGCATTTGGAGTGAATCCGACGACATCGAGATTTTCACCTGAAAAAGTAGACAGGCATTTTCAGCCTTATCCTAGCTCACCTTCCAACTGGCACAGCGGCCAAACTAGGCTACCTACGACTCTTGTACACCTGTGGGTATGTTGTCTAGTGTCTATTAATCGAATCAAATGCATTTGGAGTGAATCCGACGACATCGAGATTTTCACCTGAAAAAGTAGACAGTGTATAGTAAGGCATTTTCAGCCTTATCCTAGCTCACCTTCCAACTGGCACAGCGGCCAAACTAGGCTACCTACGACTCTTGTACACCTGTGGGTATGTTGTCTAGTGTCTATTAATCGAATCAAATGCATTTGGAGTGAATCCGACGACATCGAGATTTTCACCTGAAAAAGTAGACAGTGTATAGTAAGGCATTTTCAGCCTTATCCTAGCTCACCTTCCAAGTGGCACAGCGGCCAAACTAGGCTACCTACGACTCTTGTACACCTGTGGGTATGTTGTCTAGTGTCTATTAATCGAATCAAATGCATTTGGAGTGAATCCGACGACATCGAGATTTTCACCTGAAAAAATAGACAGTGTATAGTAAGGCATTTTCAGCCTTATCCTAGCTCATCTTCCAACTGGCACAGCGGCCAAACTAGGCTACCTACGACTCTTGTACACCTGTGGGTATGTTGTCTAGTGTCTATTAATCGAATCAAATGCATTTGGAGTGAATCCGACGACATCGAGATTTTCACCTGAAAAAGTAAACAGTAAGGCATTTTCAGCCTTATCCTAGCTCATCTTCCAACTGGCACAGCGGCCAAACTAGGCTACCTACGACTCTTGTACACCTGTGGGTATGTTGTCTAGTGTCTATTAATCGAATCAAATGCATTTGGAGTGAATCCGACGACATCGAGATTTTCACCTGAAAAAGTAGACAGTGTATAGTAAGGCATTTTCAGCCTTATCCTAGCTCACCTTCCAACTGGCACAGCGGCCAAACTAGGCTACCTACGACTCTTGTACACCTGTGGGTATGTTGTCTAGTGTCTATTAATCGAATCAAATGCATTTGGAGTGAATCCGACGACATCGAGATTTTCACCTGAAAAAGTAGACAGTGTATAGTAAGGCATTTTCAGCCTTATCCTAGCTCACCTTCCAACTGGCACAGCGGCCAAACTAGGCTACCTACGACTCTTGTACACCTGTGGGTATGTTGTCTAGTGTCTATTAATCGAATCAAATGCATTTGGAGTGAATCCGACGACATCGAGATTTTCACCTGAAAAAGTAGACAGTGTATAGTAAGGCATTTTCAGCCTTATCCTAGCTCACCTTCCAACTGGCACAGCGGCCAAACTAGGCTACCTACGACTCTTGTACACCTGTGGGTATGTTGTCTAGTGTCTATTAATCGAATCAAATGCATTTGGAGTGAATCCGACTACATCGAGATTTTCACCTGAAAAAGTAGACAGTGTATAGTAAGGCATTTATTTTCAGCCTTATCCTAGCTCACCTTCCAACTGGCACAGCGGCCAAACTAGGCTACCTACGACTCTTGTACACCTGTGGGTATGTTGTCTAGTGTCTATTAATCGAATCAAATGCATTTGGAGTGAATCCGACGACATCGAGATTTTCACCTGAAAAAGTAGACAGTGTATAGTAAGGCATTTTCAGCCTTATCCTAGCTCACCTTCCAACTGGCACAGCGGCCAAACTAGGCTACCTACGACTCTTGTGCACCTGTGGGTATGTTGTCTAGTGTCTATTAATCGAATCAAATGCATTTGGAGTGAATCCGACGACATCGAGATTTTCACCTGAAAAAGTAGACAGTGTATAGTAAGGCATTTTCAGCCTTATCCTAGCTCACCTTCCAACTGGCACAGCGGCCAAACTAGGCTACCTACGACTCTTGTACACCTGTGGGTATGTTGTCTAGTGTCTATTAATCGAATCAAATGCATTTGGAGTGAATCCGACGACATCGAGATTTTCACCTGAAAAAGTAGACAGTGTATAGTAAGGCATTTTCAGCCTTATCCTAGCTCATCTTCCAACTGGCACAGCGGCCAAACTAGGCTACCTACGACTCTTGTACACCTGTGGGTATGTTGTCTAGTGTCTATTAATCGAATCAAATGCATTTGGAGTGAATCCGACGACATCGAGATTTTCACCTGAAAAAGTAGACAGTGTATAGTAAGGCATTTTCAGCCTTATCCTAGCTCACCTTCCAACTGGCACAGCGGCCAAACTAGGCTACCTACGACTCTTGTACACCTGTGGGTATGTTGTCTAGTGTCTATTAATCGAATCAAATGCATTTGGAGTGAATCCGACGACATCGAGATTTTCACCTGAAAAAGTAGACAGTGTATAGTAAGGCATTTTCAGCCTTATCCTAGCTCATCTTCCAACTGGCACAGCGGCCAAACTAGGCTACCTACGACTCTTGTACACCTGTGGGTATGTTGTCTAGTGTCTATTAATCGAATCAAATGCATTTGGAGTGAATCCGACGACATCGAGATTTTCACCTGAAAAAGTAGACAGTGTATAGTAAGGCATTTTCAGCCTTATCCTAGCTCATCTTCCAACTGGCACAGCGGCCAAACTAGGCTACCTACGACTCTTGTACACCTGTGGGTATGTTGTCTAGTGTCTATTAATCGAATCAAATGCATTTGGAGTGAATCCGACGACATCGAGATTTTCACCTGAAAAAGTAGACAGTGTATAGTAAGGCATTTTTAGCCTTATCCTAGCTCACCTTCCAACTGGCACAGCGGCCAAACTAGGCTACCTACGACTCTTGTACACCTGTGGGTATGTTGTCTAGTGTCTATTAATCGAATCAAATGCATTTGGAGTGAATCCGACGACATCGAGATTTTCACCTGAAAAAGTAGACAGTGTATAGTAAGGCATTTTCAGCCTTATCCTAGCTCACCTTCCAAGTGGCACAGCGGCCAAACTAGGCTACCTACGACTCTTGTACACCTGTGGGTATGTTGTCTAGTGTCTATTAATCGAATCAAATGCATTTGGAGTGAATCCGACGACATCGAGATTTTCACCTGAAAAAGTAGACAGTGTATAGTAAGGCATTTTCAGCCTTATCCTAGCTCATTTTCCAACTGGCACAGCGGCCAAACTAGGCTACCTACGACTCTTGTACACCTGTGGGTATGTTGTCTAGTGTCTATTAATCGAATCAAATGCATTTGGAGTGAATCCGACGACATCGAGATTTTCACCTGAAAAAGTAGACAGTGTATAGTAAGGCATTTTCAGCCTTATCCTAGCTCACCTTCCAACTGGCACAGCGGCCAAACTAGGCTACCTACGACTCTTGTACACCTGTGGGTATGTTGTCTAGTGTCTATTAATCGAATCAAATGCATTTGGAGTGAATCCGACGACATCGAGATTTTCACCTGAAAAAGTAGACAGTGTATAGTAAGGCATTTTCAGCCTTATCCTAGCTCACCTTCCAACTGGCACAGCGGCCAAACTAGGCTACCTACGACTCTTGTACACCTGTGGGTATGTTGTCTAGTGTCTATTAATCGAATCAAATGCATTTGGAGTGAATCCGACGACATCGAGATTTTCACCTGAAAAAGTAGACAGTGTATAGTAAGGCATTTTCAGCCTTATCCTAGCTCACCTTCCAACTGGCACAGCGGCCAAACTAGGCTACCTACGACTCTTGTACACCTGTGGGTATGTTGTCTAGTGTCTATTAATCGAATCAAATGCATTTGGAGTGAATCCGACGACATCGAGATTTTCACCTGAAAAAGTAGACAGTGTATAGTAAGGCATTTTCAGCCTTATCCTAGCTCATTTTCCAACTGGCACAGCGGCCAAACTAGGCTACCTACGACTCTTGTACACCTGTGGGTATGTTGTCTAGTGTCTATTAATCGAATCAAATGCATTTGGAGTGAATCCGACGACATCGAGATTTTCACCTGAAAAAGTAGACAGTGTATAGTAAGGCATTTTCAGCCTTATCCTAGCTCACCTTCCAACTGGCACAGCGGCCAAACTAGGCTACCTACGACTCTTGTACACCTGTGGGTATGTTGTCTAGTGTCTATTAATCGAATTAAATGCATTTGGAGTGAATCCGACGACATCGAGATTTTCACCTGAAAAAGTAGACAGTGTATAGTAAGGCATTTTCAGCCTTATCCTAGCTCACCTTCCAACTGGCACAGCGGCCAAACTAGGCTACCTACGACTCTTGTACACCTGTGGGTATGTTGTCTAGTGTCTATTAATCGAATCAAATGCATTTGGAGTGAATCCGACGACATCGAGATTTTCACCTGAAAAAGTAGACAGTGTATAGTAAGGCATTTTCAGCCTTATCCTAGCTCATCTTCCAACTGGCACAGCGGCCAAACTAGGCTACCTACGACTCTTGTACACCTGTGGGTATGTTGTCTAGTGTCTATTAATCGAATCAAATGCATTTGGAGTGAATCCGACGACATCGAGATTTTCACCTGAAAAAGTAGACAGTGTATAGTAAGGCATTTTCAGCCTTATCCTAGCTCACCTTCCAACTGGCACAGCGGCCAAACTAGGCTACCTACGACTCTTGTACACCTGTGGGTATGTTGTCTAGTGTCTATTAATCGAATCAAATGCATTTGGAGTGAATCCGACGACATCGAGATTTTCACCTGAAAAAGTAGACAGTGTATAGTAAGGCATTTTCAGCCTTATCCTAGCTCATCTTCCAACTGGCACAGCGGCCCTTTTAGACGTAGCTAGTACTTCTGTACATCGTTGGTGTACATAGTCCGAAGAAAACCTCTCAAAAGGTCCTTGTCCACAGTTCCACTTCACACAGTCGACCACAGGATGATTCAGTTTCCAAAAGTTCAACTTCAAGAATGACATTACAAAACTGCGCAGACTGGTCTTCCTCTCCCTCCCTTTGAATTTCATTATCTAATGTAAGTGGATCCAATGAAGGGGAAGAAAAAAAGATACCACCGCCCATTGCCGCACTCCATTAAAGCACATAAATCACGCAGTACTGTCCTTGGGCGCTTGTGTATTTTCTTCATTTTTCACTTCCTGACCGTGACCATTGTACCGTTAGCGCTTCCGCAACAGAAGTGCAAATTAGCGACAATCCATTTGCCGCAAAAAAGTCAACAATTCCTGTCGGATTTCCACCGCACCCCCCGCCACGTATTCATAATGGCAACAAGAGAATCAACAGCAACCACCGTCGCAAGGACTCCCCAGAGCCTAGACCAAGCAACACGCCCATATTTGTGCACAGTTGCAGGGGTGATGGCAAGGGGAAAGGATGAGTGAGGAAGCAGAGTGCGAGGTTAAATGCCCCTCAAGCACGCACTTTTCGCCGTTAACTGTCACGTGAATTATTAATTATAATTTACTTTCATTCAAGGACAAGGGGTTAAGGAGTATTTCATATGCTAATTCGCGAAACAAAAAAATACGCATACGACTTGGGCTGGGTTGAGGGAGCTTGAGTGCATGCTCGACTGGAGGGCCTTGCGGATTTAACGAAGGCAAAGAGCTTTCCGGTAGTTTTCCTTTTAAAGTTTGTGATTTGTGCTGAATGTTAACCCCTGATTTCCCAGGGGGGTTTGCTTTGCGTTGGCTGAACGCTGGGTAATCAAGTTCAAGGATGTGAATGGGCTGAAGCAGTTAATGTGATTAGGAGGTATTGAAAAATATGAGTCCGTGTGTGGGAGTTCCGGAGGAGAAGGACTTGACTCAAGTGCCTGTGGTCACTGAGAAGGACGTCGGGGTGAGTACTCATTTCGGTAATAAGGCAGACTGCTGAAGGCTCAAAGCAGCTGGAGAGGTTGTCGTGAGATGGTGTTCTTGATCCGGGATGGGCTTGGACTTCAAGTGTTCTTTGATCCTTCCTCCTCTTCGTCTGGGACCACAGTCTGAGATGGACTTATTGCTCAATTGGTCTTGGTTTTCCCTTCCTTCTTAGGGTGACAATGGTGCCCGGGCGGAGGTGGATCTCAACCAAGACTCCTCTTCGACTAGTGCGACCTTTGGTTCTTCTTCTTCTTACAGTCCGTAGGGATCTCGGGATGCACCAAGTTTTGGTTCTTCTTCTTCTGACGGCACTGAAGACCGTGGATCTGGATCTGGACGTGGATCTCAACCAAGAAGCCTCTCCTTTTTCTGGTGCTACAGTCGGGGATGGACCGACCTTTGGTTCTTCTTCTTCTGACGGCACTGCAGACCGGGCGAACGTGGATCTCAACCAACAATCAACTTCTTCTTCTAGTGCTACAGTCCTGGATAGACCATGGCCTCTACTAACAAGCCTCTCCGACTAGTGCAGCATTTAGTTCTTCTTCTTCTGACAGCACTATAGCCCGGGCTGAACTATGGATCCCAACCAAGAAGCCTCCTCTTCTTCTGGTGCTACAGGCCGGCATGGACCGACTTTTGGTTCTTCTTCTTCTGATGGCACTGCAGCCCTCTTCTTATTTTGGTGCTACAGTCCCGGATAGATCATGGTCTCTACTAACACACCTCTCCGACTAGTGCGCCCTTTGGTTCTTCTCCTTCTGACGGCACTGCAGACCGGGTGGACGTGGTTATCAACCAACAAGCCTCTCCACCTGGCACCACCATTATCTAGCTGCCTCCAATTACGCCCAAATTGGCTAAGATCCTTCTCCACTTGCGTGCGCCAGCGGTTTATTGGTCGTCCTTTATTGCTTTGTTCCACTGGCACGGGGTCAACTGGAGCAATGTTGTCCATGCGATCAACAAGCCATCTTAGGCGTGGAATCCGTAGACGCCTGGCTACACTCATGTCGCTGTAGAGCCCACACAGTTCGTGGTTGAATTGTCTTCTTCAGAGAAGAACAAAAGATTGAAGGCAGAATGTTTCCCTCGAAAGGACCAAGGGCTTATTTTCTTGCTCTTGTAGTTGTCCATGTCTCCACGGCAAGTTCACGGTTTAAAGTCCTTTGAAAGTGGACTCAACCTTTGCCTAGTTGCTTCCAAATGGCCACACCAAGTTGGTTAAGGTCCTTCTACACTTGTGGGAACCACCTCAGACGTGAGCGTCCTCTGTTCCTTTGTCCGACATGCTCGAAGTCGAAGAACGAAGGAGGAATCGCAGCGCTCACCTTTCCTCTGAAAATGAGACAGGAAATCTACCCTCTCCCGGCACCAAACTTGTACTGTCAACTCCGTCACACAATGCTGTCAGATTTGCGTCTAATAAGCTCGAATCAAATCCACAAGAAAGTTCTTCAGTCATCCCCGCAGCGGTCCACAATCCACTGACTGAATCATCTCATCTCGGGTTAACTTCTTTTTGAAAGAGGACAACTTCCGCTTAGTTCTCAATTCAAAAAGTTTCAAAGTTTCCACTCGACAATGGGAAAAACGTGGCGCTTGCTTTCGTTTGCCCTCCCCGCGGGGGATGTTGCAGAAGTTTCTTCTCTTTGGCCAGAGACTAATTAAAATGCCTTCAAAGTCCGATTTGCATTTATTTGAAGTCCTTAATTGAGTGTTACATCTACGCACTCCATCCAGCCACACGGTCGACAGCTGCCAGTGGCCAGTGGGGCAGTGGCCACCTGCCAAGTGTTGCTGTGCCACATGAAGAGCCAACTAAATAAGCAATTTCACGCACATTTGACTCCCAAAAGGACCCCCTCTCCCCCGACCACCTGAAGATCAAGTTCCCCGCCGGATTCAACTCCTTGTTGCCATTCCGGAGGCGCCCTAGACTGGAAAAGTTTTCGAGAACACAATTCAACATCCACCCGAGTGAGATGCATGGACTGACTGACTCTCTCTCTGCCTCTCCGGTGTGGTGGATCTTAAGCCTTGTTGTTCCTTTGGTGGTTTGGTGTGTGTGTGTGTGTTTTTTTTTTGAAATTAATGCGACTTCTGCTGCGACAGGGCAATGGGTACAGGACAGCCGTGGCCTGCCACAGTTGCCGTGTTTAAAGTGCTCAAACAAGGATCATGGAGTGTAAATGAGTGCAGCACATGTTTTATGTACACTTGGCAGGCGCCTCGGAACACGCGCTCGTTCCGGGGTAATGCCAAGTGATGTAGTGCGTCGGGGAAGATGGCTAATTTATTAAAAAGGTGTTTGTATTCTGGAGTTTGAGTGCCAAGGGGGGAGGCGAGATTATAGTCAAGAGGCGTGTCGCTTGAATGAGCAAAGAGCGGTGATTATTTGGCGGGAGGAAATGATTCCCTGGAAATGCCGCATTTGTTTGATGGGTAGTTAGGAGGAGATGTGGAGACCTGGAGGGAATATAGTAGGAGAGTGGAATATTCGCTGAAAGGGGTAGATTATTTGATGGTCGTAGACGGAGGGCCAAATACAAGTTTCTTTTTAAAAATGCAATAAAATGAATAAAATTAAATTTTTCACCATGTATTATGGCTTTATTAGTAGGAGCAGGCACTCCCATTTATTATGAAATACAACGTCGTTCAAGTGGTTGCCTCGGCTGGCTTCACAGTAGCGCATTCTGTCACCCCAAGTTCCCAAGACCTTGTGGGTGGTTTTGGGCTGTAGCTCACGTGTTGCTTGCATGATATTGGCCTTAAGTGCTTGAATCGTTTCCGAGTTGTTGGCATAACATCGGTACTTCACGACTCCCAACAAAAAGAACGTCCAAAGTGGTCAAACCGCAGCGCCGAGGCGGCCAATTGACATCGCCAAGGAGGCTGATAAATCGAATTGGGAATTTGGGGCGCAAAAGATCGATTGTTGCATGGGTTGTGTGGTATGGCGTGCCATCCTGCAAGAGCCAGAAGTCGTCCAAATCCGTGTCTTCAATTTCAGTAGAAAAAACGGCGGTAACCGTTGAACGTAAACGTTGCTCCCAGAATCATTTTCCAAGAAGGCCATAACAGCCACATTCTCATCTGAGAGCACTGCGCACCGAACGACGACGGGGACCTTGAGTGTTGTCCACTAGCATGTCAGTCTCATGAACTTTTTCCACAAGCTTGCGTACAGCAGTCGTCGAGGTGGGTGCTTCATTTCGTCGGCCAACACTACTTTTCAAAAAAAACTCACCGTTTGGCCAACACAGCAGTCACTTCCTCACTAAGTCTCTCACTCACTCACAAAGTTTTCAACATTTCCCAACGTTGCCAAGCGTAAAGCGACTTATTTCGTTCCGCGGAGGTATGATACTGACTTTCTGTCAGGATTTCGAGCGGAAAACAGGTGTCAGTGGCAAAATAACCCACGATTTAAAAAAAAAACCACTAGATGGCCCACCCTGTACTTAGTGTCAACTAGAAGCCGGTAGCCAGTGGTCGGGCTTGTAAGACAACAAGAAGAAGACTTCACCTCCGCCTGCCCGAGGGATAGGCAAAAACTCATTCCCTCTCAAGATTCAGTCTCCTTTGAAATTTATCACGTATACGCCACCGTAACACTTAAACTCTGACGCGAAGAGACAAGAGAAGAAAATTGTTGCGCCGCATCGAAATCCCTTTCGAGCTCACAGCCCCTCCCGAGCACCCACACGCGTCAAAGTGTTTTCTCAATCAAATCCCCGATTCGAAGCACGAAAGTGGGGGCGGGGTCATCGTCCGACCTGTCAGGTCTGTGCTTCATCACGTGCACCATGCTCAGCCGATCCAACAGGCGTTCGAAGGTGCAAAAGTAAAGGAAGGCAATCCCAAAGTGAAACACAAACATTCACCGTCTAGACCGTGCGCCAGAACTTTTCTATTTGTCTTGACACCTTTCGCTTCGCCCATGACGTCCTAGTATCTACCTCACAAAAGTCCAGCCCACACCATCGGCGCCCCTTAACGTGTAACTGAGTGTCGTTTATTGCCAAATTTGTGTGCTGTTGCTTAAGGATCGATACATTTAACTAGAGTAGACGCAGCTCTGCGGCTCCAGGACACACAATTTATTGCGTTCTTTTTGTAGTAGTTTCGGGTGCGGCGTGTGCCGTCGCCTTATCATTGAAAACTTTAGATAAACTGAAAGACGCCCTGAGGATGTTTGTTTTTAATGACTCTCTGGAATGTTGTGTTCTAAATGCTACACGCGCACCTTGACGAGTGTATAGCTGAGGATGCGGTGGGTGGGTGTGAGTGTTGGGGTGTAGAGTGGGCTTATGTGTTGCTCCGGAAAACTTTGAAGTTCTCGCAGCATCGGGGGGTGTTCGTATTCAGTGTGGCACTAAATGTTTAATTTGGAAACGGATGAGCGTGAAATTGTTTGAACATGATGAATTCTATCTCATGGAAGCATCTTCAATGGAATGAAAGTGAGATGATTTCAAGCAATCTAAACTTAAGCACTGACGTGGGCCGTTTTGGAGAACCTCTAGAAAGCATTCCTTATCGCTTCCTTGTACCACTCCGGTTGACACAGGATGTACACCCTCCTGCCATGGCCAGGTCGCACTCGAAAGATCACAATCTTGATCAGGGTGCAGGTCAAGTACGTCATCAAGTTAACCAGACCACCTTTAAAGGCCAACCAAAACAACAAGCCCAACCAGCCACTTCAGATGCTCCCTTCACCATGTCCTCGCAGCAAAGAAATACCAAGGCTGCATAATTACATTGTCAACCTCACTCTCGCGCAGCAGAGTCCTTATCCTCTCACTTTAATCCCTTAACGAACGGCAACAGACAAAAATAAAATGCATGTTCCACTTCACCCAAGTGGCCCGCAAGAGCTGCATCGCCACGAAGTGGTCGCCCAACCCTCCCTCTCGCTCGGCGAAATGATATAATTATCCCTTTTCACACACAGTATCAAATTGAAGGACCACCCATGTTCTATTAAAAAACTCTCCTAATGTCCTTCACCTGAACTGGACTCTTATCCGCATTTTTATGCATGAGCCGCCTGTTAATTTGGCACCACTTGCTCCACCCAAAAAAAGAAAACCTCTTTCCATTCGGTTTGTGTATGAAAATAAATTTGTCCGTGCGCACGTATAGATTTATGTCCTCGCAGAAGGTTACACCACACCGAGCTGAATCGCTGTGCTAACTTCTGCAAACTGAGCGAAATGTATTTATGAAGTCCTTGAACTTCGGCCGTGTGAATTGCGCTACAAAATGTAGTTCTTTTCACGAGAAAAGAGCTCAGATCAGAATCCATTCACTTTACTGGCGAATATGGATGGCGGAGGGTGTGCAGGCATCTGTGAGTGTCCTTTGGGTGTCGTGTTGTTTCTTTCTTTTCCTTTCAGGAAGTCGTTTCGATTTTCTGATCTCCCTCGTTGACTGTCGCCCGTCGGCCGTCGCCCGTCATGCCGACGGGCAGAAATCAATAGAAATACTTTAATTTCCTGGAATTTCGTCGAAGTTACTTCGATTGCCTAATGGGATCAATGGTGTGTGATTGAGCAGATGATGTATTGCCGCTGCTGAGCTGCGAGTTCCATGTGCTGCTGAATTGAGTGTGATGAGATCGTGATTTGAGTTCTTAGCACTTGGGGCAAGTTTTGCTTTGTTTGGGGGGCAGTGCCCTCATGGTTCAAAAGTGTGCTGGTTCCCATGTGTGTTCGCGGGAGCTGAGACGCAAAATGTTGCCCTGTGGTGCAGAGTGAGGATGTGCTGGCAAGGGTGACTGGTTGAGATCTCCTCCTGCTTGGCGATAAATGCTTTTCCAGGACACTCTGATTCTTGTGCGGCATGTTGAAACACAAACAGATGGACGCTCCAACGTGATCTGAGGCTTAAGTGTTGCCTTTCTTGAAATAGTCGCAGTAGATCATGTTTGGAGTTTCAGGACATGTTCATCTTCAATTTTGTTCACTTCAAAGCTGCCGCAGTTGTGGTTCGATGCATCAATTGGTGGCTGAGACTTGGATTCTGCGGCTTGAAGCCGACTTCCAAATCTCTTTGAAGCTAGAACTTGATAAGTACTCAAGTGCTTTTACAGTGTCCCTACAAGCTCAACTAGGTATATTCTTAGACCAGATTCATTCAAATGTAGGAGTTTGTTCCGATTATGGAAGTTCGTTGCTGAACCGGAAATAAAGGGTGGTTAAATTTTAAGGGCCGATATTGATTTCGAATAAAACAGACAAATTTTAGGAAATTATTGTCATTTCTTTTTATTATGATAATATTAGTATGGTTCAGTTATGTGTGGAACAAAATATCGGCCAAATGGCCATCCGATGGTCCAAATTTTCGATGACGCTGAATCATAATTAAGTTTCTATGCCGTTAATGTGCCGAATTATCTCATCCTTTATCTCTTGAATTGTTGCTGGCTTATCGACGTACACCTTTTCTTTCAAATAACCCCAAAGAAACGGTGTCAAATCACATGATCTTGGCGGCCAATTGACATCGCCACCACGTGAGATAACACGGCCATTGAATTTGTCGCGCAAAAGAGCCATTGTTTCGTTAACTGTGCGGCAAGTGGCACCGTCCTGTTGAAACCACATATCGTCCACATTCATAGCTTCCAATTCGGGCCAAAAAAAAAGTTCGTTATCATTTCACGATAGCGAACACCATTCACAGTAACTGCCTGACCGGCCTCATTTTGGAAAAAATACGGCCCGATGATGCCGCCAGCCCATAAACCGCACCAAACAGTCACTCTTTGTGGGTGCATTGGTTTTTCGACAATCACTCTTGGATTATCATTCGCCCAAATGCGGCAATTCTGCTTATTGACGAATCCACTGAGGTGAAAATGTGCCTCATCACTTCGAAAATTGATCATCCACTGTTGCCATTTCTTGCCACCACTCTGACCATTGACGACGCTTGAAATGGTCAAGTGGCTTTAGTTCTTGAGTCAATTGCACCTTGTAAGCGTGTAAATGCAAGTCTTTATGCATAATGTTCATCAACGACGAGCGTGAGAGGTGCATTTGTTGGGCACTACGACGAGTTGAGGTGGACGGCTCTTCAGCCACACTATCGCGAACAGCAGCAATATTTCCTGCAGTACGAGCTGTACGAGCTGTACGAGCATGCACTGGTGTTTTCACATCTCCTACAGACCCGGTTTGCTCAAATTTGTGCACGATTTTGCCGATTGTACGCACATTTGGACGATTAAATTGGCCGAAAAATCACGAAGTGCACGATATGCATTTTGATTTGAACGTCCATTTTCATAATAAGCCTGAATAACTTTAACGGGTTGCTCGATTGTGTATCAAATTTGAGTCAGTCTGAAATTGAGAAATGTCAAATGAAATGCAGAAAAGAACTTGACGTTTAGGTGTGGTTCACATTCAACATCGGCCCTTAAAATTTAACCACCCTTTACATACCAAAAACTGATTTATTATGATCTCCTATGTAGTTTCTTCCAAACCCCACCCACGTTCATTATTCAAATCCTGCCGAGGTCCTTGAAATGCAGAAAATCAAATTTCGCTTCTACAGATCAGAAAAAAGCCAGCATTTTGCCAATTCCTTTAAAGTTGATTTTCTTCGGTTTTCTACATCGAAATGCTTGCAGTTTTCCGGGGCCGTGTGTAGTCGACTAATTACCATCGATCTGCATTCAAAGTTTCGCATTTGTTGTCCCTGCGAAGTAGTGAATGACTTTGTCTACCTAGGCGCCGAAGTTAACGCAAGCACTGATTCCACAGCGGCGATAAAACGAAGCATCACTCTTGCCAATCGCTGTGGTTTTGAGCTTGGAAGGCAATTGAGGAAGACCCAGGATATCACTATTTCCTGCACTATGGCACAGTGCACCGGGTACACATGCAATGCGACTGAACATGCCCAACGACTTTTGTAGAAGCTGCAGAGATGATTCAGAAATAGAATCTAGCCAACATCTGCTCCGCCCTAGGTAGGAAAAGGAGACAGTTCCTAGTAAAGGACTTCTTCAAAGAGCTGGCGGACTAAACCGGTGTTGAACTGAAAATCGTCCTTAAATTCATATGTAGATTCGGCTGGACTTAGGACTACAGTAGCTCTCACGGTACTCCCTAGCAAAAGGGACAATTAACCCAACACGAGTGAACCAAATCCACCCAATGTCTCAACTGGCAGAGACAGAAACACTGCCCCGTCGAAGGTAGTGAAGAGTGTCCTTTTTCCTCATCGCATATGTGCACACTCGTTGACTATATTCCCATTTTCATTTCGTGGTATTTCCGATGACTATGACCATGGCTAGTCGGTCGATTTTGCTTTTTCCAAAGCATCCGAGTGGTCTCGCAGGTGGTTTGATAGTACCACGATTGTGTCAATTTTCAATTCAAATCAACATTGGTTATAAATTTCCGCGAATCCTTACTCTGCTCTTCTGCAGAATGTTGTGCTTCTAACAATGATAATTGAGATTAAGTAAGCTTAGTTTAAAAAACATTCAATAAAAGCTTACGAAGAAAAATGAATAAATTGAATTTCAATTGCTGGAATTTCGATTTAATAAAAAGTCTTTTAAGCTTTTTTTTCGAGTTTTGAAATTTCTAATTTGTCTAAGCTCTTGCGGAATTGTGCTGAGAGCTTCAGGAACACTGCATTTCAACCAGAAATCATGTACACCGAGATAGTCGTCTTTCCAGTGGAAAACCCCTTGCCCACAGCGTTTCACCACGAATTTTGCTCTAAACGCACGCTTACTACTTTTTTTTCACGCACACTTCTCAAGGCTTTAGAGCAGCCTGCAGTTGCTCTCTAATCAATCGTTTTCACAAACAGTGTCTGTGAACATTTTATAAAAAACGCTGTCAGATGAAATCAAGGGGCAAGAGAGGTAGAAGCTGACTATCTCTTTAATACTTCATCTCTGATTTCAACTGTCTTCTTGCATTGTTATTGCAAAAACCGGGGTTCTTCGAGCATAGCTTGTTGCACGTCTTCTTGTATTTATCCAATGGTTAATTGGTGTGGTGAATCGTCGATCGATCGTCGTGGTATTCTAATGTGAGCTTGAAGATGTCTTCCACTTGAAGAACATTAAACCATTCTGGCTCAGCAAAATTCCGATGAGATGTACCTTCGTACATTTATATTTTTCTGTGCAACATTTTGCAGTTTTTGTAACTTTTTCATTTGCGTAGCTGATGCATTATCCCAGGCAAGTATTCCATATCTCAGTTTAGATGTCACTAGCGCAAAGTACACATTCCTTAGCACTGATGTTGGTGCATGGTACTGCAGATGAGTTAGTGCGTATAGTGCTCTTTTGATAATCGATCGTAATTGATCAATATGCATATCCCATAAGAATTTACTGTCAATTGTTACTCCTAGATACTTGTAACTTTCTACTATATCTATGTTTCTGATGTGCATAATTTTTGTTTTCGAAGCGTTAATCGCTAATCCGTTATCATGACACCATTTTACTGCATCGTCAAACTCCTCCTGCATTATTGTTGTTGCCATCTGCAAGTATCTATGACATACCACTACTGCCGTATCGTCGGCATAAGCAAAAATATCCTTCATTCCGCATAGAGTGAAAAGTATCAAGCCCAAAGAAAATGCATGGTATGACTCGAGCTGTAAAGAGGCTATCAGGTTGAGAGAGTTGAATTTCCGGGCATACAAAGCCAACCCTACTGAGGAAAACCGGAATAAGTTTAAACGGGCCAGAAATGACTGCAATGCAACTATCAGACGTGTGAAATTCTCCTATGATCAAAAGTTGAGGCAAAAAGTGCTTCAATGTCCCAAAGGTAGCAAAAACTTTTGGTCATTTGTAAAAAAACATAAAGAATTCCACCTCGTCTTCACGTCTTCCCACGCTCATTTACAATGACATTCCAGCTGTCAGCTCTTTAGACAAAGCCATTCTGCTTGCGGCGCATTTTGCAGCCAGCTCAACACTGCCAGATTCCAATATGTCTCCACCTGTACTTCAGAGCGTTGATTTCGCCATGGAAAAATCCATTTCCGTACTCGTACAGTTGCAAGAGTACTTAAAGATCTCGACGTGCACAAATCCGCTGGCCCGGATGGTATTCCCCCTACACTTCTGAAGAGGTGTTCTTCTGCGCTGGCAAAACCATTGCGTAAGCTTTTTCATCTATCCTACTCTTTAGGTCTCTTTCCGAGCAGATGGAAAACAGCATTTGTCCAGCCCGTCCCTAAAAAGGGCGAATCTTCGTCACCCACCTCGTATCGACCCATAGCACTTACGTCCCTTCTTTCTAAGGTCATGGAAACGCTGATAAATCGTCAGCTTATGAAATATCTTGAATCGCGGAAGCTTCTTAATGACCGGCAGTACGGTTTCCGTAGTAACAGGTCCAATGGTGATTTGATAGCTTATCTCACCGAAATGTGGAACACATCGTTGCACTTGATATTTCTAAGGCATTTGACAGAGTTTGGCATCAAGCTCTTTTGTCAAAAATGCGTGCATGTGGTATCGATGAATCTCTTCTTCTATGGATTAGAAATTACCTTTCGAACCGTTCAATTCAAGTTGTTTTGGATGGGTTCAAGTCTGGTATCCACACCAAATAAATGCTGGTGTACCCCAAGGCTCTGTTCTGTCTCCGACATTCTTTCACATTTTTATTAATGATCTCTTGTCTGCTACTTCGAATCCAATCCATTCCTTCGTTGATGACAGCACCCTCAGCTTTTCATATTCGTTCCGAGACTCACGACCCTGCCCTTCGGCCGTAGAATTGGAACGGCAGCGTATGTTAAGCTCCTTGAATTCCGATCTTGACAGCATAATTAACTGGGGAAACAACAACAGAGTGGAATTCAATGCTTCTAAAACTCAATGCTGTCTGCTGTCACTCAAGCGAACCCTTGTTAATCAGCCATTATCCATGAATGGTGCTTGTGTCGATGAAACCGGAAAGCTTTCCATCCTTGGTACGATCACATATTTGAGGTCGCCGAAAATGTTGCGAAATGTTTAGGTTTCCTTAATCGATGCAAGAAATATTGCACCCCCCCTCTGTTTTGGCTTTCATTTATAAGGCGTATATCCGCCCCAAGCTTGAGTACAACGCTCATATCTGGTCTGGTGCCCCAAAGACCACCCTGCACCTACTAGATAGAATCCAAAAGCGAGCGATTAAACTTATAGGAGACAACTATGTCGCAAAGTCATTAGACTCGCTCGAACATCGACGTACCGTTTCTTCTCTGTCCGTATTTTATCGCTAATTCAACAAACGAAGCTCAAGTGAGCTAGCCAACTGCATTCCTCCTCTCCATGACTTCACCCGCAATACTCGTCGCGCCAGGAATGCTCATCAGGTTACCCTTAAGCCTACTTTCGGGCGCACAGTTAAATTTAGAGACTCGTTCTTCTTCAGCCGTACTACGCGAATTTGGAATGCTCTTCCCAGCCGTATATTTCCCACAGACTACAACCCGCAGATATTTAAGACCAATGTGCACAGGTACCTCCTCTCCCTTTCTCCCTCTATACCTTCGGCCCGTGCTGTGTCTTGACCCCGGACACTTAAGGGTATTAGCAACCCCTTGAGTGCGCGCAAATTATAAAAAAAAAAAAAAAAAAGGTTTGGCAAGCTTGAATATGCGAAGAAGCTCATTGGAGTATAATATGAATAGGAGTGGACCCAATTTCGATCCTTGGACTACGAATTGTGCGTGTTCCTTTTGGGTATAGGTATTGCTGATCTTGCAATAAAATCGGTTGTCCTTTAACCAATCAGCCATTACTCCTCGTATACCAATACGTTCCAAAGCATCTATTAGTTTTGAATGATTAAGAGTGTCAAAAGCTTTACAAAAGTCCATAAATAGGACCAGAACGTGATAGCTGCACAAACTGGCGAAAGTTCGGCATAGTTGACCCGCAGGGACGGCCGTTAGCTGTGAAAAGTGTAGTTAGATATCTTGGCATTTGGCTGGAACAATATCTGTATTTTGACAAACATATAGATATTGCTCTGACGAAAGCCAGAAAAGCCTTTGCTGCGGCAAGGAGGTTGTTTTTCAGCAGCCAACTTGATACCAGGGTGAAGGTAATCTGCTACATGGCCCTAGTACGGCCAATTATGACGTACGGTTGTCCCCTGTGGTTCAGCGTGAGTCCTTCCCAGATGGAAAAGATGAGGTTGTTCGAGAGACAGTGTCTCCGGAGCTGTCTCCGTTTGTATCGCACACCCGAGTCTGAGTACAAGAAGTACTATCCTAACGAGGTCCTGTACAACGAGGCAAACTTGAACAGGATAGATAATTTTATTATTAAGCTGATCAGAAGACACGTTGCACGAGCTATGACTTCTTCTAACAGTCTGATCTTTGGGGCTTACTACCCCAATACATTGTATCATGAAAGAGTGCGCCTCAACGGCTTTATTCCTCCTGACGCATTCCTCTATCTCGACACCATTGGCCTGATACAGGATGAGGAAGGATGTCCTATTATCTTCCATGTCGTACGCCGAACAGTGGACAGGCGACTGCTATACGAACGGGATGTAGCTCGCAGCCACGAGGATCTCCTCCGGTTCAGTGGAGCGATCTCTGTTCGCGACAGGAGAGAGTGTGCCAAGGAACGGCACTTTTACTGGTGGTTGCACCAGAACAGGTCTCAGCTGCCGCTAGCTAACGATGAGATAGTGGACCTTGGTGGCCAACTTACTTAGCTTTAAGGTTAGTTTAAGAGAAAAAAAAAAACGGGTTGCATCACGGCGTATAGACTATATATGTTATGCATATACATGACATATACGCCCTGGTGCACGCGTCTGTCTGTTACGGACATAATTAAGTTAGTTTAAGGTTCATGTTAGGTTAAGTTAGTTTAGTGTAGGTTAAGTTAGTTATAATATAATTTTTTTAGTTAGGTTAAACCAAGTTTTTCATAGTTTTCTTGGTACTTCAAAATTTAAAATAAACATTGTCTGAAAAGACTAAAAAAAAAAAACGAAGTTTAAGCCGTAAGGCACAAAAATATTTTTGGATTAGATTAGCTTAGAGTACCCGAAGGCGGTCAGTAGGTTAGGATTAATTACAATAAGATATTGTTAAGATAGTTAAGCTAGTTTTAAGTATTTTTGTCTAGCAAGTAAGAAAATTTAATATAAATAAAACAAAACTTACTTACTTACTTAAGGTGGCGCTACAGTCCGGGGTGGACCTGGGCCTCAACCAACAAGCGTCTCCAGCCAGCTCGATCTTTAGCTAGCTGTCTCCAGTTTCGCACGCATAGTTGGTTGAGGTCCCTTTCCACTTGCGTGCGCCACCTGAGTCGCGGTCTTCCTCTACTGCGCCGTCCCTCGGGGGTGGATTCGAAGACTTTTCGGGCCGGAGTATTGGTTTCCATCCGCTCTACATGACCTAGCCATCTCAGTCTTTGGATCTTGACTCTTCTGGCTAAGTCGATGTCGCTGAACAGCCCGTATAGTTCGTCATTATATCTCCTCCTCCACTCACCGTCTATGCAAACGGGACCGAAAATCACACGAAGAATTTTCCTCTCGAAGCAACCAAGGGCAGCTTCATCCGCTTTTGACAAAGTCCATGCCTCCGCGCCATATAGCAGGACTGGGACGATTAAGGTCTTGTAGAGCGTTATCTTGGTTGTTCGAGAGAGGGCTTTGTTTACCAGTTGCTTTCTTAGCCCAAAGAAGCAGCGATTGGCAAGGGTTATTCTTCGTTTGATTTCAGCGCTGGTGTCATTGTCTGAGTTTATAGCGGTGCCTAGGTAGACAAAGTTTTTGACTACCTCAAAGTTATATCTGTCTGCTGTGACGTTCTGACCGAGACGTCGGTGTTGGGTGTTCTTTCTCGTTGACAGCATATACTTGGTCTTATCCTCGTTTACCGCTAAACCCATCTTCGCGGCCTCCGTTGCAATACCCACAAAAGCGCCATTGACATCACGCTGCGTTCTTCCAATAATGTCAATATCGTCGGCATATGCGAGTAGTTGGACGGACTTCTGAAAGATTGTTCCTCTGGTGTTGGCGTTCGAGTTTTGAACAATTCGTTCAAGAACGATGTTGAAAAAGTCGCATGACAGCGCGTCGCCTTGTCTGAATCCTTTTTTGACATCAAAGGTCTCGGTTAGGTCTTTACCGACCTTGATGGAGCAGCGTGCATTCTCCATCGTCATCCTACACAAACGGACGAGTTTGGTAGGGATGCCAAAACTAGACATTGCTCTGTATAGCTCGTCTCTATAGATGCTATCATACGCGGCCTTAAAATCGATGAAAAGGTGGTGGGTATCGATTTGTTGCTCCTGGGTTTTCTCCAAAATCTGCCGTAGTGTGAATATTTGGTCGATGGTGGATTTTCCTGTCCTAAAGCCACACTGGTATGGACCGACCAGGTTGTTGACGAATGGCTTTAGGCGTTCACACAGTATGGCAGATAAGATTTTATATGCGATACTTAGGAGACTGATGCCTCTGTAGTTGGCGCAGTTCAAAGGGTCTCCTTTTTTATGGATCGGGCAAACAATGCTGAGGTTCCATTCATCGGGCATGTTTTCCTCCGACCATATTTTACAGATGAGTTGGTGCATGCGCCTTACCAAATCATCGCCTGCGGCTTTAAAAAGCTCGGCGGGTAGGCCGTCAGCTCCCGCAGCCTTGTTGGATTTCAGTTTAGATATGGCAATCCTCACTTCATCCGGGTCGGGTGGACGGAATTGTTGATCTTCGTCGTCCCTTTCATTGGGGTTGAATGGTTCGTTCTGCCTGACAGCGGGATTTGGTTCTACGTCGCCGTTATACAGTCTGCAGAAATGGTTTTTCCATATCCTCAGCATCGACTGTGACTCTACTACGATGTTCCCTTGATCATCAAATAAATCAAATAAAACAAAACTACAATTAAAAAAAAAAAAAAAAAAAAAACGTGATAGCTTTTGTTCAGACATTCATTGACGTAGTTTGCGAACTCCCCTAATAGTTTACCTGTGCTTTTCCATTTTTGGAAACCGTACTGACTTTCGTCGATGATGGAGTGTTTTTCAATAAAATTCTGCAATCGGTTTGTTACTACTTCTTCAAGACACTTTTCGATTACTGGCAATATTGACATTGGCCTGTAATTTTTGAGTTGAGTTTTTGTACCTCCATTGTATAATGGCCTGACAAGCGCAGTTTTTAAGATCTCAGGAATGCTTCTTTGTGTAAGACACAAATTAACAAATTTGCATAAAATAGGTGTGAAAATTTCCACGTGCGTTTTTATGTCCACAGCTCGAATTCCATCAATGACCGGCGACTTATTTCCGCCAAGCAGACCAATTATTTTTCTCATTTCGAATACAGTTGTTCCTTGAATACAGATTGATCTATCTACTGATCTATTTAATGGAAACGATGTAATCGAGTCACAATGGTGCACTATGTTTACAATCTGTTCACAAAAGTTTTTTGCACATTCGCTAGCGACATTATTCACACACATTTGTCGCTCACTTTTGTCTTGACATCAGCATGAGTTGATTAAAACTGTAGGTCCCATCCATTCGTGTACAGCCCAAGTGAGTGCTGCAGAAGTTAGGTTCAGGCTCACTTCGGACTGTCGCGTCGCCCGTATTATTTCGATTCGTTGTGGAGGTCTGCTTCAAATCACTGAAACACGCATCTGATCTTTCGGAGTCCTTTTGAACTGGGACCCGAAATCCATCAAAGTCTTGTCAGCAATGCTAAGATTGCATCGCCCCATTTCAACAATGACCTACTTCGCAATGCTTGTAACTTTGTCAACCAGTGGCCCCAATGGGAAGGAAGTATCCTTCATCTGAGCCTTCGTCTGCCGTCGGACTTTATGTGCCACCCGCAAATTTGACAGAATTCAATGACTAGGCTGTTCAGAGAGATCCCCACTCTGTCTTGGTCTTAACCACCTCATAAAACATCGAATTACCGTCCTCAAAGATCTCCTCAACACTCACTTCAATCCTTGATGGCAGACTCGTTAACTGCCCCCGCAGAAGTGTCAACAAAACTTGAGTGATTTCCCCGAAAATCACCTGCTGCTGCTTAACAATCCAAAGGCATCCATTCGCATCGATAATCGCCCATAAACAAGTATAAGCCTCGCATAAACCCATTTGCAGTAAAGATCTCAGGATTTACGACTCCATCGTTCGTTTAAGGTGCTCGCCGCCAGTTGCGCCACGTGAATGCGAATCAGGAAATCATCCCGTCACGCAACGATGATGCCACGGCGACAAAGAGTTGCCTCCATCAGAAGCTCATAAAGCGCGAGCGGAATCCGCACGGCAACAGGCATTAGGAAGGATACCTCATCCTTCCTGCTTAGCGCTCATTTCGCGACTCACACACAGTCGCCCTAGTGTCCTTCGTTTACTCCACAATCGAATCAAATTTGTTCCTCCTCCCCCAACCGCCCTCCCCCCTCCCACCACCCCATTTCGTACGAGTGCACATTCAGGATAAAAGCACGACACTATGACGCTTCCCATTGCGACGAATGGCTCCGAAAAGAATGTTTTAAACGAAAGCGCGTGTGAATCACAATCACGCGGCACTGATGTCTGTATTTGTGGCAACTGTGGCAGGCGTCACGTTTCGTGATTTGTGACGTTTCTCGCAAAGGGATGACGGCTGGCGCGAGTTGGTTTACGACATTGCCGAGAATTTCTTCGGGACGTGGCTCTTATGATTTAGAACGACCGAATCGTGGGCAGATAACGGTTGGCCCACACACACACACACAGAGATCCCAGGCTCCATCCTCAAATGATTGCTGAATAATTACCACTTTGCGGGAGAGTCGACGATGGGTGGGGTGGGCGTCGGAGGGAAATGGAAATCGGGAACTTGGATGAGTGCCCAGTGGGGGAGGACACTTGTTGACGAAATACTCGATTTCTAGTCCTGTTTAAATCGTCGGAAAAGAAGATTTTACTTGCAAATTTGTGCAACGTTTCATGGCCCATTTGGAGTCAGGTCAGGGTCAGGGTCAGGGAAGAGGACGAGCAACAAATCTGTTGCACCGTCTCAACTCTGGACACTATAACAACCGTCAATAAAATCCACCTTGTCATCAAAGAGATACTACAGCGCCATCATCATGCATCGGAGACGACCGTCTCCTCCTCGTCGTCGTCGTCTGAAACCGACGTTGACCCTGATGCACTAAAAACCCGTCCGAAGGCAGTGAAAATCCAATAAAGTCCCACCATATCGTCGCCCCCACAAAAGCTAATAGACCAGCCCACCAGTCATAAACGCCTCCCCCATCCCCGCCAGAGATCGCACGTCATCCTCCCGAGGAGAGAATTAAATTCCACTTACGATTGGCCTGCCTTTCTGATTTATCTAAGCGCCCTCGTTGGCTTCGTCGTCAGCTCAACCGCATGGCAAAAAAAGGAAAAAAAAACCGACTTCCT
Organism: Eristalis pertinax; assembly: GCA_907269125.1. NCBI lineage: Eukaryota > Metazoa > Arthropoda > Insecta > Diptera > Syrphidae > Eristalis > Eristalis pertinax. The sequence goes on along the minus strand of OU026147.1, from coordinate 4,983,229 downwards.
TTCGCATATTTATTTGTCGACTTCATTGGGCATTCTCGCTGGAAGTCGGATATTAATGGCGGCGAGGATATTTTATTTCGGAGTGCTCATATCAGATGTGAAGCAGCACAATCGAGTCGCCATGGAACCGTGGGCCATTCTGCCAACGTCCAACGCTGGTGACTTGTGACAAATTTATTGCACCAAAGTAAGTCATTGCGTCGAGTGGATACGAATGGCGGTGGTTCCTCGTGGTATCGGAACGAACACCCCGAAGGATGAGCAATTTCATCACGCGAGACGAGGAAGGATTTTATATCCTCTTCTGGCGGAAATTCCCCGCGGCGAAATGATACGCGATACATTTTGTGCGTACTTTGTTTCGGTGTGTCGAGGAATCGAGATGGAAGCATAAATTCCGAAACGCGCAATGAATTCTCGCGATGTAACCGTTCGATGCTTTGAACTTGAGAGCGAAGTAATTTGTGTTGGGTTTTTTTTATCCGTCAGGGGGTTGGGAATGGGATTTCAATGCTTTAAGCGTGTTTTGTGTGCGTTCAGGGTTTGGCTAATTTAAAGGAGATTCTCTGTGAGAGCAGCGATGACTAACGATCTGCAACAGGGTACGTTTAAAGCATGAGAGAATATTGATCCTTTTCCAAATCGTCTTGTTTTAGAAATGAGCCACAGTTAGATAAGGTTTGGTAAACGGCCACACTTAGGTGTCATCGATTCATTGTGTTAGCCTTTAAAGAATACAGTGGACTCTCAGTAAGTCGAACATCCTCTAACTCGAACTGATTTTGACATCCCATGAGAATTCGACTCGATATTTGCATTCTCCAAGCCCGCTGTGTCATCACTGCACCATTGGGTGTTCACCGGCCATCCCGTCGCTCCCATAAACCTGCAACATCACCGCCTCACCTCGAGTTATGAGCGTGCAGTGTCCTGCCTAACATCTAGGGACATCTAGGGGCCTGCTCTTTCAATAAGTTGAGCGAACTGGAAAAGCCTGGTAAGCCGCTTCGATGGAAGTGCCAGCTGGTAGGAGGAATATGCTTTTGTCCATCCACGTGGTATCGCTTCATCGTTCGCCAAATTACTTACTTATCAGGCCGGCGACCTATGGAGGGTCCGAGGCTGAGCAATTGCTGCCTTCCATCGTTGACGGTCCTGGACACGCTGCTTACAGTCATCAAGACCAAGCTGTCTTGCATCCGCGATTACTTGGTCTTTATACCGGAGATTCGGTCTTCGTCTCCTTCTCGAACCAGTAGGCTCGGACGCAAAGACCCTCTTTGCTGGAGCATTGTTGTCCATGCGCTCGATGTGGCCGAGCCAGTGGCTTCTGGACTACATCCACATCCTGGTACAACTCGTAGAGTTCGCGGTTATGTCTTCTCCTCCATTCGCCTTCCTCGCAGACGGGACCATGTATCCGTCGTAGAACTTTTCTTTCGAAGGTACCAAGAATCAGCTCCGCAGTTTTGCTTAGCGTCCAGCTTTCGGCTCCATAGAGCAGGACTGGCAAAATAAGAGTTTTGTAGAACATGATTTTGGTCCTTCGAGTCAGGCGTTTTGAGCCCAGTTGTTTTGACAAACCGAAGTAGCACCGGTTGCCAAGGGCGAATCTACGACGGATCGCCACTGTGATGTCGTTTGTGGAGTTCACGTTCGCCCCGACGTAGACAAACTCCTTTACTACCTCGACATAGTCGCTGTCGATCGTGAAATTTTGTCCAAGGTGGTGTGTGACGGAACGTTTTTTGGTCGACAGCATATATTTCGTTTTGTCCTCATTGATCTTGAGGCCAGTTCGTTTCGCCTGTTCTTCAATCGGCACTACGGCACGTCGAGAACACGCGGCGGTGTCGATGTCATCTGCGTACCCCAACAGTTGGACCGACTTGTGGAAGATAGTGCCTTCCGTGTTTACTACGGCACGTTGAGAATGCGCGACGAATCGTTCGCCAACAAATCCACGCAAATGCAAAATGAACACGAGGTTTTTTCTTGAAATTTCATGAGGAAGCGCTTTCCTAGCGGTGATGTGATTCAAACTAGGACAGAGACAAGTTGTTCTAGACATCACCACAGAACCTTCGCCGGGCGGACCTCAACCAACAAGCCTCTCCAGCAGTCTTAGTTGAGGTCCTTCTTCACTTGTGTGGGCCACTTTAGACGTCTGTTGCCTTGTCCACAGATCCGGAGTCAAACGTCCTTCACGCTGTACATGCAATCTACTTGTCCTAGCCACCTCAGCCATTGGATTCGCAAATGCCTGGCTAGAGTCATGTCGCTAAACAGTTCATGCTTAAATCTTCTCAATCAGGACCAAGATCGTATGCAAAACTTTTCTCACGAAGGCAGCTAGAGTTCAGGATCCCCTTTCAAAGTTGGCCATGCCTCTGTGCTGTTGAGGGGGATTAGGATGATCAATGTAATGCAGGATGTCACCTTGGTGCATCGCTCTGTCACAGCAGGACGGCGCAGTTTGTTGAGTGCCTGACCTTGGTTAGAGGGGTCCCCGGTTCGAATCCCAGTGAAAGCAAAGTTAATAGGCCGCATCCGGTTTTCCAATTAGGTCCAGTCACCACCATAACCTGGCGCTCTGTTAATCTTGACGTCTCTGGGGTCCAAGGAAGAGTTGTTCTGCATTTGACCTCGGTACGGATGCTGTTTGTACTATTCAACGAGGTAAGTAATGTCCTGAAATGTATATCAGCCCATTGTGACGCTTTGTCCAAGACGTTCTACTTCCTTGAAGACAGCACACACTGGTACTGTGCCTTGCTCCTATTCTCCGACACACCCACATCAACCGCTTCAGTCTCAATGTTTGCAAATGGCCGCATCATTCGGCCGCGTCACATCAAAGTCATCAGTCTACGTGGCCCTGAACTTGACCGAACGAGAGATGGTGCCTCTGGTGGCCTGTGATTTTTGCACGATATCCTCACCAACGATGTCGAAGAAGTCACATGAAAGCGCGCTGCGTTGTCTAAACCCTTTTTCACGTCGAAGGACTAGATGATTTCGTTATCGACCCCGAAGGAGCGGCGATAAATCTCCGCTTTTCCTGCACATCCTGAGGAGCATGGCAGAAATGAGAGAACTAAGACTAGACTAGACTAGACTAGAGAGAACTAGAAGACCGTTTATTGTTTGTAAAGGGTAATTTTTTAGCTATTATCTTTTTGGCAACACTGGCTTAAACAGCTGACGCACGTTTCGTGTTTTGTTTCACTGTCAAACATCTTCAGTTTGGTCTATAATTTAACCATGAATCGTCTTACAAACGAACAACGCTTGCAAATTTTTGAATTTTATTATCTTGGAAAGTTGGGCGAAGATCCACTATTTTACCGAAAAATTGTGTTCAGCGACGAAGCTCATTTTGGGCTCAATGGGTACGTAAATAAGCAGAATTTTCGATTTTGGAGTGAATATCAGCCAGAAGCATTGCAAGAGCTACCAATGCATCCAGAAAAAGTCACAGTTTGGTGCGGTTTATGGGCTGGTGGCATTATTGGACCGTTCTTCTTCAAAGATGATGCGAATCGTAACGTAACTGTGAATGGTGAGCGCTACCGTGAGATGATATTCAACTTTTTTTTGCCCAAAAGGCAAGAGCTTGACTTGCATGACATGTGGTTTCAACAAGACTGTGCCACATGCCACACAGCACGCGCAACAATGGACTTATTGAGGGGCGAGTTCGGTGAACATTTTATTTCATGTTCGGGACCGGTCACGTTTGGCCGCCTAGATCGTGCGATTTAAAGCCTTTTTGTGGCGCTATGTTAAAGCTCATGTCTATACAGACAAGCCCGCTTCAATTGACGCATCGGAAGACAACATTGAAGCATTTATTCGTGAGATACCGGCCGAAATGTTGGAAAGAGTATGCCAAGATTGGACTAAGCGGATGGACCATTTGAGGCGCAGTCAAGGTCAACATTTGCATGAAATAATCTTCAAACATTAAATTATATGGACCGTACTATCGATTCAAATAAAGATTTCATGCATTTTTCTGAATTTTATGTGTGTTTTTTTTTGAAAAACTTTCCTATAGCTTTTAAAAAATCACCCTTTATTTTCGTCAACAGATTTGTAACGTCATCAAAATAGGAAAAGGTCTTTTCCACCCGATTAGGGACAAGAAATGAGAAAATTTGAATGCAGATCCATGGTAATTAGTCCACCAGACACAGCTTCATGAAATTACAGTCATTTTGAAGTCGAAATCTGAAAGAAATTGGCAATTTTCAGCGGTAAAAATGCAGGAAAATACGCATGAGCTCGATACTCCGCCATCGGCTCTAACTCATCAGTCTAAGCTAAACCAGTAGATTTTTTGGTCTCGGTCCCACCGCCTCGTCCTGATTCTGTCGAGCTGATAGAATCACATTCAAGGCACGCTTCGGAAGTCCTGATGATGGAGACATTCGTGCCAAGTGACCTACCATCGCAGCATAGCCCATTACGTTCGAAGAAGCAACTGATTCGCGGTTCCACGCGTACCGCCGTGTTTCTCACGTGTTTCTCACCCTATCACGGCGAGTGACTCCCACAACAGGACGATCTCCAATCTCATCAGGGCAGCCTGAATTCTCGATTTCATTCTTTCGCTCATTACACAAATTTCATGACCATACGTGTGAGTTGTCACCACAATTTACTTGGCCACGTTCCACGTTCCAATCGCAAAGAACTTTCTACTCAAATGGCTCTCGGCTAATCGAGCAGATCACAAATATCCACTCACAGAAACTTCATAATCCTCCAGTCACTCTTATTGGCCACTTCTTCAACTCTGTTGCACAAAAAAAAAAAATCTCCGCTGTATCCACGGCGGGACTTAAAATAAATCGAACATCCGACCCATCAGCCAAATGTATCGTCAAACTTTGTAAGCCCAGTCCTAAAGCGAGCTCCCACGCGCTTCCCACACAGTTGTCGCCCCCTCGTGCTCCGGCATTTAACGACGAAGCCAATCAACGTAAATTCCTAGAATCCTCAGCCCCACGATGGAACACGTGCTCGAACCGCCGCAATCCCACTTACATCATGTTTTCCTGTTCAATCATCCCGTACAGCTGATCCCGTATCGATTTGTTGTGCAAACGTTTGTCTCTAGGACATGACAGAACAAAAAGACGAAGAGGATAACGAGCTCCAAACACAGGAGTGGCTGCCTTCGGGCGGCATCGGTGTATCCGCATCGTCTTTTAATTAACACACTAGCTGGCAGCAGACGCCGTCAGACTTGCTTTTGTTTCTGTGCAATCCGGTCGGCGTGCAGGAGAACGCCAATAAATCCTTTTATCTGCGTTCACGTGCTAAACGCTTTGAAACATAGAATTCGCCTGCCTCCCCCGTCCACGCTGCAGTGCAGCAACGCACTTGTCGTTCGTGCACAGCAGTCCTGCGTCTGCCGCCTCTGTCGCTGCCACAACTGGCTGTGTGCGTTCGCCTGTGAAGAGGTAGCCGCAAGGAATCGACGGCATCATTGCGCAGCAAGGATTCCTTGCATTAACGAGGATATATTGCAACAAGATGCCGTGTGCGGCGAACAAAGAAAGAGGACGGCAGGAATGTCTTGAAATAAACTTTATTACGAAGCCATGCGATGCACCTCGGCGAGGGCGGGAAGGCTGTGGCCTCTGCCAGGTGTGCACAGACACAATCCATGCCGGGGATGCAACTGGAGATGAGCACGTTTGTTGTGTATCGTCGATTCAAAGTTCCCCGAGATGGGAGACGACAGCAACCAGATACTGTGCTTAGTCTCGGAATCGATTTATGGATTCCTTGGTCGTGAGCCTTGGGGTATCAAGGTATTTCCAAGCGATTGGGATTACGTGAATGGAATTGGAGAGGGCAGAGGGGATGGGTCGGTTATTAGTTATTGCTGCCGGGGTGTGGGAGAAGATCAATTTGTCGGTTGAAATATTAAAGATTCTCATCTCTGACTGGCCTCCGGTCAAGGAGGAGATCCTTTTTGGGGGCTTTTCGTTTGTTGATTTGAAAGGGAACTCCTCTGGCGGGGATGTTGTCAGTCTTGCCACTCGCATGCTGCTGCACGTGACTTCTTGCAGCACTTACTCGTGTTTCCAATCACCTCGGAGGAGGACTGCAAGTCACTGGATCGTATTCCAGTGGAGGGTGTCTGCTCAATTTCATTGACATCTCTGACGTCAAGTGGGAAGTCATTTCGGTGCATTGGCCGCTTGTCAAATCTCCTTCTATGGAACCGGATGGCTGGTCTTTAGAGAGAGTCATCTCAACAAACTGGAAGTGCGTGAATAGAGGAGTCCCCAACGTCCCTGACTGCCCATTTGATCGGTCGGTGATTTTCGCATCATAAACGTCTTATGCGCCATAACCTCAGACTTACCACATCCCCAAATGCACACACGTGCTGGATAAGCTGTTTACAAATAGGCGACGACAAAGGAAGCAACACATCCCGCCGCCTTGTGTCTTAATCCTCTTCTCCGAGGGATCCTCCCGCATTCATTTGGCTGTGTGTGCGGTGGCTTCTCTGCCTCCCTCCCTCCTCGGTGACGACTTTAAATTCGGTCAAGGATAAGAACCAAATTTGATGAGATGATGGGATGATGAGATGAAACATTTACGGAATTGCCCTTGCATTCGAGGTAGTCCACGTCCGCTGATTGAAATGTTTCCGCTGACTGCGCCAAGGTGAGTGTGGCTGTTCAATCAACGGACACACAGGGTAAACTTCATTATCCTGCTGTTCAGATGGGAAATGCTGCATTTTTGTTCGTTTCGCTCTTCAAACGCCGCCTTTGTGTGTGCGAATTGAAAATGCATTCGAAGCAATGCCATGGCACACACCACAAGCTGCAGCTGAAGCAGGGGAATTCCTCAGCGGCAAGTTCAAGGTAGACACGATGTTCTTTGCCATGCACATCCCAATGGTGTTCAAGGGTATCCGGTGATCGAATTGCATTCCTTCGCAACGGGATGGATGGATACAAGGACATTCTTAAGAGGATTTCTCTGGATTCCATGTGGATTGGGGAGGGAGAGAAAAAAACGAGCTTGCTTGAAATGGACTACCCCACATGAGTGGTGGTGAGCTTGACCTTCAACCGGATTGTCGTCGTCCTTTGGGAGACCAACTGCGAGCAACGATTTCCTTGGACTTGCTGTCTGTTGATTGAATTTCAGGTGGTTTCTTTTAAAGCCTGAATGCTGGTGTTTACCTTCGATTCGCTTTGAGAGACGACGATTGGCAACTGAGCAGTGCGCAGTCTTGGGGGGAATTTGAATGTTGTTGAAGGAAGAAGGAGAGCAGGCGGACCGAGCTGATGGGCAGACATCATTCAAGGTCTCGCTGCGGAGAGGGTGAGTTTGGTCTGTGTGTTTCGAGCGAGTTGGTGGAGCTTATTTACTCCCTTCTCTGGTGTCGGCGAGTCGGCGAGAAACATAATTCCTACACAGCCGAGGAGAGAGTGACAAAATGTCATCATTTTGGCGACTGATCGTCCACAGCACACGCCTCAGAAGTTAAAATGGTCGTGGATATCGTCGTACAGCCAAGGACTCTAAGAACAGTACCAGAATCCATCGCTTGGAACGCATCCTCCATCTCCCTCCAGTCAATGGCTACAATTTAAACCCCATTGCCACACTAAAAGCTGTTCGATCTCCACTTTGAAAGGTCGCCCTCATCAGTCTCACTCTCGGACAGCGTTTCATAATTGAATTTCTCCGAAAATTCATCAACGATTTTCCACTTTTCCCAAAGTTCACGCTCAGGTGGCAGTTCAGTTCGGCACAACATCCTGTCGTCGTTAATTTGGCGAACCATTTCCGCAACTCATCGAAAACTGTCCAAACTCCTCTGTAGAAACTATGATTGATTTACTGAAACATCGATGCATTCTGCCATCCGCAGCAGACCTTGAACCGCATTCCCTCCGACGGGCCGCGTCTGTTCTCAGAACTTCCTCCATCAAGTACGCTTGCGTCTTCAACAAGTTACCCGGGAGACGGAAGGAGCGAAGCCCTTTTCTCTTAAAAGTCCCATTGCACCCAATTTGTCACGACCACATAAAGAAAGAACGAAAGAAAGAAAGAAAGGCAACAAAAAAGAATGAAAAACCATAAACAAATAAATAAAATTGAAATGTGGAAGGATCTGCAAGTCCCACAGGAAATTTTGGTCGTCCCCACCCCTTCCCCGTCGAGACTTGAAAGGAAAAGTTCACCAAGTAAACATGTGAGGCACTCGTTCCACATGTCGTTCCATTCGGCAGGAGTGAACGGCGCGGCGCGGCGTATCTACGAATCCATTTTTGTGTGAATTTTTCATGAGCACCTGCAGCTTACAGGACTATTCACTTTTTTGTTTTCTGTTTCACTCTTTAAGCACACCTCTGCTCTGCTGGTGCTGGTGCTGGTGCTGGTTTCTGGCGCCAGTACTGCCCTCGAATAGACTGCAACTTTGGTGGGCTTGTGTGTGAGTTTTCCTGGTGTACTCCAACTCAACCACTCAACTGAGGGATATCGATTTTTTGTTGCTCATTTTTTTTCTGTTTCTCTCTATTCATTGTGTTTTCAGGCTTTGTGAGGGGGGGACGGGGGGCATATTTACAGCCGGCCAAGTGGCCAAACCGCTGACTACGACGACGTGACGTGAAGCAATAAATTCCGAAACCGAACTACTCTTGAGGATCCAGACTTATGGCTGTCTGTGGGTTCGATTGTTGCGGATTTATCTGCTGTTTAATGGAAAACTGCATCAGTGCGCAGCTTTTGTACCGTGAATTATCACACACGTGCCGGAGATGAAGCAATTATGGCTTCTGCAAGTGACCAGCACCTGGTGTGATTTTGGTGTTCCACTTCCTCAAGCGCTATAACTTCGAAGAAGTGAAAGACTGTCCTATGCTCCGAAGTAAACGCCACCGCTGCAAATCGCTGTGTTTTTGTGCTTGCAAGGCCCCTCTCGAAGGACCAAGATATCCCTACACAAGACATCGATAGTCCCAGTCCTGCAGAAGCATGGACACTAACCAAAGCGGACGAGGAGCTCCTTGGTCGCTTCGAGAGGAATGCCCTTCGTACTACCTTTGGTCCCGTATGTACTGCAGGTGTTTTGGAGGAGGAGACTGAGGCGACGCCGATCTGGTTAAACGAGTTCGCGCCTCTCGTCCGACTCGGAAAGTCGTCCACACCCGTGGGACAACGCGGTAATGGAAGCGAACGGCTCCGGTGGCGTACGCAGCTGGAAAGGGCCCTCAATCAGTTGAACGTGAGTAGCTGCAAATAACTAACACAAGACTGCGGCTGAGGCCCAGGTCTACCCCGGACTGTAGGGGCAGCCAAAGAAAAAGAAAGAATTCCTCAAGCGCGAGGGCACATTTAGTGGAGCTGAGTGCAGAAATACAGACTCATCTACTATGTGGTTCCGAAGGTAAATTGAAGTCACGTTTAGCGAGCTAGTTGAAAGCGCAATCAAAAAAGGGAGAACCTTCCTCAGATGGAGTTGGTCTTAATAAAACGGTCATTCTGCCCTTCAAACTACCAGCAGTTGAGGGTACAACCCTCAACCTAACTGAAAATGTGAAATATCTTAGTGTAATCGTAGAGAGCTGTGCGAGCTGTATGTAGTCTTGCCGTCTATGGACTCAACGCTTTAGTGGGGAAGGACCTCAACCAAAGTGGCGCGCAAAATTGGAGCCAGCTGGCTAAAGATCGTGCCAGAAGCTTGTTGGCGGAGGCCCAGGTCCACCTCGGACTGTAGCACCATTTTAAGAAGAAGAAAAATCCTAAACTAATGTAGCCAGTGCCCTATACTTGAGCAACAGGATGTTCGGCAAAAAATGGGGACCAAACAGTGAAAACAATCCTGTGAGTGTACACGGCGATTGTCAGGCCAATTTTGACATATGCTTCCTTGACATCCACCAACTTGAAGATTTAAACAAGAATACCGACACTTGCAGCTTAGGTGTTATAGGAGCAATTGCCACTACTCCAACGGCGGGCATAGAGGTCTTGCTAGACCTTCTCCCACTTCATAAAGGGTGATTTTTTAAAAGCTATAGGAAAGTTTTTCAAAAAAAAACACACATAAAATTCAGAAAAATGCATGAAATCTTTATTTGAATCGATAGTACGGTCCATATAATTTAATGTTTGAAGATTATTTCATGCAAATGTTGACCTTGACTGCGCCTCAAATGGTCCATCCGCTTAGTCCAATCTTGGCATACTCTTTGCAACATTTCGGCCGGTATCTCACGAATAAATGCTTCAATGTTGTCTTCCGATGCGTCAATTGAAGCGGGCTTGTCTGTATAGACATGAGCTTTAACATAGCGCCATAAAAAGGCGTTAAATCGCACGATCTAGGCGGCCAATTGACCGGTCCCGAACATGAAATAAAATGTTCACCGAACTCGCCCCTCAATAAGTCCATTGTTGCGTGTGCTGTGTGGCATGTGGCGCCGTCTTGTTGAAACCACATGTCATGCAAGTCAAGCTCTTGCATTTTGGGCAAAAAAAAGTTGAATATCATCTCACGGTAGCGCTCACCATTCACAGTTACGTTACGATTCGCATCATCTTTGAAGAAGAACGGTCCAATGATGCCACCAGCCCATAACTGCGACGCACCAAACTGTGACTTTTTCTGAATGCATTGGTAGCTCTTGCAATGCTTCTGGCTGATATTCACTCCAAAATCGACAATTCTGCTTATTTACGTACCCATTGAGTCCAAAATGAGCTTCGTCGCTGAACACAATTTTTCGGTAAAATAGTGGATCTTCGCCCAACTTTCCAAGATAATAAAATTCAATAATTTGCAAGCGTTGTTCGTTTGTAAGACGATTCATGGTTAAATTATAGACCAAACTGAAGATGTTTGACAGTGAAACAAAACACGAAACGTGCGTCAGCTGTTTAAACCAGTGTTGCCAAAAAGATAATAGCTAAAAAATCACCCTTCACTACATATTGAACAAGTTCAAAGCGACTATTCTCTCTCTGGTATTTCCCGCCAAGGGGACACAAACGAACGCATCAACAACTCGACCATCCACGTCTACACGGATGGATCGAAGATCATCCGCATTTTCTCCGAATTGTTAAACATGCACTGCTACATCAGAGTCCCTGTGTTTTTTTGAAGAGGAGGTCCTAGCAGTCAAGGAAGATGCCCGAATGATGTCAATGTTGCAGATACAACTGGCTAATATTACCATATTGACAATCGAGCGGTCGTTGTAGCAATTTCGGCAGCAGAAATCAAGCCCAAGCTGGTCGCATGCTGCCGGGAAGAGCTCCAGGTTCTCAGCACGCAGCACTCGATTGCTCTACGCTGGGTCCCAGGTCACAGGGACATAGCCGGCAATGAGCCAACGGGTGAACTTGCCAGAAAAAGGGGCAGAAACCGACCCATTCCAGGCAGTCCAGTCGTATGCCGCCTCTTGCAGATGTCAAGAAAAAAGTGGATGACAAGATAAAAGGTGGAACTCCTCCTAAACTCGTTCAATACGATAAGAAGCTGCGCCAGATGGTAGTTTGGGCTCTGTCATAATGGGTCCATCAGACGTACGAGGGGCGTTCAATGTATTCTCGGTATGGGGGTGAAGCTGTGGTTGTATATATAAATTGACTTATTTATCAAGTAATACTATTATTTTAGTGCATTCATGTAAAATTTCATATAAATGTGATTATTAATTCGCGAACGTGGCTTAAGCCTCTGCCCACTTACTTAACCACGTTTGTGATGAAATTTGTATTTCAGTATATGCCTGGGATCTTGCCATTATCAACGCAGTATAACTTCAACGAAATGTCACCCGTGGGAGTGCTTGTTGTTCTCCACTTCTTACAAGGGGTCCATACTTGACGAGTATTTGCGTTCAAAGCCTTAAGCATTTACGACCTCTGCTAACAAAATGAAAGTCAACGGAAGCAAATTACATCCTTTTTTTGGTGGATACCGGTTAGTTCACATCATCAAGACGCTTAACCGTTCCAGCACCCAATGTTCTACTTAATTAAAACCCATGTAGGGTCCCAGCCTGAGCAATTGCTGCCTTCCATCGTTGACGGTCCTGGACACGCTGCTTCCAGTCATCAGGACCAAGATCTGTATTGCATCCGCGATTACTTGGTCTTTATACCGGAGATTCGGTCTTCCTTTCCTTCTCGAACCAGTAGACTCGGCTTCAAAGACCCTCTTTGCTGAAGCAACTCACTGGTCTTCTCCAGGATTTGTCTTAGTGTGAAGATTTGGTCTATAGTCGATTTGCCGAGCCGAAAGCCGCATTGGTACGCTTTAGACGGCTTTAGACGTTCACACAGTACGCTGGACAGGATCTTGTAGGCGACGTTGAGCAGGGATATACCCCTGCTAGTTGTTGCAAGAGATAAGATCGCCTTTTTTGTGGATGGGCAACCCAAGTCCTCAAACCCTCCATGGTTCGCAGGCCGGAGAAGTAAGCTGTGCCCATAGCTCCGATGGATGATTCTGTCGAATCCATTTTGTAAAATGGCAAAGTTCTTTCTGCGGGAAAAGTTCTGCACGCGATCTTTGATCCTGTGTGCGTTGATGGCATTTGGAGAAGAAGGTTCAGCCACGAACTGTATGGGACATGAGTCTAGCCAAGCGTTTACGGATCCAGCGCCTGGGATGGCTAGGCCATGTAGAGTGTATGAAGAACTAAGCTACGGCCCGAAGAAGCCGGCGCCTGTGGGCCAACGCAACAGAAGACGTCCATGCACTAGGTGGTGCACAAAAGTCGAGGGGGATCTCAGCCGGCTTGGCGTGCGAAACTGGACACAGCTGGCGAGAGATCGTGCTTGCTGGAGGGACATGTTGGCTGAGGTCCAGGACTAAGAAAAAAATGGCAAATCTGACACAGTTCCGGATGACAGTTCGGTGTGGCGCCAAATCCGGGCCACAAATTGGATGACAAACAAACGCCCCCCCCCCCGCACTGTTCCCCTTTCATTAAAAACTTTTCCACTTACCGAACGACACAGAAATTCACAAAGCCTCACCCAACAGATGTCACCTAATTATGCCGCCTGCTTCCAAAAACACAAAGAGTGAACTTTAATCAAAGTCAAGCATTCCCTAGATCCCATCCATATTCCCTTTGAATGTAGTTATTCCCGAAATTGATGTTTAATTAACTTCCTTCTCAAAAGAGTCAAATATTCCACTCATTCTGCGCTCAAAGCAACGGAATCTCATTGAAGCTGGCGTCGCCATGACAGCGCGAGTGTAAATTTCATAACTTTCAATATCCTGCTCAGCCCCTTCGGTCGGTAGATCAGGAGGAAGGGAGGAACATTTAAAAGAAAGAAAGAAAAAAATGTCGAGATAATCCGCGTCAAATTGAAGGCTATACACGTTTCATAATGACTGCATCTAAGCGAGTCTTTCCTTTGTCCTCTGCAACAAGGCCAACAGGGATACCACCAGTCAGTCAGCCAGCCAGAGAGAGAGAGAGAGAGAGAGAGAATGAAGAGGATTCTCCTTATCCGGTGAATTAATTCGAAATCCCTTGTCATCGCCTTGACAGTGCGGAGAGCATAGAGCGCGCACACAAGCACGCGGAGATTATCCAGTCAAAGACTCTGAATATGGTGAATATTAAGGACACTCCATTGCCAGCAAAACACACACGCGCACGCACACATGCCTTAAGACGTTCGTAGCCCATTGGTGTTTGCGGCGTCCTCACATTCTTCCATCGACTTCGGTTAAGGACATTTGACAGGATTAAAGGAGAACTGTTTGTGGGCCCCTCGAAAACTTTGTCTGTGCAAAATTGGCTGGAAATATATTCATGCGTGATTGGGATTTGCCGTGTTGGTGTTCACACGAATCCTGGAGGGTCCTTAATTAATGACTATAATGCGAGGAGCACGTTGAATTTAATTAACATCACGTTGTGGCGTTCGCGTTCGCATGCTGCTCTCTTTTGGAGGATCGTTGGCGGGCGCGCCTAATGAATTCTTGAGCCGCTCGTCGAGTGCCTGTTTAGCCAGAGGGCACACATATGCGGAATGGTTGAATGGACGTGTCACGTGCTGTGAAGTGCTGTTGTTTGCTGTGTTTTGTCGACAATTAATGCTTGCCGGGACCGGTAGTGAGTTGTAAGAGGCCATTGCCACCGGGAGCTATGATGTTTGGGAGGATGGTCGCTTTGTCAGCATCCGCATGTGGCCGGCATGTGGTCGAGCTTATCGCAATCTGCCGTGACTGGTGGTTATTGGCTGCCTTTGTGCGTGATTTCCTCATTATTTCGCTGTGTGGTCGTTCAATGGATGCCTCCGATTGATTTGCAGAGCGATTCAATTAAAGTCGATGCTGCTGGAGTTTTTCAAGAGGAGTCTGAATCCCTTTCGGTTAAATGGAGCATTCGATGGGCGAAAGGGTTGCTTCTGTATTTCGGTGAAAGGCCGACGAAGAGCTCATTGACAGCGAGTTCAAAGCTGAGAATGCCTCCTCGATTCCTCTTTGATTCCTCTTCGATTCCTCCTCGATTCCTCTTCGATTCCCCCTCGATTCCTCCTCGATTCCTCTTCGATTCCCCCTCGATTCCTCCTCGATTCCTCCTCGATTCCTCCTCGATTCCTCTTCGTTTCCTCTTCGATTTTTCCATCTCGCTTTGCTGCCACAAATTGCTTGCGCCTGCCTGTGTGTGGCAACGAAATCGTCGAACCGCTGCCCCATTGAGTCGTCGATGAAGGATATGTGCGCAGGAGGTGATTTCAATATCTGTCGATGGAATGCACTTCAGTTTGATATCCGATTCCCTTCAAAGGCTGCACTGGTCTGGTCTGACAACTCTTCAGACGCCATTCAATTGAATCTGACGCCTTCAACAGCCCCATCGACTGAAAGTGCTTTACTTCACATTTTATCTCACATTATCCGTACACCGTGGTGTCCTTAAGTGTGCGCACATGTGTGCACATGATGCCCCGTACGCCGAATGTGCGCAATTCAATCGCAACGCTATCCCGGGATTAACGATTTAAATTTCAAAGTAAGTGCGTTTCATCGTTTTGCGAAGCACACGACAGCACTTTGGCAGGTCTCTGCAATTCGAAGGAGATGGCATCGATTGCCTTAAGCGTTCCTTTCATCGCCCGAACACGGCAGAGACGCAAAAACGAATTAAATCGATAAAAATCGTTTCGAACACAAGCACAAGCACCTACACCTGCTCCCACCTGCCCTTCCATGGGCAGCCAGCGTGAAGGAGAGATATCTGTCAGGAGCACTCAATTGAGCACTCCGCCGGAGACGGAGGAAGTATCAAAAGATTGTCTCCCATTGACTGTCGTTGTCGTTGTCGTTCGGAGAGGTGTTCCATTCCCGGTGGATGAGGTGAAATCCATTGAGGATGTCGATAAACAAGTTCGCTGTCGTTAATTGAATTGATTCGGTTAATTGAACGAGTTTCCAAGTGACTCCGGGTGTCTTTTCGTGTCGTCGTGTCTCCGTGGAGGAGGTGTTGCATCCCTTCGCGGAAGCCGGAGGTAATTGAGCGTTTCAAAGTGAACCGCTGTATTAGGAGCAAATGAAGGTTGGATCGTATCACTTGTCTGAGGTGTGACATCGGTTTGGTGCGGGCGTTTGAACGTGATTACTTTCCTCTTTGGTGGCAGTTGGGGCAGTTTACTAGTCAGTCTTGAACGTGGGATCTTCGAATCGGGAATATGAGGATACCCAGGGAAGCCAGAGTTGTCCTAAAAGCCAGCGCAACTTAAGTGTGTAGCCTAAATTCAGGACTTCCTTCGAATCGGGAATAGGAGGAAAGCCAGAGCTGCCTTGAAGGCCAGCGCAACTTCAGTGTGTAGCCTAAATTCAGGACTTACTTCGAATCGGGAATATGAGGGATTCCAGGGAAGCCAGAGCTGTCTTGAAAGCCAGCGCAACTTGAGAGTGTGGCCCAAACTTACTTGAAGCCGAATAAACAACGATTAATGGCTCACTCAGACGAAGCATAGCAAACTTCCTTAGCGAAGGCGCCGCTCCTTACCACGAACCACAACACACAAGCGCCCTTCGCCACCATTCAATGGCAATGTCCTTTCGTTCGCCGTGCCGACTATCAGCCATCTAGACTCTGGCGTCTCTCTCGCATTCATCGCCCAACCGTCGCACCTGGACACGCAACACGATATGAAAATTGTCAAGATCCTATCGCCGATATGTAACTTCCACCCCACTGCGCCGCCCAAGTAATTACTCATGCATGTTCTAAGGTCTAAGGACGAAACTATTACCTCGTTCCCCAAGGTCCATCTCCCACGTGTAGCCACTAGCCACTCGCCGCATCGATACTCCGGCAATCGTTGGCCGTAATTACCCCCAAAACTACTCCCATTTGCCGTGTGGAGTGGGCAGCGAGTTCGGCGCCTTGAATTTATTTAATGCTCCTATCGCCGCCATCAATCAACTGGTCCTACACTCGGCTGTCACTCTGGGCAAATGACACACCAGTGCACGTGCTCCAGCGACGAAGGACAACCGGCGGGTGGGTGGCCAGTATTGCCTCCATCCGCGCACATTGATGCACGCACACAGAAGGACGTCTAAAAAAGCGGGCAATCGCCTCCAGCCCGTCGTCGGTCGTCTTGTACACCCGCGCTTAACGTGACTTAACCTTAAGCGCCATTAGACGTCCGCCCACGGGACGGGTGTGAAAAGAAAGAGGTTTACAGTCCCGGTGCAAGGACTTTTAAACCCATGCCGAGCCGTCACACACACTGCCAAGGTGTGGTGGCGGGGGGCTCTTACAATTCACCTTCACATTGACACTCCCAGTCAGTTGGTTGCCAGCTCCCAGCCACGCCATCATATTTTCCTTGCGCCCGCCTCGGATCGGTTTTTGTGTTATTGCTCGGTGGCACGTTAATGAAATGCACAAGGCTTCGAGGGGCTATCAAGGATTCCAGGGTGGAGTCGAACGGATGGGTTTGGGCTGACCTTAAGCATATGCGATGACAGTCGTCGGTTTTGAAAGAAAAACGGAGTGTGGCGGCCAAATTTGATTGCCTCTGGACCGGGTCCGAGTGGAAACGTTTCATTTTATTAATCCTTGACCAATGGGCATTCAATTAAAGGGACGGTCGGCTGCCTTCGAGGGGGTTCTCGTCACGTTTCTAAGATTTCAATGCTCCTCTCTGCCGGCGGGTGGAGAGTGGCCAGGTTTTGTGGTCAACCGAAAGAGTGAGTGGGTCTGTGGGATGTCATTTCAGGGGAATAATTGATTAGGGGTCTAATGGATGCATATTGAAGTAAAGAGACGACCTTTCTTCGGGCAATGAGTGAAGGTAATTGAAAGGCTGGTTGCAGGTCGGGACGGAATCGATTCGCAAGATGTTTCCATTTATTTTTTTTAAAGAAAAGAATGTGAAAGTGGTTTGAGACTGGAATTGCTGTCGAATTAAGTTCACTTTGGGCATCAATCACTTCGATCTTTCCCGGGTTACTTGCACAATGAGCCTGTGTTTGCGTCTATGGAGGTTAGTCCTCCGATCAAGCGGTGGCCATATTCAATGGCTCTTGGATGGCAAAGGTTCAGTTGACGTCTCAGAAGGTCCTGTTCTCAGCAGACGCACCGTTCTCGAGATATGCCCGATTCGGAAAAAAAAAAATGGGCTCCTGGTGGGGGTAGCAAAAAAAGGTGCCATGGTCAGCTGGGTCTTTGCAACTTCTGTGGACGTTTCGGACGACCTTCCAAATTCGAGATCAGTCGCGAAATACAGATTTTTGAACGTGGTGTCATGCGGTGTCATTTATTGTCTCGCTAGAGTTCCCAGCCGACAGTGCTTCACCGTCATTTACTCGCTTACTTCTCAGGACAGCGACTCATAAAGGCACTGAGCCAGACCTTGACAATCTTGGGTACGTTGTTTTCAAGTCATCAAGACCAAGTTGTCTTTCATCGGTGGTCACTTGGTCAGCGATTCATGGAGGCTCTGAGCTAGACCTTGCGACGCCTTTCATACTAACGGCCGTTGTTGTTACGTAGTTTCCAAGTCAACAAGACCAAATTATGATCTCTGAGCCAGACCTAGTGTCGACGTCCATCTTGACGATTTTGAGTACGATCAAGTCGTCTGCCTTCGTTGGTTACTTGACCGTCATGCCTTCTGGTTCAGTCTTCTCTTCTTCTTTCTCGAACAAAAACAGTTGGATTCAAGGAATCACTCGCATTAATGCGCTTAGGCCGAAGTAGGCCCATTGTACCGCCACGTGGCTGATCCAAATTAAAGACGGTTGCCGTGGTTTAAGCCGTTTTCTCAACGTTCAACACCTTGACTGGTACTTAACTGAAATCGTTTAGACTGTCGAAGAAGTAGGAGCCCGCGGTGGCTTTCCCAGTTGACTGTTGCAAATTTAGAACCACCGAGAAAACGCCGCTTCTTGCTCCATCATCCGTCTTGGATCCGTCGTGTAGAAGTGTATGGCTTTACCAAAGGGAATGGTGTCGCCATAGCACATGTCTCCGCCCGGAATGATGGTTTCGAAGTTGTTCTCTTCGAAGTGTCGTGGTGAGGTGTGATCTACTTGAGTTGAGGTAAGTTTTTGTTGGTGTGAAGTCGCACCACTGCCTTCGCCTTTCGATTAACTGCCGATTTGGTTGCTGTTTGCTTTCCAAAAGTATCAAGTTTCAGGAGAATTTCCAGCCTTCTCTCTGTAGCCTTCTCTCTGTACCTTCCTTAGTTTGTTGAGGTGGGTACTGACTCACTGACGTTGAGTATGGACCACCAGACGCCGCATAAGAGGATAGGTCTTGTGACAACTATGCAAAGCCAATGTGTCATGTACGGTTGAAGACCCCAGCTGTGACCAATGGCTTTCAGGCAGCAATGGCCTTCCTTACTCTTTCTTCAGGGAGTCACTTAGGTTAGGTAGTTGGGCTGCCAGCGAAATCGCCAGCACACTTAGTCAGACTACTACCACTGATCGACAACTCCAGTGATAGTGCCGTTAATTTGATCCCAACGGCAAATGGTGACTGGACCAGATTTGAAAACCGGATAAAAGCGTATTAACTTTGCTTTCACTGGGATTTGAACCGGGGACCCCCCTAACCAGGGGCAGGCACTCAACCAACGGCGCCATCCAGCTGTCAGGGGGAATCACTTAGTCGCCAGTCAATCAGACCAAACTGCCGTGGAACCACGAACACTTGCCCTTTAGCCTCCAGTTCGAGTCTCCCTCAGTTTCGTGAACTAGGAGGCTCAGATTCGGAGACTCTTTGTCGATGCAGCTGAAAACATGCAGTCAATAAAACACTTAAATTTTTTTACATTTTTTTTTTTAAATAAATTTCAATCATATTTAATTCAGAATTATTTGCTTTCTTTTTTTTTTTTTTTTTGTATTTTTGTCGTACAACATTATTATCGTTCTTCATTTGCGTTCATTTGAATAAAAATCTGCTGATTATCCACAAGATACATGTTATTTATTACAAAACTATCATCATTTACATATAATTTATTTATTTGCTTCAAGGATACGTTAACTAAGATGAGGAAAAAGATAAACAAACAAACGGATAAATCACCAAGAAACACCTAAGCGAATATTGCAGACGACATCGTCTTACTTAACACGTTCGAGGGAATATATTTAGATTTATTTTTATATTTTTTTGTTTTTATTTGCATTTGCCTTATCGACTAACTATATCTCATAAATATGATTTAAATACTTTGTTTAAATTTAATTCAGTTTTCATTTGCGTATCTACAAGTAGTTTATACACTAGAGTGCGCATTTTCTTTCGTGGGGGTTTCCTTGGCGGATGCCTTCTTATTCCGTGTAAAAATATTTGTGGATTTTTTTTATCTCTGCTCACTTCAAGTGAACAAAGGTCTAATTGAGGGGGAGGGGGGGGGGGAAATTGAAAGATTAGCGCGAAGAGATTCTCATTAGCTAGGACAGTAACAGGCACTTGGATGATCAATGTTCATGCTTCGTGTGTGAAATTTAGCAGAATTTGAAATTGTCTACAGAATGAAACCGTGTTTGTCTTATGCGATATTACGATTCATTGTTAAGCTAGCTACGACGAGGGGGAGGGGGAGGGGGAGGGGGTTTCTACGCAGGGGCACACTATAAGGCGGTTGGTTTTTGCTTGGGAGTGAACTAAGCTGAAGAATTGCGGTTAGATATTTTTTTTTGTTTATTTTCTTTTGTCTTAGATTCTATTCCTTTTTTTCAATTGTTTGCAAATCTTTGGTGAGTTGATATGTTCAATAGAGAGAGAGAGAAAAAAAGAGAGAGAGAGAGAGAGAGAGTGGAAACGTTTGCGACACGTGTGGGGTTGAAGAATAAACAGATGAGTGGTGGCAAATAATGAGAAGTGTGGTGGAATGGTGGAACTAGAGGTCGTGTTCATGATGTGACAAGGGATTAGATCCCATTCCCTATTCTCAACAACTGACTTTCATTTGATTTCAGTCTTTTTCTGAGGCATTGCCCAAGAAATGGCTGTGGTGTTGTGGCTCTGTGCGTCGACTTGAACATCGGCGTCTAGGTTCGAATCGCGGCCCCACCTCTCTCGAGTCATTGACAATGCTCAAAGAATAAGAAAAAGCTTCTCAAACTTGCCCATTCGAAGTCGGCTTAAAACTGCATGTCCCTTCCACTCGTGAGAGAACAATAGAACGCACAACACGAGTGATTGTTGAGAAGCTAGACCCAAGCCCTCTACGGGTCCAATAGCGCCACCAATATTGTTACATCATTATTGCCCAATCCAAGCTGGCTGGCTAGCTGATGCATCTCAAGAGGAAGGCTTAAAGCGACAGCAACTGGGACAGGTTCCCCTAAAGGGCTAAAAAAAAACACAAGTAAAAGCTTGAAGTGTCGCTCGCAAATGAAGAAGGATCTGAACCAACATGGCGCACGATTTTAGAGAACATCGCGTCGTTCTACGAATGCTCCTACTTGAGGGTGAACATCAACAAAAACCCTGAGCCTCTAAAAATCGCTTTAACAGACCTACTTCGGCGAAAATGAGCACCTTAAGCACGGTAGCACCCATGAGTTGCGAACTGCGACCGCTATTTTCGCTCGCAAGTGACTAAGGACTTTAAGCATCGCCGTTAACGTCGTCTTGTGCGCTGAATGCTCCTACTTGAAGAAGCACATCTACATAAACCCTCAGCTTCTGAAAAACGACTTTAACAGGTCTGCTTTCGCGAGACTGAGCACCTTAAGCACTGTAGCACTCATGAGCTGCGAATTGCGACCGCTTTTTTGTCAGAAATACGCCATGTTTAGCAAATATGAACTTCTTGGTAAGCGAGTAAGTAGGTAGGTTAGGTAGGTGGGCTGCCAGCGAAATCGCCAGCACACTTAGACCACGTGATACCCTCCACTGACAGTGCTCATTTGAAAACCGGATAAAGCGTATTAACTTTGCTTCAACTGCGACTCGAACCGGGGACTCCTCTACCCAAGGGCAGGCACTCAACCAACTGCGCCATCCAGCTGTCTTAAGTTACGCATTTAATTATCGGCAAAAGTCTCCCCAAAATATCCTATTCAACGATTTCTAACTTTTCTCTCTGCGACTTATAAACTCCTATTCTCTTGGCGAATTGTCAAATTGCGACTGCGATCCACAAATAGGCAGACCCTGTCCACAGATTCACGACTAAAAAGTTCGCAAATTCAATCTCTATCCACCTCCGAACGAAATGTGACTGAAATGTCAAAGTTTGCGATGTTCGCAAGTCGCAAAAAAACCTTCCTTCCACAAATGTGTCAAATGAACTGTCACCAATGTCACACGTCGCCACAACTCCAATTCGCATCCATTCCAAAGTCAAAAAAAAAAAAAAGAAACGAGTGCAAATGTAAACATAACCTTCTGACAGCTGACAACGGTTTGACAACTAGTGTGACTAGTGTGAAATGTGAATTTGTGTGCACACCTCCTTCTCGTCCATCCAAATGTGTTCAGTTTCATGTGTTCTCACTCAGCCCGGCGCGGTGGTGTGATCGAATGTGTCAAGGGTGCGTTCGTCAATTTAACTGTTATCACAAATTTTGTAAGAAACTTTGTTGTTGTAGTTCACCGTATTCGAGAGCACTTCACTTGCCATTTGATGACCACTGTTAACCGTTGTCACGTTGACCCAACACTCTCCTGAACCCCGACAATTGCTTGGTGGTAGCATTCACCACTGGATATGTATTTGTGAACGTTACCGGAAATTCTGTCGGGGCCAGGAGCAACCCTCACGTCCGTACAAACTTGTACACAATGAGAAACACCAGGAAGCTGACCACGACCAGGACGACTGCCGTTATCACTTTCGCGAAGGTGTTCAGGCCCGACTCGTTCGGATTTAGCGGTCGCGAGGAGCTTTGCGTTGCCGATCGGCGTCGTTTGGTGGCGAGACCGCGTGCGAGTGCGGGAAACGCGAGCGATTGCGTGAAGGTTAGCTTGTGTATGGATTCACTTAGGGAGTACGGACCGACGGAGCCGCGGGCCGCCGCCCTCAGCAAGGCATATTCAAGATCCAAGGCATCGAAGAGGGAGTACCGAGCGGTCATTGTGGACGAGCGTCGGCGATCACGGTCGGAGTGTCGTTCGCGATCCGATTGCGGCTGCAGCCAGGGATCGGAGACACGTTGTGCCGTGGGCGCGGGTGTGCCGCCCAAACTGACGGCCGCCACCGAGGTCAGGGACGACGTGGTGCTGGAGCTGGCCGTGCACATGTGTATTGCCGTCGCCACGGTGACACCCTCATGGAATTCGGCGGCGTCCTCGATGGACGTTGCATCTGGGGAGGTCTGCGCGGCATGGTGATGGTTCATGCGCATCGCGAACAGCCGGGCATGATCGGGATGCAGCAGCGCGCTGGACTTACGGCGCACATTACCGATCGAGAGGTTCGGCGAGCCAAGGGTGGGCGTTGTTACTGGTGATGCGGATGCGGAACCGGTCGTTGAGGCTCCTGGTGGACACGGCAGTGCATTCGGTGACGGCGAGGCCAGCACCGAATCAATTCCCGAATCGGCGGCATGCAGGGTATCACAGTAGAGCGAGTTCCGTCGATTTGATGGCGGTGTTATGTGATTGTTGCTGCTGCTCAGACTGTTGTTGCCGCCCGCCGCTGTTGTTGTCACTGCCACTGTGGTCGTGGTTGAAGTCTCGTTGATTGCCGGGAAGATGAAGCTTTGGCCGTCCGCCTCGCCGCGGGGGGAGTCCTGAAATTAAATGGACATTCTGGCATGAGCATGGGCATGTGCTGTGGGATGGGGCCGATGGTTGGCACTTACCTGACTTGGCCACACCTGCAGCAAGGGCAACGAACATGTTGGCTTATTCTGCTGCGTCGCGTGATTGCAATTGTGACTGAAGCGTTGCGGATCATTTGTCGGCTTGACTCTGGTCGGGCTCTCGTATCCGTTTGAGTCTTCCGATGATGTGGTCTTTGGTGAGCGCCAGAATCTCTTTAGACGCAGTTCCCGTCTTTTTTCGTGTTTCTACGTAATGAGGGAGAGAGAGTGTGAGTGTGTGAGAGAGAGAGACTAGAAAAGGGGAGGACATCAAAGAGATCACGTAGAATGTGGTCAGAGGAAGTAGCGTTTGGTGTGTGAACTAATGGAACAATTTATTATTCAATCTCGTGCCAGCGGGGGGGGAGGCGGTCACAGTGGGCGTTGTGTGTGCGCAATGAATATCACTCGTGGCGCTGGCAGAGACTAATTCTCCACTTACGAGCAGGATAATTGATGTGCTGGACTGGGCAGGATTAATGTGGTTATCTCTCACAGAGATGCACACCCAGTGGGGTGCGGGCAGAGGGTTGGTTTATTTTTGCAATTCCCGACGAGTTGTGTCGATAGAGCTGTGCTGTGCTGTGCTGTGCGGCGCAAGTGAATCGAGAGGATTGTGTGTGAATGTGACCACTCCACGAGGACGGATTTAAGTGAAATGAATTGATGTGGGAATGGCGCGATGATGGACTTTGCGGCATTAACCAGATTGAGACCGCGCTGCAATCTCAGTGGGCAGAGGGGATTAGTCGACGATCACGACGCCATTTCGAGAGAAAACCAAGATACGTCCGCCAAAATGGAATGCGACAATGCGCTGAGGTCGTAAAGCCAAAAGTTTACAATCTCTGCACTCCACCACACGAGAGGGCACCACTTCACCTGTTCGTCGTCGCGCTGAACTTGGCTCCGGGGAACTCAATTATCACCTTCGTTCTAATTAGCAGTAAAACTCTTCGCAAAACCACCGAAACAACAGCACGAAGCTCCGCACCGAAATCCTTCTCAACTTTAATGGTCCCACCTCTTAATGAACTATCGTGTGCTTGCTTGGGTGTGTGCCTGTGTAGGGGGGGGGGGGGGGGGGGGGGCTTCAAAAGTTTGGTTTTCCTCAAAAAACAATGAGCTACACCGTAATCCTCATCTCCCAGCCAACCATCTCACGCTCAAGTAATAATACAATTTTCCGAGAAACTTTGTCCTCGGCTGGGGATAAGATCGATCTGCGATGGTTGGAAAGTTTTGTTTTATTTTTGCCTCTAACTTCCACCAGGACATGCACAGGCAATTTTTAATTCAAACTTCGAGAATGATTTTCAAATCGATTTACTGGAAAAATCGAAGAAACTTCTTGCCTAGGCCAAGGGAGCAAGACTTTAAAGGGACCCCATCTCCGGGTGGCCAGGCAGGAGGAAGGACATCCCCATCCCCCGAGTGGAGAGGATATGCTACGGTGCACTTTTAATTAATTGACCTTCAGTCTGGGGGCGAGCATTTGTGTGTAAATTTCTTGCTAACACAAATGTCATGGCGAGGGAAAATTGCAATTTTTCGGTTGAACAACAGGTAGAGGCCGCTTATTGTCCTCGTTAATCACAAGTCGGCAGCAACAGGACGGCGCTGCAGCAGGACTACAGTCCGGATGGATGGAAAACATGGATAAGTGCCAAGAAGTGCATGTGCCTGGATGGTGGATGGTGAATAAATGAGAGTTGATGGGTGACAGCGGAAACTGGTGGAGCGCCGCCGACTTACCTGCATTTTTATTGAGTTGCTTCCTGTGTAGTCTTCTCATCCCCAGTCTATTGTTGATTCAAAATTTCTTCAGAAAATGCTGATACGATCTGAAAGAGATAAGAGGAGGCTGCTGATGAAAATTGCTTTGAAATCGGATTTCAATCAGAGATGGGGGGACGACGGACAAGAGTTTTCAGTTTGAACAGTGTTTGCTTCTTGGAAATGTTATATGATTAAGCTGGGAGTTTGGATAGAGGAGAACTGGGAAATCAGAGTATATCGAGTTTCCGAATGGCTACTTCGATTCACGGTAGTCCTTGGCTTGGAATTCTTGGAAAAATGTGGGGCGGGGCACTGTCATCTGAGGCGCACCAGAGTTGGACGGCAGTGTGGTGGGCTTCAGTGGCAAGTAACAACCACCCGTGTTGTTACAGATGCCTTTTCGAGACGGGTACACACTCAGAGCGTTGGTGGTGTCGTCAACAGGCGTTGAAGCCGCTGCACCTACTCGCCACTTTGGAGTCCATTATCCCCTTAAGTCCTCGATGACTCGACGTATGTGTCCTTGCATTCCCACCACTCAGACACCACGATTGCCAGGCCAAAAACCAGCACCAATTACCTCTGTCAATATTTGCGAACCCGACTGCAGCACGAGACACTTAAATCCTCAATGCCACGGCATTCGTATGCGCCCCCCCCTTTCACTCAATCGATTTCAATTTAATGGTCTCACGTGAACTCAAATCACTGGGTCGTTGCCTCTTCGTGCATCCATGGCATGGCATGTTAATCCCGACAATTTCATTTTATTGACAAACACATAAAGCGTCTGCATCCAATTGAATCGTGTTTGTGTGCCTCGTCATCTTATCTCTGGCTTCGAATGGATCCCGCTAAGGATTCCCATCACGTCAGCACATGGCGTATTGTTTATTCGTTTACTTCCACTTCAATTGGCGTGGAGGCGTGTCCTTTGGATGCGTCTATCCTCATTTTAGAGAGGTTTCCTCCAACACAACTCAGCTGGAACATTAAAATCGGTTTTTATGAAAATTTCGTGTGAAAGTAGGCATCAAAAACTGATTTCTTATGATTTTCGGTGAAGTTCACTCATAATCCACACTCTTTCATCATTCAAATCCTTCCAAGGTCCTTGAAATCCCGAAAATCAAATTTCGCATCTCCAGATCAGAAAAAGTCCACTCGATTCATTTACCATTTTACTGCACTTTTTCCGCTAAAAACTGCCAATTTTTTAAAACTCGATTTTCGTCGCATTTCAGCGTCGAAATCATTGCAGTTTTCTGGACCTGTATGTGGTCGACTAATTGTCATCAGTCTGCATTCAAAAATTCTCATTTGTTGTCCTTAATCGGCTAGAAAAGTCCTTTATCGATTTTGATGACGTCAGAAATTGGTTGACAAAAATCACATTTTCATGCAAACTTTCAGCATGCCTGGCAATGACATGATCGATTTGCTCTGAATTATTGACAGTTCGTGTTGAAAGTGTTACCAGCAGGGGAAAATGACGACAAAAATTAACGTTTTTGTTTTAAGAAAAATTGGTGTGTGTTGTGAGGTTTTTTAGCCCAGAGTGCCGTTTTGAAGCCACAGCTCTGGGAGTTGAGTTTTGATGGGAATTTAGAAACATCGTTCGGCTTTAATTGTGAGTTCTTTGATGTTTATTCTGGAAATCTCGCCGAGAGACTCAAGGAAGGGTTTGCCTAGAGTCCGTTGCCTTGCTCTGACAAGCGCAGTGAGTCAAGGCATGTGTGTCATGAGGAATTCCTAGTCTAACTGCATGATCCCCAATCGGCCCGTGACCCATACTTATAGCTGAAATGTTAGCAATATCTGTGCGAGTCCTTTTAAGAAGAGGCGGCAACGAATATCGGACCAATGCCTGCTGCAAATCGGACAATTGACGTTCCATTGCACTGTTATCCTTCTGTGGCTGAGGGATCAGCTGCTGATATCGACTCGCGAGCCTTCTGGCCATGTCGGTTGGAGTCAAGCCGGCTGGAAGCGCCTCTGGTGCAGATGGTGTCTGTCCGGGCTCATCGGTTGATGGTTCATGATCGCTGGCGTGGGGATATATCGGTACGGACGGTATCTGACTTCCTGCGGCATTTGATTCGGTGGCATCATGTTCGAATGGTTGTAATTCTGGTACAAGTTTCATGGTTGTAGCTGCCAGCTGGTGGGCAGATGGTGTACGTGAACTGCTGCACGCACTCGGTTGACTGTTGATTGTTCTCTGGTGGTGGCAAATTGAATTTTTTGGCTGGTTGTGGCTCTGTTGATTTTTCGTTTTTCTGTTTGATTGTTTCGGCCAGTTGACTTAGTGGCGCTTTCGCGGGTGCTTTCTTATTGTTGCTGTCGTGTGCACTTCTGTCGCTGTCTGGACCCATCCAATTTTGGCATTCCGACATTCGTTTTGCCTAGCAGAGCTCAGATCACTTGGTATCAGATAAACTTTGGGTTTAAGCACACCTGTCTCTTGCACATGTGCCCGGTTTGGTGGGAGAGAGATCTCTCGTTAGTCCTTGATATGTTGCACTCTGGACATGTCTTTCTAGATATTGCCCTGTTAGTTAGCCGATACCATCTAAGGCTTGTCATTTTCAAAAAGTGTGATGCAATTCGTGGTTTTACTAGCTCATGGGGAATGTATACTTCCATAGCAGACAAGGTATGGAGGCGAGCTTCTTGTTTGGCCAGAGTGGCGACCTTGATAAGAGTGTACGAGTTCCTGGTAAACTTGTGATTGTTATCGCTTGTGGCAAGAATGGTGAACCAACTCCACGAATGGTGGATGGACCTACAAGCTTTATACCGATCATTGATCCTCGGACATCAAAGCAGACACCTCCTACCATCTCACTCTGTTTCTGTCTGGCAAGCTATGGAGAGCAGCTCTTTGCTTGGCCAGTTCTCATCGGCTTTCTCGCTACCTAATCTACCAATCTACACGTCTTCTTTAAGGCCTCTTATTTCCTATGTCGTTTGGAACAAATTTGTGCGTAATTACATACGTAACTGCTGCTTTCACTAAGTTTCAAAGAAACGGTCTGTTTCGGCTGCACAGGGGCCTTCTTCAGTCCGCCTGGCTCTGCTCTTGATGCGCTTCTGAACGCACTTCTAGATCCTTCCCTTGTTATCCACATAATGAGGTGCACTCTCAAGGCCGTCTTCTATTTAAAAAGAAGGAGCTTTGATGACCTTGCGCACCGCATTTCCGGTGACCCTAGTCTCATGGATATGCCGTCTGGGACTCCGGGACTCCTGTAATCCAGCTGCGACGTACGTACAAAGTCGACTGAATGGCTCTGGCCAGAAAGTGAGCCAGGAAATGACATGTAGTCGAATGTTCACGGATGGCTCCAAGACCAAGAAAGGGTCAGGCGCTGGAGCCTTGGTGGAGGGGGACAACTTTAGAGTGCACACGTCGTTAGGTAAACTTGCGTCGGTTTTCCAAGTGGAAACCTTTGCAATCCTAATGGACACGAATTAAATTGGAAAGAACAGGTGGAAGGGGTGGATTATTTGCGTCTGCAGTGGCCTTGCTCAATCCTTTAACTATCACTTCCAGGACGGTTCAGCTTTGCAAGTCTTCTCTGAATTCGATCGGTAGTCTAAATGCGCTACGACTTGCCCCGGGCCACCACGGTTTCACGGGAAATGAGATCGCCGATGAACTTGCTACACAATGATTAGAGAAGGCACGCTTAGGACTCGAACTTGCGCTAGGATTCGAACCTTCGCTGGGACTACCTGCGCCCTTGGTTAGGGCTTCCATCGATGGTTGGGCCTCTCGAGAGCACAAATGGAGGTGGCATTACCCCTTCAAGATGCAGACAAACCAAGCGCGTCTGTAAGAACATTGCGACACTCTGATTATCTCTTGATAGAAAAGACGGTAGACGACTTACTGGCGTACTAACAGGCCACTACATCCTCGCCAAACACCTAAATGGGCTTCATCTAAGCGATGAAACCGTCTGCGACGCCTGTGGACAAGACGACGACACTGCAGAGCACTTCCTTTGCCACTGACCGCTTTTCCTCGAATCAGCTGGCAGCTATTCGGATGCTGAGGTGAGAGCTAATGATGGGGGCTCCTCATCACAGAAGCGCCTGCTGGCATTCCTCCGGAAGACCGTGCAGTTTCAACAAATGTAGGTTGTTGCGTGGTGGTACAATGGACCAGTTTATGAGTCTGAATGGTCCAGAGTGGTGCTAAGAACATCCGAAAAAATTCACCCACATCTGGGATGATACCAGAGACGTATACGCTTGATATTCCAGTCTGCTCTAGTAGAGAAGTGGACATATTTTGAAAACTCCAATTTAGGTGGAATGTAGTCTAATCTTGAATGTTGACCACTTTTGTTGCAATTGAATGCATTCTTTATTGCGTCCGCGCGAGGCGCTGTTGAATAAAGCAAGCATTTTGAAGTAAGACTCGACCTTTCCCTTCTGCGTGAGTGGTTTTTTTTGAAAGCAGACCTCCCCCAGTTCATGTTTCCATTCATTTCCTGGTCACTTGATTGAATTCCACAAACGACAAGCCACTGCTACGCCAGTCATGCAATCATTTTAATGGAAAATGTATATTTTTCCTTGA
This sequence comes from Eristalis pertinax, assembly GCA_907269125.1. Lineage (NCBI taxonomy): Eukaryota > Metazoa > Arthropoda > Insecta > Diptera > Syrphidae > Eristalis > Eristalis pertinax. The sequence goes on along the minus strand of OU026147.1, from coordinate 4,953,542 downwards.
ATTTTACCATTCGTCGATACCGCAACGATAAACGAAAACCAATAACTTGTCTTCACTTCGTCACAGTGGATCGTAAAAAGTCCATTAATACAAGTTGCCATCACTCAGGCTTCATCCTAATTGCTTTCCTCCCCTCGTCCGTGGCATTTTGAAAGATTTTAAAGCAAACAAGTCATGTTGGCCACTTAACCCCTTGTCACAGGGAAACCGAACAACCAACCAACCCACGGACCCACGGACCGACGACAGAGACCAACGAACGACCGCATTAACCCCAGAAGGGATCACTTATCCCATCGGTCGGAGAGATGAAACTTTTCTTGTTTCCCATCTCCTCGGCCTCATTTCGGTCAGTCAATAAGTCGCAGAGCTGAAAACAATGCCGGGCCACAGTCGATTTGAATGGGCCGCCCGTCTCCGCTCCGCTCCGAGAGGTGCTCCGTAATAAATTTTATTCTTCCATGTATGCCACCGCTGCTCAGTTTGCCGTTCATCCCCGAGGGGAAGGATCCCTTTGGTTCTGGTGTTTTTTTTTTTTCATTTGCGAGGAGCACGATGTGGTTTTTAGTTTTCTCTTTGGTCACCAGCTGGGGGCTAGTAGCTCGCAATAGTTTCTCGGTGAAATAGCACAGCTGACAGGGGGGCCGGGAGGATGGGTGTGTTTGCTCAAAATCCTATCACAACACTCGCAAGGGCACGTGTGCGAAATAAATTCACTTGCCTGCAAGCCGGTGCGAGCAGGAGGCGACATTTCAAAGTTATTGGCTAATAAGGACTAAGTGCTGGTGGCGACTGCTTACACGGCAGTGCGCATAAATTTTAATATGAAAGGGTTTGCTGTTGGTGCTGCTCAGCTCTGAAGGTGGTCTGCACGAGGATTTTGTGGACTGGTAGAGGCGGGGTCCTTTGAGGCAGGCAGAGAGAAAGAGGGAGGCGCTTAGGGATACCCCTTGCGCGTCTGGATTTACAACTGATCCCAGCTAGCTTTGGGGAATCTGCTGATGAAGAGGAGGAAATATGATGTACTCGGGAAGGGACTTAACGTGTAGTACGGCAATTATAGCATTTTTCCAGTAGTAAGGGATTTTTTTGGCTTTTTCCTAGCTCATCTTCCAACTGCCACAGCGCCCCTCTTAGACGTAGCTACGACTTCTGTGCACACGTTGGGGCTGGCGTTGGTTCACAGTTAGTGTTTATAGTCAATGATGCCTTATTAATGACTTCGAGGTTTAGTTCCATTGATTCGTTCCCCCATCCGCTCCACAACCACTCATCCAAAGACCCATTCCCCCGCTTTAAGCCGTGCCAACGGAGAGAAACAAAAAAATTCAAAATTCAATCTCCTATCTGACGAGTCTGGCGAGAACATCTGTTGACATTCTCACTCAGTGTCCCCCCCTCCCACCCCGTCCCCACACTCACTGTCAGTCAAAACGAAAATTCATGTCGATCTCATATTTTCTCCCTTAACGTCCGCAGATACATATTTCATTCATTATCGACACCAGCTCGCTCGCCGCGTAATAAATTCGTTCCACACCGTCTCCAGCGCCAGTCGAAGTCGCAGAGCAGCGTCTCCCTCCTCAGCTGCTGCTGCTGCAGCGTTGGAGAATAAAATTTATGACCCAATGGTCTGGTTCAATGCGCATCACCGCGCGAAACACAGGCGATGTGGCTATGTGTGCTCCCCTTTTGAAAAAAAAAAATATGCAAATAAATACGCGAGTACGGTGAAAGTGCGTAATCACTGCTGAATGAATGTCACATGCCCAAGGACTCACCTTGGACTCGTGCGGCTGGGGGCGCTTAGGTGCCGCTGCGAGTACAACAGCAACTGCCGGAAATATCTCATGAATTTAATGGTAATCTCATTCGAAAGCAAAAAGGCGCACACAGCACAGCATCCCTTGAGAGAGTGTTTCACTGAACACACAAAAAAAGGAGCAGTGAATCACAAGGACAAAATGTTATTAAAAGGAAATGCAAAGCGAATCCTGAGGCCAGGCGGTAACAAAGCGTATCAAAGGCAAGCTGGGGTTGTGTGCGATAGTTTCCCCCCCCCCCCCCCCACCACCGTCGAGAAAGGAGAGGATGCGCTGCCCCACCGATATAAATAGAGAGAGAGTTTCTATTTTCAGATGGATGCTATAAAGGTCCTTTTGGCTGCATTACCCATCATCAGCAAGCGTCTGTGAAAGAATGAAATCAGAGATTATCCGTGTGATGGTTGCGTAATCCGATTAAGTAGCTTTTTCGCCCCGCTTTCAACGGTCTTAGCCAACCGACGGGGGAATTGGGGTGGCATTTCAGAATTCAGATTGGAATGTCTGGCTGACCCGGGCGGGGGAAGGTGGCAAAGACACGTGGCCGTGTTTGCCCCAAATGGGCTGGAAAAACGTGTGTACCGCCTAATGACCACGGACTAGAGAGAGATCCTTGTTGTTGTGCTGGAATCTCAGAGGCATTCCTCTCGGTCAAACGATTTAATTACCTTTCCTTTCAGGGGCTGTTGTGTTTCTTTAATCTGCTGCTTTTTTTTTGCGATGGTTTGGGGAGGATTTTGGGATTTTCACAGCCTTTCCGGGCGGGTTTTGGTGGGTTTGGTTGCAGGTCTATTAAGGTGTACCCATTTACCGGGGGAATGACTTTGATTTCAATTGAATACTGAACAAGTTCTGCAAAGTTTACTGCGAAACTTGTGCATTCCAGGGCCGTGGGCGTGCTCTGGATGGAGCATGAAGTTGGGAAATTTCTCTCGAGTGCTTGAGTTTGAAGTAGTTTAAGTTGGACAAGTACTTCTGCCGAAGTGTGCTGGGCTTTAAAGTGAGAGGAAACTTTGAAATTGTCTTTCAAGTAATCGCCCTTGGAAGCATTGTCTCGCCGGTGATGGCTGGGTGCGTCTGTTTTTCCAATTCTTCGACTTTGATGATTCCGTTTAGCACGTTTCCTCGTAAATAAAATTGACTTCCATCACCCTCACCCTCATCCTCATCCTCATCCTCATCCTCATCCTCATCCTCATCCTCATCCTCATCCTCATCCTCATCCTCATCCTCATCCTCATCCTCATCCTCATCCTCATCCTCATCCTCATCCTCATCCTCATCCTCATCCTCATCCTCATCCTCATCCTCATCCTCATCCTCATCCTCATCCTCATCCTCATCCTCATCCTCATCCTCATCCTCATCCTCATCCTCATCCTCATCCTCATCCTCATCCTCATCCTCATCCTCATCCTCATCCTCATCCTCATCCTCATCCTCATCCTCATCCTCATCCTCATCCTCATCCTCATCCTCATCCTCATCCTCATCCTCATCCTCATCCTCATCCTCATCCTCATCCTCATCCTCATCCTCATCCTCATCCTCATCCTCATCCTCATCCTCATCCTCATCCTCATCCTCATCCTCATCCTCATCCTCATCCTCATCCTCATCCTCATCCTCATCCTCATCCTCATCCTCATCCTCATCCTCATCCTCATCCTCATCCTCATCCTCATCCTCATCCTCATCCTCATCCTCATCCTCATCCTCATCCTCATCCTCATCCTCATCCTCATCCTCATCCTCATCCTCATCCTCATCCTCATCCTCATCCTCATCCTCATCCTCATCCTCATCCTCATCCTCATCCTCATCCTCATCCTCATCCTCATCCTCATCCTCATCCTCATCCTCATCCTCATCCTCATCCTCATCCTCATCCTCATCCTCATCCTCATCCTCATCCTCATCCTCATCCTCATCCTCATCCTCATCCTCATCCTCATCCTCATCCTCATCCTCATCCTCATCCTCATCCTCATCCTCATCCTCATCCTCATCCTCATCCTCATCCTCATCCTCATCCTCATCCTCATCCTCATCCTCATCCTCATCCTCATCCTCATCCTCATCCTCATCCTCATCCTCATCCTCATCCTCATCCTCATCCTCATCCTCATCCTCATCCTCATCCTCATCCTCATCCTCATCCTCATCCTCATCCTCATCCTCATCCTCATCCTCATCCTCATCCTCATCCTCATCCTCATCCTCATCCTCATCCTCATCCTCATCCTCATCCTCATCCTCATCCTCATCCTCATCCTCATCCTCATCCTCATCCTCATCCTCATCCTCATCCTCATCCTCATCCTCATCCTCATCCTCATCCTCATCCTCATCCTCATCCTCATCCTCATCCTCATCCTCATCCTCATCCTCATCCTCATCCTCATCCTCATCCTCATCCTCATCCTCATCCTCATCCTCATCCTCATCCTCATCCTCATCCTCATCCTCATCCTCATCCTCATCCTCATCCTCATCCTCATCCTCATCCTCATCCTCATCCTCATCCTCATCCTCATCCTCATCCTCATCCTCATCCTCATCCTCATCCTCATCCTCATCCTCATCCTCATCCTCATCCTCATCCTCATCCTCATCCTCATCCTCATCCTCATCCTCATCCTCATCCTCATCCTCATCCTCATCCTCATCCTCATCCTCATCCTCATCCTCATCCTCATCCTCATCCTCATCCTCATCCTCATCCTCATCCTCATCCTCATCCTCATCCTCATCCTCGGGAACGAAAACGGGGTCTGTGATTAGTGGCAACTATTGAGTCGTAACGCGGCAAAGACAGCAGCGCCCCAAAAGCGGAAATGCAATTAATTTGATTGCAAGGCAAATACACGCTTTCGCGTCCTGTTGTTTTGCGCGAGAAATTAAATTTAGCGTAAGAATGGGTTGACTTCGTGCGGAGCTTCCCAAAACGAATGGATGCAGTCGAGTGTGGCTTGGCCGTTTTCCACACGGTTGCCAGTGAGAATGGGGGTGTGTGCTGGGTGGCAGCTGAAGTAATGAACGTGTGGTGAAGGAATTCGGGTGCTCTGCGCGTTCGTTCTTTCGGCGAAAACTAATTTGTGGTGTGCTTCTTTCTGAGATGGAATGTCGTCGTCGTGATGACTTGCATTTTGTTGGAGCTTGTATACAGTTTTGTGTCAACCTTCATCTCAGAAAGGATTCCTCCCCCGACAACCGGATGTGATTCCACCGCTCAATCAAAACAACCTCTTGCCATGGCAATCACTTCAGATTACAACTTAATTATTCGCACCACGTCAAGCACCCTCTCCCCCTCCGGTGCACACAAACAACAACGCTCAGTTGGAACAATTAAAAACTGCAAATCCATCCTCATCAATGATCCTTGCCCGCTGTACTGCACCCGAGGAAACGTAACGCCTCGCATCGTTCTAATTGGTTTTTACATTCCATCCTGGTGCTTTTAATTTACGCTCACTGCCGGCAAAGGTGAAGAGGGAACAAGGGAAAAGAAAAATACGAACAGCATCTCCCTTGGCCATTGTGTTCGGACCACCCTCCGGTGGGCGGCGGAGTCGACTCCTCTGAATGCATTCGATTTGAAGATCGATTTGCATTTTAGCGTTATAATTGAGCGAAGTACTTTCCCTCGTCGGAGCACGTTTCGCAGATTACTCCACCCCGAGTGAGGGGGGGGGGGGGGGGGGGGGGAGGAAGGTGCTGTTTTTTTTTTTCATTGTTTCGCCTTAATGCTGCACTGAATTGCGTTGGCTGGCGCTCGCGTCGTTGCCGCCACGCGAAAACAATCAAAACTCGATTTATAAACTCGAAAGAAGCTCATTAAATATTTATTTTCAAAAAAAAAAAAAAAACGAAGAGGAAATCCAACAGCAATAAACGCCAAATGAAAATTGACAATATTCCGCCAATGGCAGGCTCTCATCCCGGCCCGTCCACTCCATCCAGAGCCAGTCGGTCGATATGAATAATTGAAGACATTGAACGGGGCCAGGCATGAACAGGACACCACCATCGTCACCGCCGTCGCCGCCGTCGCCGCCGGATGTGTTTGCCACGGACTCTGTCCACACGGATACGCTATCCCATTCCGGATGTATTATCAACCGTTGTCCTGGCAACTGCGTGAATATTTTGGATAATGGCCCGCGAAATTGCCGATGGTGGAGAAATGTAAATAAAATTCCCGTCGGCCTAGCGGTGAACGGTGGATTGTTTGATCGGTAATTGGCAGTTGGGTAAATATTGATTTCGCTGGCTTTTCGACACGCTTCGACCGCCATCGAAAGTTGGTTGGTTTTTAGATGATTAAATGAATTGAAGGAGTTCGGCGCTCAATTGTCCAGCGGACAGGATAATGGGGACCTGGTCTGTTCACCCAGAGCCAAATTGAATTTTCAAACGAGGCAGAGCAGAGATGGGCTTGTCATTTCGATGTCCCGTCATCGTCTGACGTCAATCGCATTGAATCCCCCGCTTGCCGTCTTCACCTTCAGTCGCCAGTCAGTTGAATTCTTGCAAATCATTGAATTCCCATTCCCGCCGCAATCTCAACCGTCGCATCATTGACTGTCTGCCTTCCAATTACACATGTTTATGCAAGGACATCAATTATTCCCCACTTAACTATGCTAATTCCGTCTTGTGTCGGTTGCGGTGCCTGCACGGGGTGCACTGGGGAGCGTGCATCCATCGTCCTTGAAACCTGAGACGGGTATTTTTAGCCAGAATGCATTACTGTGCAGGCCTGCATTCATTCGCAATGAGCGCCTCCACCGCAAGACTTCCCCGGAAAGGACTCCATCATAATTAATCATTCATACGTTCCACACGACACGAGCGAGAGATGCTGCTGCACTTCCCAGCGCCTCGCGTTTGCGTGCAGCCATGACAAAATCATCATAATGAGACAAGACATGTGTTCAGCTATCCTTCATCCGACAGCGCAAGCCGTTAACGCCGCCGTCGACGATGGCTGACTGCGTCAGTTTTTCATTTCCCCCCCCCCCCCTCGTTGGGATAATGAAAACGACGGAAGACACATGAACACCATCCACTCATCGTGTCAGAGTGCTGCGCTCTGGCTCTGGTACATTTTTAATAATCTACTGCGCTCACGGGGTTGGTGGGAAATCTTGGCGTCATGCTGATGAGTGCTGGAGTGGATGATGTGAATTTATTTTCGATTTTATCTCTTCAATAAATGCGAACATTACTTCTACTCGCTGCTGCCGCTGGAGTGGACGTGTGAACGGAGCTGTGAAGGACCAACAGTGCACGCGGTGGAATTGCATTAGTGCTTGAAATTGCTCTCAAATCGGTTCAGTCGATATCTAGGTCGTTGCCAGAATCACGGAAAGCTGACTGAATGGCAGGTGGTTGACTGGAAGGAGGGGGTTTTGACGAGGGACTTCTGAGTGGGCAGCGTTCGTTGCAGGATCACTTTACGTTCGAGCGACTGGAGTGACTGTTGGCCGAATGTTTAAGGAACTTCTTTGAAATGAGAAACGATTGATGGGAGGGAGCTAGAGAAGAGACCAGTGGTGGGGTGGGGACAACAGCAAGGACGAGCAGGCGTCGTTGAAGATGATGGCAGAAGGAGATACAACTGGATGAAGGAGTGGTGACAGATAGTAGCGATGAACTGGAGATGAGTGTGAAGATGAATGCTCCACCCGATCCCGATCTAGATCGAGACTAAAGTCAAGCAAAGCAGCTGGCGATGAAGTCTTCGATTTCGAGTCATTGGGACATCGCAACAGAGGTAGTCCTCGAGCCGAGATGGCGCAGAAGAACCTCAATCAACTTGATGTGCGCAACTGGAGGCAGCTGGCGAAAGAGCGTGCTGGCTGGAGAGGCTTGTTGGTTGAGGCCCTGGTCCGCCAGACGAAGAAGTTGGGTATGATCTGGTTCGATACATGCACCTGCTGGTGGTTGAAGGGAAAAGAATGATCGACGAGTGGAGTCTCAGTGTGGCTCAGATGATCCACAAGAAAGGAGGAGGCCCTTAACCAACCGAGGGATCGACTGAAGCGGTTCATCAACAGTCTGATATATTGGTCGTATCGGGATGGTTTTGGGCTCAAAAGAAGCGTCTTTGCAAGCAGCAGAAGAAGTTACATCGTTTTCGAAATATAAGCGATTTTTCAAAATGAATTATTTCACGCCACCTTCTCCGACAGTTTTTGGTCGCAGCGGGCATGTTTTTGTCTCAAAAGAAGCGTCGAAGAAGAAGGAAAACGGGCAGGTCACGTTCGCCGACGAAGCTGGAAAACTGTACAGAATGGGCACTGGTACGGGGCTCCTGTTAGTCTCTGTTGCAGGCCTCGTTTCTCTGACTTATTACCCGTAATGAATCAGCGAACATTGTTGACAGACGGAAGTTGAATTGGAGCTCGTGCGTGGTGGGAGTATAAGGCATTCACACGGTTTCGGTTGCGAGGTGGGCGGCTGAAGCGTGATGGATCTGATTTGAAGTTGTTTTCGGCACACTGGCGAGGGGGTGAGGAATGACGACTGAACAGAGCGCTAAGAGATGACCCCTATCAGCGGAGAAGGACCTCAACCGACTTGGTGGCAGCTAACGAAAGACGGGAGAGGTTTGTTTGGTTGAGTCCCACTGTAGCGACACACAAACAATAAGAAGGAGAAGAAACACATGCCAACGGCTGATTGAAGTTTCAAATAAATTGAAAAGCTACACCAGCACTTGTGCGGTATCCCCCGACCTGCTTCCTTTTGACGCTTCAACAAACGTTTTTTTGAGCAAATAAACTTGAAATATGTCCACGAGGTGAACCACGAGTTCTGTGCCACATGACGACTTTGAGCTCTGGCCAAGCGAAGCCAGCAAAAAACAAACCACAGCCAAGACTGAAGTGAAGTAACCACGAACACCGATGGATACCAAAGTCAATTTAGAAAAAGAAATAATGGAAAGCTCTCTGCAAAAGCAAACACTCCCTGCACTCAATCTTCGACCGGAGGATAATTTTAGAAGTTCCGTAAATAAACTCAATCATCCCAGAGACGAGTGCCGCCAGCTCCCTTTGAACGAGCTCCATGGCACCAGTCAGCTCTCCTTCCACAAAACGAGAGCAAACCTATTGCCGACATCCTGCCCGGTGACCCACTCATGTCAAATTTATCCTCACATCAGCCACTTCATCTAATCCAATTTGTTTGTCTTTCATCCCCACCGCCTACCCCTGGAGCATACCCTCAAGCACTCACTGGAGGAATTATGTCAGACTCATGGAAACATCAAAGACCCCATCAAGTGGCAGATATTTCAATTTTTTGAGAACTGCCATCACCCCACACAGACTGTCTAAAAATAGAAGTCCTACCGCAACACGCTCTATTTGGTTACACTTCGTTTTTGTTGGTCCCCACGTGACTTTCTGTCGATTTAAAAATAACGTCCTTTTTTGCCTTTGTTTGCCTTCTGTTGCATGTGCATCATTTGTTGGGCGACATCCTTTGTTGTACCTGCCCGCTGGACTGCATAAATTGTCAATGTCCCTTTGGCCCCGGTGTCCACACATAGAATAACATAGAATAACACGTTTCTACGTGACAAAGGCGGGTCATTCCATTGTAATCCGACGAGGCAAATATGTAAATTTCGTTCCATTTTATTCGACATCACAGCACACGGCCACGTGCCCCGCTCGCGGGGAAGTCACAAACGAGTACACTGATCTACACGGAAGCTAGCACAGTACTCGATGCGGAAGTGAAGCCATAAATCTAAGTGACAGCGCTGGAGTGGCTTTCAGTGCATAAAAGTGTTGTCCACGACGACGGTCTGCTAAAATGAATTTTAAATATTCACAAAATCCACTTAGGGACCGTGTCTCTTGGATCCACCCACTCCGCAAGGCCATGCAGTGAAGGACGAAAACGGAAAGGAAGGAAGGGAAGGGAGGGAGTGCTGTGAGGACAAATCGCCACCCCCATTGTCGATCAGGATTTATTGGCGTCCATGCTGAGTGATAACCTCCAAAGACCATCGCCACCACCAGGGGCAGGTGTTTTACAGTCTTTACTGTCAAGGATACCGAGAACGGAGAGAGCATCAGGTGACGAATTACTTGGAGCTGTGTCCTTGCGTTGCCTTCGAGGTCACCGCTAGTGCGCTGTGTGTCGATGGGGGGGGAAAAATTGATTCTCCACGAAGTTGCTGCGGTTGACCACGACGATGAAGGGTGTAAGTGATGTAATTGCCTTCGCCTTGGCTTTGACGGGAAGCTCAATAATAATAAGCGCCCTGGGCACGTGTCAGACTCCTCGGCGAACACACATATTCTGAGTAATGAGGCATGGTCATGCATGAGTCAGAGATTTTGACGTCAGTCCGCCGCCGCGGTGGGTGGTTGGAATCGATACAAGTTTGCATGGATTGGGCTACGAGACGGTTTTCAATTGCCAACAGATGTGGGTAGGACTTCTGGGACGACCTTGGACCTCGATGGCGGCAGATTTTTGCTTAAAACTTCCAAGTCGCCGTCAGCTTTTCATTATCTTCGCACATCCGCCGACTGATGTCCACTCCCAGCCACCCACACATGCCGACTAATGCGCCTGAAACTAAAACTACACGCAGCCTATTTGTTTCTTCCTCTTGTAAATGACTTTTTGATGTTCCCCAATCCATTTGTGGGGGATTACGTGAAGGAAAGCATCAAGTCCTGAACGCCAACAAGCCGCACACGAACCTCAGCCACCCGCAGTCAAACACGGAACGTCGTCGGCGTGTAATTTGATAAACTCGACTGGAGAACACGTCGCCTATCACTCGGTCTCGCACTTGGTCTTCAGTTTCAGTCAACGACAACGACCGCGACGCCCACATGTACGTGCCGACTTCTTCATAAAAACTCATCAAATGTCACATCGTAAAAATTTCAATAAAGCCGTGTACACGTGTGTGCGTGCAACAGGCAGTCTATTGAATATCCCTCTCACCGGGAGCAAAGGTGAACCCACGTCTTGACAAACGAACCACTTCCGATGTGGATGACTTCACTTCGAACACAACTGACAGATGGGCGACCTGTCATTGTGTCGGCCGTGCATACATTTGGGGCCGGTGCGTTTGGCCGGTATTCGAAACCGGAAGGGATCCGATTCGACAAAAAAAGGGCCGGTTTGGATCACACACATCCGTCTGTACATGTCAATCAGTTTCGTGACAAGCTATTGCCGTCGAAATTGTCATCCATGGTGAGTTGTGCGGCCCGTGGTGAGATATCGATTGATTGGGGTGGTCGCCGTGAAATTAGGCCTCAAATGTGACCTATTATTACTCGCATATTTGATGTATTCTAATGGATGTGAATGGTGTCATGTTGCCAGGCGGGCTAGGTACATTTGGGTGACATTTTTGGCGTGATGCCGTCTAAAACGTTGGACTTTGAAACCAAGTTACTGAGAAACGTGTGTATTCCAGGGATTCTGTGTAAAATGTCATCTGTCAGATGCCACATAACAAAATGCTTTCTACGTGACGTTTAAAATGTCAGATTTTCGTCTCTAATTTGCTATAGTCATCGAAATCGACTCTCCGTTTGGGGAATATGAAGGGAATATCGATGTGCGAGGACAAACGAACAAGCAAATACTATTCTGCATGACATTTGATCTGTCATCTGTCACTGAAGCAATTTTTTTTTTACAAAATGACAAACGAACAAGATCTGTCAGCTGTCACTTAAGCATTCTTTTTTACAAAATGCTGACATTTGAATTGTCATTCCTTGAGTGTCCATTTCCGCCTCTAATTTGCTACATTTCTCGGTTACTCCGCCCAGCCTCTGTCCATCAACTGACATCTCCACTTCGCTGTCAAGTGGAACCCCCCATCATTTCGTTTCGCCATATCATCAGCCACAATTGACACTTAAACCCGTTCAATTGGAGACAGTTTTCCGCCACAAAACTGCTGAGCTAATCGCAATTTGAAATTCCCTCTTACACGCATCCTTACCCAGAAATGGGGCTCCTCTTTCCAATTAACTCCCATGACACGCTGTGGCACCCAGTCGGGGAGAAACTTTTCAATTTGCCCACAAAACCCCTTGGAATGGATGCAGCTGAATGCAGCACAAAATGACACGTCCTCCAGAGTTCAATACGCGGCCATATTCAGCTCGTTCAAAGAACACCCTCAAGGAGTATCCCATCAGTGTGTCCTCGCGCGACGGAATGCTTGCGCTGCGCTAAGACACACGATGCACTCGACGTGTGGCGGGGGGAAGGGGTGGAAATGGAAAACGGAAATGGACGAACGTTATGCAAATTTTTCACACAGAAACGGATAAAGTGCTCCCAGCGACGATGATGATGGTTGAATGTACCTTTATTACATTTGTTCTCGTCCCAGCAAAGGGCTCGCTCATGATGACACTCTCTGTGTGTGTGCGTGTGTGTGTGCATTTGGGTCATGCAACTGCTGCCAGTGGCGATGGCGATGGCGATGGCGATGGTATCCTGTTTCAATGGCAAACTTTGTATGCAATCGTCAGCTGAATTGGTTGAAACTCAATTATATGGGGAGACTATATGTATATTCTTCCGCACACCGCACGCCGCATTAGCCGCCATCGGTTAAGGCTGGGGTGGCAAATAGTTATCGCGCACACATTCCGAGGGAAGTTCACTTTCATGGTGTTCATTGTGATGGCGAGCACGTAGCCATGATGCAGTTCGCTGTGTGAATGCGGATCAGGATCAGCCCGAGCGAGGGAAGTCAGGTGCGCTCGTAAGCAGTTGTGGATTGCCACAAATGTGGCCATATTCGCACGGCGGATGAGACGGTCGGTTGGCGGAGGACAAGCGCATAATTGAATTTATATTCTATCAAGTGGATTGTGCAGCAGACGAGGAGATATGCTGGATGGCATTTTTTTTCTCTTCTTATGAGATCATCTGGAAGCACTCGTAAGGACTCTAAATGACGGCAATCGTGGGTAGTTAGGCAATGCACTTGTATCGAGTGGAAGCTCTCAGTGTGGTGGAAAGTGTCTTCCAATCGCAGGGAATTCTGTGTGCAGAATGTTCACTGTTCTGCCAACTTAGTTCTTGAAGCCGGCCTAAATCAGAGGAGGCCCCTAATCGACCGCAGGTCTAACTATGCAGGCGTCGAGTTCGACAAGAGAGGACCTAGCATGTGTCCATAAGCACGTCTATCACCTCAAATTAAGCCGTCACGCACCTCATTCAAGCTCGTCAACACAAAAGAATCTGCTCCGTCGGCTCTGCTCCCAGCCAGCCGGAACGTTGCTCCTTCCACCGCGGCTTCAATTATTTTTTTCCTCTCTTAATGGCCTTCTGTCATCCCTCTCACTCAACCGCGCCCCCTTGGAAAATGCAAAAAAATAATAATCTTTTGATTAAAGGAAATCCTTAATAGATTCGTCGCCGCGCCGTCAAAGTGGTTGCCACCAGGCATCTCTCTGCGTTAAATATTTTTTTAATTAAGGTCCTCGTGCCTAATTAAGATTGTCCTTAAAATGGGCAAGCAAAAAAGAAGAAGAAAAATAAGTAAAGGCACTTGAACTACGTCCTCGTGTAATTTCAAATTCCACTGAACTTCGGTGGCGTATACGTAACATTTTTTTTTTCGAAACACACTCTGCACTCGCTGTCTGAGGGATGCGAGGTTGAGTGTATTTTTGTTTACAATTTCCATATATTTAGGGAAATTTCTGGGTAATTTCAATCCCTTTCCAGGGCGGCGGAGACGGCGGGGGACGGGGGGTAGCAAGTTACTTGAAGTGCTGCTCCTTCTCGCGCGTTATGCTCTCAGACACATGTTCCTCTGCGGGATATGAATACATTTTCGTTCTTCCTTTCTTTCTTCTCGGTTTCTTTTTTTTTCTCGTATAAATCCCTGCTGAATGATTGTGTGTTCCTTGTTCTTGTGCCTGATTTGCATTGTGGAACGCATAAAGCAGAGACATCTGTCATGCCTTGAACTGGGAAGGGTGACAGGACGAGGATGGAGTTGGGAACTTTGTCCTTTTCTGGCCGTGGCCCTTCTCGGAATTTCGAATGTAATGAGCTGAGAGTGGAACTTATGAGATTATCTTATTGTTTTTAATTAAAAATCACACATATTTGGGTTCACATTTGTGCCCAATGGCATTTGGCTGTGAGGGCGCGGAATGTCACTGTTGTGGGGATCATTAATTTTCATTCAGAATAAATCAGAGTCTGCCAGAATGGGAGTGTCTGGGGAGCTCTCTCTTTGAGGGTCATCCGCATTCTTTACATTAAACCGAGCTGTCATCCGCGACGCCAAATGTTCAGTTCAAGGTTAGCCGTTTTGAACTATGAATCGTTGGTCAATCGCGGAGCGTATTAAAATTGAGAAAACTGACTTCTGTTTGTTAGCAGGTTTTGCGACAGATCACGTTCCACACAAGCGTACTTAAGGCAGCGGTCTTCAAAATTCGACAGATTGTCATAAAGGCATCCAAATCCATCGATTTCATGGCGAATACAACACCGGGGCCTGTCTTATCAACCCGCTCCGTTGCACCCGTCATAATTCTAAATTGACTCTTCCTGTCAATCCGCAAAACCCTCGCCTCATTGTCAATTTATGACACCCACATGAGCCTCTCTTGTCAGAAAAAGAAACAACCTGTCAACTGACAAAGAGGACAAAGTGTTAAATGCCTTCCACCCCCGGGCAGTGATCCAGTCCGAAAAAGAAAAGGTCCCCACCAGCCTCAGGCATCCCTTTGTGCCTTGTCAACCTCATTATCACAACAACCAACAATTTATGCTCACTTTAAACTTTAAGGCCCAACCGAATGGCCCATAACATGCCAACCAACTCCGGCCGCGGTGCGGCGCTTGCTCTTTCTTTTCATGTTCCCTCAAATCCAATTATTAAGCCGCCTTCTGCAGCCCACGTGCTTTATCGTAAAACACAAAACGAAATAGTCGCCTCGTCATCGTCGCTCGTAGTGGGCCGCATTCAATAATTGCCTCAAACATTGTAAAACGTGCCCTTTTGCGTGAATTCCTTAAAATGCCTTCCGCAAGTTTACGACCAAAACAAATATCCTTAATCACTTAAGCATTGTCCTGTCGTCTGCCGAACGCACCCACGCACACGGGGGCGAGCATAGTCAGTCAATGTGGTGTGGCCGGTGGGATGGGTGGGTGGGACTGGGGTGCTGTCTCAGGGGGATCGTAAAACAGAAACAATTTCCCTAAAATATGCATATGCTCCTCGGTTGACTACCTCTTCATGCAGTAAATCACATAAACCGCTTCTCCTTGGCATCACACTCGCACACAAGACCGGGTATCTATGACATTTCGACCGAACCCCGTACGGGTATCCGAAAATCATAAACTTCGCCTCCTCCTGCTACGTCGCAGTGCTCCTCTCATCTATCGGGCTTTTCCACATCATTTCAGTCGAAGCACGTCCAGAGATACACTCTCCACCGTTCACCATCCATCCGCAAGGCGGGACGACGCGCCGGCTTGTGGCTCTGTCTGACTGGATGTGTGTGCGATCCGAAATGAGGATGTTTAGATGTCACATAAAAGGAACTTCCATTACACTCTGTGGTCCACATTCCAATCGATACCTAGGCGTAATGGAGCGCGTTCCTCGAAATTGATTTCGTCTCTCTTGGCAATCGTGTCGGGAGCGCTGTGCTGCTAATTTCCGTCGACGACATGGAAACTCGTTTTATTGTGATATCCGCGTGCAAAGTGACTGACAGTCATTCGAAAGCCAATTTTGGGGTTCGATTAAATCGACACCGACCTCGGCGGCCCATTGTTTGACGCTGTTGTTGTTTGAATTTGAAAACGACAGACGCGGTGGCGTGAATAAATAAAGGAACATTTGCGGGAAAACCTCTCACATCCGGGGCATCCATGCTGATTTGCGTCAAAGTGAATTAAGAGGAATGACAGATGAACTCTGAGATGACAGTTGACTTTGGTGGGGCGGCGACATCTGCTAGCGCCGCGATGACGCTGAAAAATGACAAAATGATGTTCAAAAATTCAAATGTGACAGGTCCTCGTTTGATTGCGGCTACAGGCGACGCGTGTGTGTGTGTGTGGTGCGGAGGGGAGTGAAGGTCATTCAGCTCCATTTGAGTGGAAATAAGATTTACGATACGAATGCGTGTCGGGGATTAATGGGAATTTAATGGTGCTTCGGAAGAACTTTCATGCCGCGTCAGCTCTGCGGAATGTCACTCGTTTGCTGGCAAATGGATGAAAAGTGCGACATACGGAAAGTCAAACATTGACAGCACAGCAAACAATCCGTCATCGATCGGCCCCTTCGCATTCGGCTTCAAAGCGATTGCGAATTCATGTAAATGAGTCGCACTTTTCGCAAAGGAAATTTCAAAAGCGAAGATGTATTGATTCGATGCCGGTCGTGCTGTTGCTTTTGTGTGTGTTAAGTCTTGTGCACGACTGAGTCCCTATGGCGCGATTTGTGGTTTACGTACGGTCAATTTACCAATTTGTACGCTCAGCACTGTGTGTGTGTTCATTATTTTGCCGACCGTCGAGCTGTCCTTGAGACTTCAAGGACGAGGAGAAATGTGGAATTAAGAACGAGAAGGCGACAGCGACCGACCAACGATGGACGGTATGGAGTGTACACAACACAACACAATCGACAGCTAGTTCGCTGTTGTCCTTTCTTGAAGGCGCACAACACGCAAATGAGTAATCAATTTCGCCATTCCTCCCCTTCCCCTCCACTGATGGACTGACTGACGGATGTGGACGGTGCGGTGTGGTGGCTTCTTCCCCCCGAGCAAGGAGAAGCTGAAAAAAAAACATGGAATAATCTGATAATCCTCGGCATAGGGCTCAAATGTGGGTACACTTGCGCCATTAATGTGCCACCAACTGTGTCGTGATTTGCAAGAAATTCTGTCTTCTTTAGCCCCACCCCTCGTTCCTTTCTCAGGCTTAGTCAAGTGAGACTTTATGTGTCAGCCTCGTGAACGGGGAACGACACAAGGTAACTGTCTGCCACCGAAGGAGGGAGAGGGCCTCGCCAGACGTCAGATTTGACATATGTGTGGTAAATTGAAAATTGCGCGGATGTCTATCTAGAAGTGACTCTGTTTGCTGTTCTCGCTGATAACAGCGACACATTGTGGCGCGATGGCGAACCGCAGCAACAAATGAAAGATGAAGGGAACATGACAGCAGAGTGAAAAATTCTGACAGATGAGGTGAATATGTGGGAGATTATGTCGCTGATGCAGAAGACATGATTGTCTGCGGGGAAAACTGGGATGGCGTCCTTGCGAAGACGACAAGCGGGGAAGGAAGTCGCTAATTGGATTCAGTTGGAGGTTGGTTTTAAGTCAATCAGTGTTTGTGTGGCGCATTGTTCGAAGTGTGATAAGATTCATCAAGGCAATATGAGGATGAGGTGTAATGCACGCTCAAGCACTGCCTTATGGTTGATTTCATTCACTCCACAGGAGACATAATAAGAATATAATGTGGATGGCGCTCAGCAGCCACTCGTGTTGTGCGCGATATTGTTCTCTCACGAGTGGAAAGGACACATCACTCGGCTCAATAAATCGCTTCGATTGAACCAGAAAGTTGAAGTGAATGAGTTTGCAGTTTAATCTGCCTCAAATTAATTCCGCCAGACGAACACAAAAGTAATTAGCTTACGAGACCACTTACAATTGCTGGGTCCCAAATGATCCCCGATCCCCCGGCAGTTTCACCTCGTTTTCTTCGTGTCAGCAAGGCGATTTCACTTAAACTCCCTCGATGAACAAAAGTGGTTTTTGTTCTTTTCTTTTCTTTACATTTTCACTCAACAAACTCGCCCCTTAATTAATGGTGCGTCAACCCTTCTCGAAATCGCACCATCCATAAATCACGCCATTTCCCTCGCTCCTCGCTCACTCCAGAAGCAGTCAGTCTCCAACAGAAGACGCTTAGTGCCATAAAAAGGGCAACAGAATAAATATAAACGTCAACGTTGGCCGAATGACTGTGGGACTACCTTAAATCTGATTAAAGGCAATAATCACACCGCCAGGTTATTACTCCCTGGGACCACATTCGCTGGCACATCCACTGGCCCGCGCGAACACTCGTCCGTACAGCCGCTCTGTTGTCCACCCGTACCCGTCCATTAAGGATTCAATTTGCAAGAATGTAAATAAAACATTTTTAGTGCGACTAGGGGACCTGGCTCACCCTCTCGCCCCCTCTTTGTGCGCGTCTCTCAGTGCTGAGTAAGAGATTAAATTAATTTCCCTTACAATCGCACGCATCATGACAAATGTGGCAATAAAAACCCCCTGACAGTGCTTTTTTTTTTCGTCCAACCACTTCGGCATTCTTGCGTTTATTAAACTTGCATGAAACACACTCAACTCGGCATTGTGTTGCCTGCTTAAGTGACGCCACGCCGCAACACTAATGCACCAGAACCAGAAGAGAGTGGAAGCATTCAGTTCAATGCGCTGGCACTTCTTGCGCTTCTTTTACACGACAGGCACTCATCACTCACGCGCGAGGAGAGATGATGTTTCATGGTCGAGAGGATAAATTGTGATATTCCGGCTCACTTGTTCGTCCCTCGGGCGGACAGTGTAAATTACTAAAACTACTTAATGCCAACCGTCTTCCCCCCCCCCCTCCCCACTGCTCCACTCTCGGCAGGTTTTTCTTCTTTCGGTTCGCGGTGTTTTTTTTTTTTTGTGGCATGTCGTGAAATAAAGCTCTCCAAATTAGCGAGCGATAAAACGGCGAAACACCGGTGAGTGGAACGGTAAAAATGTATTCTCATTTTTATGACAGCCTAACGGTAGGCTGACGTACATTTTTCAGTAACTCGCCTGGAAGGTGTATTGTGTGCTGGCACAGTATTCCGCGAAGTCAGGAACGACGTTTATTTTTGGCGATAATTTAAAAATTAATTTTAATAAGAGTCCTGTGGATGGGATGAACGTGGAACTGGCTTGCTCGAGGCCAAGCCAAGCAGATGTTCGTGGGTCGGGCGGAGATAAGAAAGGCACACGGAAGGGGTATCTTAATTATGAAAGCAGTCGAGTTCGCTTGGCGAGGAATCATAAACAGAGGCAATCTGGTGATGGATGGGTCAGAAGGCTGAAGGCTCCCGGTGACCATGAGGCCGAGGGTGGCTTTGTGACAAACGACTGAATTGCCAATGAGGCCATTTGAACGGAAGCTGAGGTGTGAGCGTATCTGGTTTTTGACTAATTTTTAGTGCCCGTGGGGATTTATCGAGTCCATTAGGGATTTGGAGTTTGGAGCTCGTGTGTGAAAAAACTTCTTATAAAAGTGCAGCGTTCACTGTGAGCGTTCACGAAGACTCAGGAACGCCGTGGCATCTCATAATCGTCGACTTCAGCGATCTGTCAGACAAAATCATCCTCCAAACCGATCTGCAAGCATGTACGAAACCAAGAAGAACTAAAAGTGAACCTGGCGGCCAACACATATCTTGAAGAAAATCAAGATTGCTCGTGGCAATATGAAGAGTTTCCACTAAAATGCCTTGAAGCCGTTGAATTTTGCGGCTCCAATAAGATTTCAGATCAAATCGTCGATCAATCCAGGTCTGGAAAGTCAAAATATCAACTTTTCCAAAATTGAAGTTGGCGCCCAACGGAAGTCCAAATATTTCTATGACGAAATGTCATTTGCAGCAAAGTGATTAGCCACTCAGTTACTGGATGAAAGCAACTCCCGCGAGATGCATTGCCAAGTTTCACATGACATCCAGAGAGCTCCGACGGCCGAGGTTGCTTCTGGAGACAGGAAGTACAAAAATTTCAAAATCGTTTAAATCTTTGAATTTCTAGCTTAAAGACCTTGTCCGATGGAATCATCAGTCAATAGGAGTCTATACACAGAAAACTATGGGAAATTGCTAGAAAAAAATAAACTGGCGCCCAATGCGAGTGCAAACATTTGAACAAAGAAGTGTCGTTCGCAGCAAAGTTGCAGGCCATTCCGTTTCTAGATGAAAACCATTCTCGAGGGATCCATTGCCAAGTTCCGAATGACATCCAAAAAGCTGTGGCGGTCAAGGTTTCTTCTGGAGAAAGGTTCCTTCAACAGAAGCGTAGCTCTAAAGTCTATCAACTTCAGTCTAAAACTTTGAATCTGTGACTTGAAGGCGATGCCAGACAGAATCATCAGTCAATAGAAGTCTGTAGACAGAAAATACTGCGAAATTCGTTGAAAAAAATAAACTGGCGCCCAACGCAAGTGCAAAAATTTCAATAAAAAAGCGTAATTTGCAACAAAATTGTAGACCATTACTTTATTGAATGAATGTAACTCTCGAGGGATTAATTGCCAAGTTTGGAATGACATCCAGAGAGCTTCCACAACCGAGGTTGCTTCTGAAGACAGGAAGTGTGAAAAAAGAGAAGCTCTAAAGTTTATCAATTCTTTGAAATTCTAACTTCAACACGATGCCGGACAGATCTCTCAGTCAGTAGGAGTCTACAGCAATTCCTAGAACAAAAAAAAAACATAAACTGGCGCCCAACACAAGTGCAAACAAGTCACCAAAAGCACTCCATTCCGAATGACCGGACGTCAAAATCTTTTACCACATAATTACCAAATTGCGGTAATACGCCTAGCTCGCCTTAATGGCATCGGTCGTACGAGGTGTCAGCCAATCAAACACTTTCCGACGCTTTGACGTGAATATTAATTAAACGCTTTCCCCTCTAGGTGCACAAAATGACGCCCATTATTTTGATCCGGTGGACGCAATAATCAATGCTAATTAAACGTATGATTTTTTCCAAGAAATACCCGCAAACACACGCCGCACACTCCTGCTGTACGGTCAATTAAGTGCAACGAAAGGGACGACGATGGCCAATTAAATTCGATTCGATTTAAATTTACGGCCAACAATCAAAGGAAGGCGCAAATGAAATCCGCATCCTCATTCGATCAAGACCGCGCCGCATAAATGCAATTTAATGATCCTCAATTATCGAAATGTAATTTATTTCAGCCGCTGCTGGACTCTGTCACTGGAACGGACTGACATTTTTCTGTAAAAAGATTCCAATTAGCAAATGACGACGATGCGGAGGAGGGCGTCGTTTAAGGTTTTTATGGAACCTGCTGCGAGGGGGTGGACATGGACAACTGCCTTCTTTTCTTCTCTTTTCATGCGGCACTTCTGGTTGTTTTTGTTTTTGCTTTTTTTTTTGTTGCGGCTTCACATCCACGCATAAGGGACGTGATTTACATCGTCGACATCGTGTGGGTGGATAAGGTTGACATGAAAAAGGATATCTTTTCTGCGAGCGCATGGGACTTTGTTTGTTTTTAATGATAGCCTTTATATGGACGAGAATAAATTCGGTTATTTTAGACGCAACATGAGCGAGCAGCAACGAGAGGAATGCCCGATCCAAGAAGGTCATTGGATCTTTTGATGGGCGACTGGTTCCTGATGCTTCACTGGCATCCTTGAACGGGGCAAAATAACAAATCAATAGAACCGTAAAAGTTCAATGCAGGCATAAATCCTTCATCAGCGTAGCTCTAGAAATAATCAATTTCTACCCTCAAAGGGATGCATTTTGAAGAGAAAAAAAAAAAACGAATTCATTTGAATAATGGTCTGTGCTGCGAAAGTAACGAGTCTCGAGGTGCATTTTGAAGGCATTCGTGCGGCCGTGGATGGCAGTGTGTGCGAGCGTGCTTGCTGTTATGTTAATTCTCTCCTGCTCATGGGATGACAAGTGTGTGTGTTTCCTTTTATTTTTTATTGTGTGCAGAATCCAGCTTGAAGCAGACACATGGGACACCGTGTCATTGTGTATCGACAACATCCAATTTAACAAGCAACCACCACTGAGTGGGATCGTTTTGGCTTGTTTGCATGTAGCACAAATTGGTATGAGGATGTAATCACTTTTCAATGGCATGTGGGGGGTCGATTAGGGACATCCTTCCACGGTGGGCAACTCAAAGATGAGGAGGACGGGCCGAGGGACGTATGCAAATGGAGTGAAAGTGTGATGGATGAACTGAACTTTTGCTGATACGATTTGGGTGTTTAAGGTTAAATTGATGAGGGGGAGGGGGAGGAATGACACTTAAGTGATATTCAATTGGTGGTGACTCACGACGGCGTTGTTGTTTGGTTGTCCTTGCAAATGAATGACAATTTGTCTGGTCACCAGACTGATCATAAAAGGTTTGTGGTCGCCATGTCGGTGCAGTTATTCACGGCTCCACGTCTGACCATTCTCCAAGAGTATTCCTGTCCAGAAAAGGCTTGTCAAACTTCGGCGTTCGCTTGGAGTCGTCATAAAAGTGAAACTCCCATCCACTCGTGGAAAGGATCAAGTTTCTTAAGCCTCTCCACCTCTCAACACCAGCATTCAGACCACCATGACCACATCGACTTGATGGCCATTTACACCGCCCATCCCTTGTCTAAAGTTAACAACAATTGTTCGTGAACCATCAGAGAACAAAAAACAAATAATGGCGCCCAACGCTCAATCAAAACTCAATCGCCCCCCATTGCGATTGACAACGATGCTCAGCATTCGTGCCCCACTTCGTTGACAAGGATCCATCATCTGCCGATGTGGAGGCGATGTCAGGCAAGAATAAATAATAAGACCGTTATACAATGTCTCCGCCTTTCTTGACAAATGACAATATGGACGATGACAGTTATTAAAAGTTTTCACAATTGATTACCATCAGAATAGTGGAAGGATACGCTTTAAATTTTAAAAGATTAATGCCTGCAGTCAACCGCGAGCAGACTCTCTTTGTTCAGAGAGTCCTTGAGAAGGATTGTCTATCAAGTGAAGCGGTTTCTTCTTTCAGACCATTCAAACGCCACACATATGAAGAAGGCAATAAAAATGTGTATTCGTGCTGAAATCCATTAATTCAAACGCCGTTAGATTTATGGTATCCTTGCTTAGCATTTTAGGAGTCGATTCTTCTTTCTCTCTAGAGGGGAGGGGGTGGGGGATAATGGGGAGAGTGTAAATTTCTTCTACAAACCATTTAAGGAAATCCATTTGCTTGCTGGCGGTCGTGTTCATTCGGTTCGTCGTTAATCCAGCAAAAAAAAAACAAATAAGAACCACAATTTTTTTTTTCGTATGTCCTTTGACAGGACTTCTTAATTTTTTTCTCCTTTTTTTTCTTCTTCTTCCTCTATTGGTTTAGCATTTATTTTTCTGTATTTCTTTTCGAACACTTGGAGAAATAATCACTCGCGGTACAAGGACACGTTCAGTTCCTATCACTTTTCACACAATTCGACACAATTTTTTTTTTTCTTTTGAATGCCGTCATCAACTTGAGTATTATTCAGGATAAGCACAGGCACACACACACGCGCACACTTAATTTCACTTGATTTTTCTTCTGTGGTATCCTTGAAGCCCGAAGAGGTACAAGAAAAGACGAAAAAAAAAAAAGAAATTGTTAACACTCTTCACTGCGAGGCGGAGTATCCTTCAGCGCGCAACAATACACTCCCTGGGTGACATTCACCAAGTAATGCGATGGGGGCAGCTAAGAGGGTGTCCCAGAGACGACAGGCCTGACGGAGATCCTTGGGATTCGGGGATTCCTTTTATGCACTAAACAAATAAATCTCTCTTCCGCACAAATTCTGCTGCATTCGAAGTCCTTCTCTCAACAAGTATCGAACGTGTGGTTCTTTATCTGCAGCAAAACCACTGCCGTCGTCGTCGTCGGGATGGTGTGGTGGTGGTGGTAGATCCTGCAGACTGCAGACAGAAGGTCTGCAAAATGTGGGGCCAACCAGTGTAGTGTCTCGCTGAAAATGGGTCGACTTGTGCGTATAAAGTACCGTCACGAGTGAGCCTAAGCAACAAACTGTTGTCGATGGTTCAGAAGAACTCGCACCATCAGTGGAGAGCTTTTAAGGATTCGCTCTCTCAATTTCAGTGTTGCCAATGGTGGTTGGTATTCAATTTCAACTTCAACCACATACTTCCCCATCACTCTCTCTCTCACACTCCCTCTCACCCTCTCCCCGTCGTCCCAGACAGATCGGATGGTCGTGTGTATTTCGTCCATGTCCTACCTCTCTGATGGCGTACGTTGTATCCTTGTACATAAAAAGGACTGTGTTGCCTTGGGTAAAGAAAATAGAAACCAGCGCCTGTTACGTTTTTGTTTACTTTTCTCGTCTCTTTATGGCAACTTTTTCGTTTATGGCGGCATTGCCCGTGGGCCCACAGACCCAAACACATGTCCTGGATACAACATCGTTAAGGATATGATTTGTAAAAAAAAAAAAACCCATAAATTTCCTTATTTTTCCTTCTGTTTCCTCTTGCACCTCCAGACAGAGCTGGGAGCGCGTGTATCGAAACGTGCGCCGAATTGTGAAGTGACCCTTTCACGGCGGCATTGTTACCGATCTAATTAGAATTTACTCGCCTAGCGCACAGAAGGTGGGGCAGCCCCAAACACACCGAGGGGATGGACATTAAATGTGATAAATTAAATAATATCCTGCTAGTCATTGCTGACTCCCGCGCGCAGGGTTTTTTTTCGCTTTTCTGTTCACCAGCCGAACGACTGCATTAGCAGACGGGGAGACGCAGATTATGACGGCCAGCCCAGAGAATGGCGATGGCGATGCTGCTAATGGTAATTTATTCCAGGACGCTAGAGGTGTATGGGAAACGTTTCGTTTTATTTTCCCGCCTCGTGTCCTTCTCTCCTTCTGCGGGTCGCTGCTGGGTTAATTTGTTTAATTTGTAAATTTGTATTCTCTTTCTCCTCGTTTCGGGGAGGAGAGAGTGGGTGGAAATTCACTTACCGTTAATTTGAATTGTGTAGCCAGTCAGTTAATTAGCTGCGATGGCGATGATGACGGGTCAATGTCCCGGACAATCGCTGGCAATATTCTATTAGCGAGGGTACCAATCATTGTTTCCTACCACGAATACACTTCTCTTAATTTATTCATTGTTTGTTTATTAATTCATCTGATCAATTTGACATTTCTGAGAGCCTAAGCCTGTACTTAAGTGCTCTTGGGGGGCGTCGCTTTATGACAGGACATCTTCCAACTGGCACAGCGGCCCTATTAGACGTAGCTACGACTTCTGTACACCGTTGGTGATGTGTTCGTACGTGTATTAATCGATTCTGATACATTTTAAATGCGTCCGCCGACATCGAGATTTTCACCTGAAAAAGTAGACAGTGTATAGTACGGCATTTTCAGCCTTATCCTAGCTCACCTTCCAACTGGCACAGCGGCCAAACTAGGCTACCTACGGCTCTTGTACACCTGTGGGTATGTTGTCTAGTGTCTATTAATCGAATCAAATGCATTTGGAGTGAATCCGACGACATCGAGATTTTCACCTGAAAAAGTAGACAGTGTATAGTAAGGCATTTTCAGCCTTATCCTAGCTCACCTTCCAACTGGCACAGCGGCCAAACTAGGCTACCTACGACTCTTGTACACCTGTGGGTATGTTGTCTAGTGTCTATTAATCGAATCAAATGCATTTGGATTGAATCCGACGACATCGAGATTTTCACCTGAAAAAATAGACAGTGTATAGTAAGGCATTTTCAGCCTTATCCTAGCTCACCTTCCAACTGGCACAGCGGCCAAACTAGGCTACCTACGACTCTTGTACACCTGTGGGTATGTTGTCTAGTGTCTATTAATCGAATCAAATGCATTTGGAGTGAATCCGACGACATCGAGATTTTCAACTGAAAAAGTAGACAGTGTATAGTAAGACATTTTCAGCCTTATCCTAGCTCACCTTCCAACTGGCACAGCGGCCAAACTAGGCTACCTACGACTCTTGTACACCTGTGGGTATGTTGTCTAGTGTCTATTAATCGAATCAAATGCATTTGGAGTGAATCCGACGACATCGAGATTTTCACCTGAAAAAGTAGACAGTGTATAGTAAGGCATTTTCAGCCTTATCCTAGCTCACCTTCCAACTGGCACAGCGGCCAAACTAGGCTACCTACGACTCTTGTACACCTGTGGGTATGTTGTCTAGTGTCTATTAATCGAATCAAATGCATTTGGAGTGAATCCGACGACATCGAGATTTTCACCTGAAAAAGTAGACAGTGTATAGCAAGGCATTTTCAGCCTTATCCTAGCTCACCTTCCAACTGGCACAGCGGCCAAAATAGGCTACCTACGACTCTTGTACACCTGTGGGTATGTTGTCTAGTGTCTATTAATCGAATCAAATGCATTTGGAGTGAATCCGACGACATCGAGATTTTCACCTGAAAAAGTAGACAGTGTATAGCAAGGCATTTTCAGCCTTATCCTAGCTCACCTTCCAACTGGCACAGCGGCCAAACTAGGCTACCTACGACTCTTGTACACCTGTGGGTATGTTGTCTAGTGTCTATTAATCGAATCAAATGCATTTGGAGTGAATCCGACGACATCGAGATTTTCACCTGAAAAAGTAGACAGTGTATAGTAAGGCATTTTCAGCCTTATCCTAGCTCACCTTCCAACTGGCACAGCGGCCAAACTAGGCTACCTACGACTCTTGTACACCTGTGGGTATGTTGTCTAGTGTCTATTAATCGAATCAAATGCATTTGGAGTGAATCCGACGACATCGAGATTTTCACCTGAAAAAGTAGACAGTGTATAGCAAGGCATTTTCAGCCTTATCCTAGCTCACCTTCCAACTGGCACAGCGGCCAAACTAGGCTACCTACGACTCTTGTACACCTGTGGGTATGTTGTCTAGTGTCTATTAATCGAATCAAATGCATTTGGAGTGAATCCGACGACATCGAGATTTTCACCTGAAAAAATAGACAGTGTATAGTAAGGCATTTTCAGCCTTATCCTAGCTCACCTTCCAACTGGCACAGCGGCCAAACTAGGCTACCTACGACTCTTGTACACCTGTGGGTATGTTGTCTAGTGTCTATTAATCGAATCAAATGCATTTGGAGTGAATCCGACGACATCGAGATTTTCACCTGAAAAAATAGACAGGCATTTTCAGCCTTATCCTAACTCACCTTCCAACTGGCACAGCGGCCAAACTAGGCTACCTACGACTCTTGTACACCTGTGGGTATGTTGTCTAGTGTCTATTAATCGAATCAAATGCATTTGGAGTGAATCCGACGACATCGAGATTTTCACCCAAAAAAATCGACAGTGGTTAGTAAGGGAATTTCTAGCTTTTCGCTAGTTCATCTTCCAACTGCCACAGCGGCTGACAATGTGGACAGAAATTCGAGATTCAAACAAATCCGCTATAAGTACACACAATCTACCTGTCACTTGGTAACAGCAAACATCATTCTGACAGCAGTCATTGCGGAAATTGATTGAGTAAACAGCTCATTGAATTCACCCAGTCTCCACTCGTCCATCACAATTTAATTGTTTAATTTCATTAAATTTTCCTAAAGTCAGAACGAGAACTCGAATAACCATTCAAGGAGTGCTTTATTTTCAGCATTCTGGCGGTGAAACGAAGAAGCATTCGCCTGGTCATGTCCTTCTCTCACTCGGAGTGTGTGTGTGTGTGAGGGAGAGTGGAGAGCCATAACATTTAATTGGTTGAGTTCAGTTGCTTGCTCACTTTTATGTTTTTGTTTTGTGTGCTTTTATTCTTCGGTGTAACCATCGGCTTAATATTCATCCTCTGCTATGGTCGTGCGCCTTAGTGTGGGGGGAAGGGGGCAGGAGATGGTAAGGTCACGAAGAAAATTTCAAGGAATCGCTGCGCCGTAAAATTTGTTGTTTTTACCTTTTTCGGTTCGTCCTGCCCTTTGTTCTACCATGACTGGGTCTCATTCCACTTTTTGGTCTCGTAGCCCTGGCCGGGAGGCGGATTTTCATTTGCTTCATCCTCGCCTTTGGTGAACAAGGTGAAATTCGTTTCCGTTTTATTTTTCAGGTGCTTCTTAGAAAGCCGCTGCGAACGAACAGTCAACTGGAAGTGGTAGAATTTGCTTAGGACAGGCAGCCGACCGATTGAAGGGGTTCGGTGGTGTCCTCGCCTTCGCCTGGATCTTGAGGAGATTCGTTTACATTTTGATTTCGCTCGGTTGACTTAGCGTCACCCTGGAAGATTGGGGTTTATTTGTGAAGCGCTCGCTTGACGGAGGAAGGGGCTGTAATGAGCTATTAGGCTTCGTTTGACTTTTAAGCAAGTTGTGCGGGGAAGGAGGGAGTTTCTGCGAAGTAGTAGACTTTTTGCAAGAGATCCTCAATGTGGTACAATGCTCCATGTAAGAGAGTCTTCGAATCCGAGACTCCTGGTTCGAGAAGAAGAGGGACACTGAATCTCCGGTAGAGGAAGCCAGTCAAGACAGCTTGGTATTGATGGCTGGAGCGAAGGAAATTGATGACGCTCAGACCCTCCAAGGGCCGCAGGCCTGATAAAAGAAGAACAACTACAGTACTTGAGCCTGATAAAAGAAGAACAAGTACAATGCTTGTGTCCTTTGGAACGTGCTTCTGAACAGTGGCCTCAGCTGTCACTTGTGTTCACGGAATATCGTCTCTCGCATTTCAAACACCAACGAGGTCCACGTCCAAGTCATCATGTCTGTCTAGAACAGAATAACCCACCTGGGCACGACGTTCTTCTACCAAACCTGCCCAATTTTGCGCCACTGTCCCATTCTGAGGCGTTGTGCCACTGTGAGCCACTGTGTCCACTGTGCAAACCACGATCAGAGTCAATGTACCATTGTCAGTCGAAGTAGCGTCGCCTTCCGCTTATAAATTCATATCTCAACGAATTACGTTGAAATTCATGCCGAATGTTCCACTTTGTGTTCAAATACTCACTCCAAACCACCCAACTAGTGCCCCGTCGGTCCCAAAATCTCATTCACGATAACAATGGTTAGCCCAGAGGGCCCATCCAACGAGGAGAGCATATAAAATATTAAAAATCTGTCTCCTCTCTCTCTCTCTCCCTCCCGGGCACACATTCGCCATCCTGTCAACGTCCTTTGAGTTCACCACGAAAAAAGGAACCCACAAACCCCCAGACCACCAGAAGGTACATTTCACAAGGACTACCTTTCCCACCGACCGCGACCGAGAGGTGAGTACTCGTATTTACAAAAAAAAAAAAAGCTCCACACTTATCCCGGCAAAGGTAAGGGGACTGCAAACCACTCGGTTTCGTTCTCGGAAAATGACCAATTTGCTGGCAAAAGCATGACAAGGATCTCGGAGTGGATGCGAACGGAACGAGGGCAGGAGACACGAGGGCGGCTTGCTATGGGGACACCAGTGTAATTAGTCAGTTCAACCACGTCGACAAAAAAGTTGATGGAACCAGATGGCGGCAGATCCCGGAAGTTGTGGATTATGAGAGCGATTCAAAGCAAAAACTGCTGACAGACAATGGGTGTGTGAATCTCATTTTGATGGGTATGCACATTTTGAAGCGTTCTTATGTTCGGTTGGGTGAGCTGGGACAAAAAAAAGACAATCGAGTTTGTCACGAGATTAGTTAAGCAGTGTTAGAGGTTTCCTGGAATACTGGAGAGCCGCTGTGCCGTTGTGAGCGTCTGTGTCATCCTGGGCCACTGCGCATAGTGCGACTATGAGCTCTTGTGCCACCAAAGTCAGTGTGAGCCGCTGGCGTGCCGTTCCATTTTGGGCCAGCCCTCCCGTTCTGAGAGGTTTTGCCACAGTGAGCCGCTGTATCTTAGTGAGCCGTTCTGCCATTGTGAGCGTCTGTGCTATCCTGGGTCACTGTGCTTATAGGAGCCCTTGTGCCACCAAAGCCACTGTGGGCTGTGATCCGCCGGCGCCGTCCAATTTTGAGCCACTCCTCCAGTTCTGAGAGGTCTTGCCATTGTGAGCCGCTGTGTCTTAATGAGCCGCTGTGCCGTTGTGAGCGACTGTGCCATCCTGGGTCACTGTGCTCATAAGAGGCCTTGAGCCACCAAAGCCACTGTGGGGCTGTGATCCGTCGGCGCGCCTTCCAATTTTGAGCCACTGCTCCAGCTCTGCGAGGTTTTGCCATTATGAACCGCTATATCTTAGTGAGCCGCTGTGTTTTAATGAGCCGCTGTGAGCCACTGTGTCCTTGTAAGCGACTGTGCCACTATGAGCTCGTGTGGTACTCAAGTCGCTGTGGCGTTGTAAGGCGTCAGCGCGCCGTCCAATTTTGAGCCACTTCTCCCGTTCTGAAAGGTTTTGCCACTGTGAGCCGCTGTATCTTAGTGAGCCGCTGTGCCGTTGTGAGCCACTGTGTCGTTGTAAGCGATTGTGTCCTTGTGAGCGCTTGGGTTGCTGTGCCACAAAATTCGCCTAGCCGTCGTCCCATTTTGAGCCACTGCCCCGTTCTGAGTCCGGCTATGAGCCGCTGTATCCTTGTGAGGCGCATAGCCTATGTGGGCCACTGTGAAAAGTGAGCTACTGTTCCTGAGACCCTGCGCTAGTATAAGCCACTCCATCATCATGATCCACTGAGCTCTAGTGAGTCGCCATGTAACTGCGCGCCATTGTAAGCCTCCGTGTCATTCTGAGCCGCTGTGGCATTGTGAGGCTGGCATGCTGTGCGTACTTCCAAACGTCCGACGTGAAGCGGAGTGCTCTTGCACACTTCATGCGGTTGGAAGCCGAATTTAAGAACCATGGCATGACTTGAAATCCTGTGAGACACAGCCAATAGCTGGCTACTTCCCGAAGCCTTCCTATGCCCCCACAGACCTCTTATTGACCTCAAATCATTTGAAAACCATTAAAATACCACCAAAATGAGATGAAATCAAAGCAAAGGTTCAACCGAGCGAGAATGAGAACCAACAGATTTTCCTCCGCAGCCATCGAATTATCGCACAAATTTTTGCAGGTCCCTAGTGGCATTGGAAATTTATGCAAATTCCATGCACAGAGCCAGAGCATTGATTAGCATTCAAGAAGCGACTGCGAGCACAGCTAATCCATTTCCATCGTGCGTCGTCGCCACAATGGCACACCACAAGCCACTGGGCATGCATATAATTAAATCTCCGCTTTGTCCGGACACGGTGCGGCATGCACCAGGTTTCGGGTGTCATCGTCATTCATTAGCTTCGCTCCCCGGCCTGGGACCAGCTCGACGCTCGATTGTGTGTGCCACATTCTGTAGCAGCGCACTGCAGTCCTTACATGCAAAAATTTCCCAAGGCAAGACCAGAAGAGTACCTGCAAACGGACAGGTACTCCAAGTTTAATTTTATAGCACAAAAGCTTCGCACTCTCTCTGCTGCTGCTGTTGTACGCATGTCCCGACTCACGACTCTCAGCAGAGCTTTCGTCCCCTGGCTGGAAACTACCTGTTACAAAGGGAATCACCTTGTAACAGGTTGAAAGCAGGTGTTCATGGCATTGAACGCGTATCCTTGTTCGATAAATTTTCTTTTCCACCTCGGACTGGTGTGCCGTGTCTGCTGGGGGAGAGTGTGTGTTTGTTTGCTGGTGGCTTGTGAGTTTTTTGAGCAAGGTTGAAGCAACAATTCTATGCCTCCGCCGCGCAGTTTCACTCCGCGTGGTCCTTCTCGCGGCGGCCAGTTCACATTCCGTTAGTTGTTTTAAATTAATGGAATAATCAATATCGTGTGCACATTGGGAAAGGACTTCGTTTCTTTGGCTCGAGGCTCGGGGCTCCGGCTGGAGTGGCCGTGGGGCGGATGGTGGGGTGCAACGATTCGATTCTAGTTGGATTATGGCATTATATTCGGTTTGTTTTCAAAAACTTCTGCTTGCGGGAAGGAATGCGAACTGTGGTGGAGAGAGAGAGAGAGAGAGCATTCGATGGGGTGGACCGTGGGGGAGTTAATGTTTTATTGAATCGGTCGGGTGAGCCAGATGGGATGATGATATCGGAACTGGTTGGGTGAAGGTCAATGGTGCATGGCACTTGTGTGTGTGCTACCAAGAGGTGGGCATTTGTCCGCTTGACTTGTGGCATTTCGTAACGAAGAGGTGCCAGGTCAGCAAACCTCCCCCAAACACCGCCCACTGATGAGTAAAAACCTAACTCGCTTCTGCGATTGATCAATTTTGAATAGCTGACTGGTGCCTGGTGTGTGGAAGGAGAGGAGAGAAGAACAAATCGATTGGAGTCGAGGAGGAAATGTGTTGTGCTGGTCATGAGGCGATTGAACTTGGCCAAGCTAATGGCGCCATCTGAGGATGTCCATCGGATATTGATCACGTGAAGTCAATAACTGTCAGCCAGCCATTAACTGCTTCCATTCGGACGACCGTCAGAATGGCAATCAATTATTGTTCAAAAATAAACGCGCCACTCGTTCCAATTAGACAACGTTGTCCACCAGCGAGACCCAGGGCAACGGAAGCAAAACAGTCGAGTGTCCAGGGCAAACCCCTCGGTGGCCAATTTGATGCCCTTCGATGGGGTGCCGCATGACAGACATAATCTGTCGTTTGTCTCAGCACCTTCCACAGCCACTGCCTTGGAAGGACCACGACCACGAAATCAGCACATCATCCATCATCGTGGTGGCTGGTCAACCGCGCATACATAATCCATGAGCAAAGGGAGCTAGGCGAAAATCTCTCGTGGTCGTGTGCGGCGGTGTTATCAATCAAGTCACTAATCGCCAAACAAGGTGACGCATAATTAATCCCTCAAAGATGGGGTGTAATTGAATTGAGGTGCTAACGGCTTTAATGCCAAGTTCGGTAGCACACCCAACCAGTCGAATGCATCGATTACCCACTTAAGCTGGTGTGTGTCATCATCGGCGGACATTATGCTAAGCATATGCAATGCTGTCTCATAAATAACATCGGCCTTAATGGAGCAGCATTGTTTTGCATGCACTTAAGGGGAAACCAGAACGGTGGGTTTTATGTCGCTGCTCAGTAGTTGGTTGTCATCGTTATGAAATCTGTTTTAATATCTGAACTTGCTTCAAGGCCAAGTGCAGATGCCCAACATTTTTATTCTCTCATTTTTTTTTGTCTCATAAACTTGCTCAACATGAACATCAACTGGTTGACATTTCATGCTGATCTGATTGAAGTGCCAGTTCATTTGAATAAAACACAGTTTGCAGCGTGCTCTGCGAAAGTCACTGCCTCTCTCTCTCTCTCTTTCGCTCAAAGACAGCTCCTTTGTTCAAGTGCACAAACTACTTTCCAAGGAAGTGCATACTTCAACATCATTTGCGTGCCAACCAGCATGAGTGCAAAACCTGAACGGCACTTCATTGCAAAGTCGCCACCCACAGCTCCAACGAGTGTTTACCGAACCTTGAATGAAAGCCGACAAAGCGGCGTATTTTGTCTTCGGACAGCCGCACAAGCGTCGAGCGTGAGCATGAACCCCGTCTGCCTCACTTGACCGTCGTCGGGTTCTGTGTCCGATTCATTGACACAACACCGGATTTGTACGTATCCCGCCTGGTTGTCTGCAACAAACATCACCGGGTGCAGCATTGTTTGTTCATCAGTCCCACGCCTAACCTCAAACCTGAAAACAATCAATCACCGAACCAAACCGAACCGATGCTTGAGCTTCCGATTTCCGATGCTCATCAGTTTGACGTTTCAATTGGCGTATTGCCATTGCACTCGAGTGCGTTTGAGTCGATCGTGCTGTAAGGTCAACGTTATTTGAAGTGGTTGCTTCCGTGTTTTTTTTTCTCCACGAAAGAACCTCTCACTCGACTGCTCGAGTGGACAGGTGGATGAAGTATGACACTGAATGAACCCACTTGGGCTGCTTGAGTTCTTTTCCAAAAAAAAAATGCCTGCATGGTCAGCGACGTCTGACATTTTCAGCTGTCACCATGACATATCGTTGCTCAATCCACGCGGCTGATTGATGATGCTGTCTGTATGATGTCGCCTCGACGCGACAAGTGTCCCCGTCGGCCTATAATCGGTTTGTGAGCCCCTCAGCACGCCCGAGTGTCACATAATCGGCGACGTGCAGCCTGACGTGGAACTCGCTTTCTTTCGATCATCGGCCACTGTCATCGTTGTGATTATTTAATGAATTTAACAAAAGAAACGACAAGATGAAACCGCTTGCTTTATGGAGATTTTGTAACACTCGAGTGAAGATTATTCATTTTGGGTGGATTTTCAAGTTATTTTGGCATCGCCAGCGCGGTTATGTCGGGCTTGTTAGGGTCATCGCTTGCGTCATCATTCCGGCATTGATTGGCGCACCAACTGCGGGCCAGAGAGAGAGAGAGAGAGATTAATGATCTTATGAAAATGCTCATGGTTTTTGCATCTCTCACATATGTAAGCACCTGTCAAAATACCTGTCAAACTGACACTTAATCAATGACGTTGATGAGGAAGTCGGTTCTAGTGTGCCTGACCTACTTCATCTCGTCCCAACGATTCAAGGTTTCACAAAGCCTCCCAGACTCGTTTTTGACACAGGCCAAAACACACACTCACTCCATGCATACCACAGATTGACCCTGATTTGAGCGAGGAATTCCTGGAAAGAAATAAAACTGCATTCCCTTCGAGATGGTGAAAAACCACCGCGACCAGTGACTGACGGTGTCAGTTTTTTTTGCGCTTATGTCACTCTTCGATTTGGTTTCAGTCAAACGAAGTGGCCAACTTGTTCCTGACCTTGGCTGGGCTTGAGATTCGAAAACATGCTTAATTTGAAAGTGCGCTGCACACTGACACACCTCTCTCTCTCTCTGTGCACAGACGAGTGATACGCACGTCACCTTGACATGACATCGTGATACATTTGTTTGCTGTGTGTGTGCGTGGGGGGGAGCGACTGTCACCCGCTACCAGTCACCGCTAATCGGAATAAAAAGGTTGCAGTTCAACAGCTAATTAGATTGCAGTTTGAAATGAAGCCAGCCGCACCCTAAAACAGGAAATGTAACCCTTTGCAGAGCGAAAATTAACGATGTTTTAACGACTTTGTGAATTTTTCAAATGTTTACCAACCGTCTGTCCATGTCTAGCGGCAACAAATGTCACAATCTCTCTTGCTTATTGCTTTCATTCCCTTTTCCTGCTTTCATTCTGTGCACAGGGTCAGGGTTAGCAGAATATTTCTTCGTCAGTTTGCGGGTATTTCATTTTGTTTATTTTCCCGTTCCATTTGTTTTTACCGTTTGATGTGCACAAATCCCCTAGGGTCGTCATAACCTCACACACATTTGACGTCTCGAGATGAAAATTACATTTGCCCACTTCCCCCGCAAAGTGTCATAAATATTTTATGCGTTTTTTTCGAAATTTAATTTCACTACATATCCCGAACGTAGTCGATGTCTCCTGGAACAGCATCCAGCTGGCAACTGTCACAGTGACAGGGGTTGACAGGCCTCCATTAAGGTGAGTGCATTTGCCGCCCGCCCCCCGCCGGAGTTAAACTCCATTAGAGAGGTAATTAGTCACAAAATATGGTTCTCACAGACCGGACTGACGGGACGGATTTGAGGCTTTTGCAAGGCGGAACAACGGTTTATTCAGGACATGTCAAATATTTGCTTTTAATTACTATTCTTCTTCTTTTTTCTTTTTTTTTGAGCAAAAACAAAGCCGAATGTATATTTGATGTGGAAGTGGTGGCTCCTTTTGCTCGGATTTGTTCAAGTCTGTCGCCGCAGGCGAGAGGCGAGATGGGCTGATGTGGAACTGTCACGAGGCGAGGGGGAGGCGGTGCGGCTAAAAATAGAATGCGACAATGAGGATGCAGCATGATGAAGAGATTTTTGCATTTTTCATTTCTGAACGGTTGCAGGGTGGGCCGTGGATTGTGTGACGAGTGAAGAGGAATGTCTGTCAATTGCCGACTGAGGGAAACGGTCTATATCCGGACCGGGTATGCATATCGATCGAGTTTGGTGGGAAACGGCGGCTTTAATGAGTTCTGTCGGTCGTCGGTGGCTCGGTTGAAACGAGGCAAATGAAATATTTCACCGATGTTTGAGTGACGGCGGGTCGGTGACACTGACACGTGACGTGGTGCAGGTCTCAACCTTGAACTTTAAAGAAGAGGGATTTTCATGTCACACAGATCCCTCCTTCTCTCAAATCGAGGCACGTTACGAGAACAGCCAAAAGAGTAACCACACATCTTAAGCCATTGCGTCATTGCGTCACAATCTTGGACAGCAGTGAAACTGTTACCAAATTCAATTAGCTTCAGACATTATCTCCTCTGACCTTGTGACGGCAAATGCAACCGTTTCTCAACCGTCATCGGCTTACAGACGAAATCACTTCAAGCCTTTCAAAGCGTATAATGTCAACTAACACCCGAGCCGTAACCTCTAGCTGTTTTCGCTGGTAAACGGCTTAGCCGGACTTCCTTTACAACACCACCCCGGCCGCACCACCGGAGAGAGGCAATTATACAAATTAATTCGAAAAAATCAGTGAAACGGCAAATAATGGTATTTTCAACATCCAAGATCAATATCAACCCGACATACTCGTTGCATTGCAAATATTTATTGAAAGAAAAAAAAAAAAAGAACACACAGCCGAACAACAGAAAACCATTTCTCAGTCGCCACGATCGCATTCCACACCCGCGAATTCACCACACTGGCTCACTGGCATTTCCCCCCATCGCCGCCACGCACACAGTCGCACACCGTGTGTGCCAGCCGCCCCACCATCGCGGCCAAGCGTCGACCACACTCCGTGCCTTCTTGCAGCTGCCTTTTGCTACCATTTTTGCAGATGACGTTACCGTCCAATCTTGTTTTCGCTGTTCGCGTCTCGCTCCAGCCGATAGCTCTGTCATGTTCATGCGGCCGCGTGTGGAACGTATGTCGCATCCCGAAGGGGAAACGACCACGGCTGGCGGACAAAACGACCACACAGAGTACCGCATACAGTCCCCGCCAAAAATAAATCCCCACCTTTTAAGTTTTGCCAAAGTTAATATAAAAGCGTGCAATCCGGTGACTCTCTCTTGCGTTATATTGTGGAAGTCGGTTATACACAAGATTACCCGACGACCGTAGTGTTGTTCTTTTGCTGCATTACTACTGCTCTTTTTTTTCCCGTTGTTGTTGTTCTTGTGATCATTTGAGACGTCTCTCATTTGACTGTTTGTTTTTGTTTTTGTTTCTGATCGCGCTGACGACTGATACTAATAATCTAAATCAGATTCGGGCTTAAAACGCACACTCTGACACAAAGTCACACATACACACGACTGAGTGTGGCGAGAGGAGAAGGCAAGACAGACAGAGAGAGAGAGAGAGAGAGAGAGAGAGCGCGCGAGAGCGAGGGAGAGAGAAAGCAAGAGAGAGGGAGTGAGGCAAAGAAAGACGAAAAAAAAAAGAATTTTGTAACCGATACCTTGACAGAAATAAAAGAAAAAGTTTTTGTATCCAAAGTTCGAGAAATTCGATTTCGGTTCGGCAGTGTATATGGAACTTTAGCGCCGAGCGGAAGGATAAATATAATTGTCTTACGCTATAAGGATTTTCTCAAATTCATTTAGTTTGTTCCAATCGAAAGAAGGAAAACAAAAAATATAAGAAATATAGTTGAAGTGCTTAACGAAGATATTTTTTTTTTTCATTTGAAATCATGGCGAAACTTTTTGTGGTTTTAGCCATTTTTGCTGTCGCTGTTACAACAGGTGAGTTAACTTTAAATATTCTTTGGATGTCTTTTTTTTTTTTTTGTATTTCC
Source organism: Eristalis pertinax (assembly GCA_907269125.1). Lineage (NCBI taxonomy): Eukaryota > Metazoa > Arthropoda > Insecta > Diptera > Syrphidae > Eristalis > Eristalis pertinax. The sequence goes on along the minus strand of OU026147.1, from coordinate 4,915,985 downwards.
TTAATTTTAAGTGTGTCATTTTTACGAGTTTTTTATTATTTTGTGTGTGCCCGAAATGGGTTTAATTGAAATTGGCGACGCCACGTTACACTGCCAATCCGGCATAAGGGTGTGTGTTTTTGTTTTTCTGTTTCGACTGTGATCTCTTCCGAAGTACCTGCAATTTAGATTACGAGACACGATCAGAGAATTGGGTAACCTTGAGTGTGGTGTTTGGCGAGATTTTTTTCCTCTGGCCCGCGATCAGATAGGCACCGCGATTGGGACAACTTTCACGACAAGTTTCCATTAGACGGTGATCAGTGGTTACATTATGCTAAAGGGTTGCTTTTCGCTTGATTTTAATTGATTTAAAAGCCATCCATTAAGTCATTGCATTGACTTTCTTGGACAAGTTTATTTTAGTCGTTTTTTTTTTGCCCAAAGAGCTGTGGCTAATGACACTGTAGCCACGCGGTTGCCATTCAAATGGGCTAAGTGAGATTAATGACTGGTCCTTGTCCTCCTTTTGCACTATCGAGTTTCTTTCTTGCATTTTCTTGTGATTTCAGGCAAATGTACCAATTGTTCGAACTTTATTCTTGAACTTCACGTTCGTTTATCACACTTCATCAACAGACTCCTCAAAAGTCATTCATTTAATAGACTTCCCACAAAATCCAGGCCAGCCTCCTCTGTCACAATCATTCCCCTCATATCCGGCGCGACACGTCTTCTCACAAAGATAGCGGTCCGCCACTCAACCAGTTAACCCCGTTATTGCCCAAAACAACAACAAAAGCCGAGTAAAAAACAAAGCCACAAGCCTAAACTGTCTCAAAACTAACTGTCGCCCGAGAATCTTTCGACTTGTTGCTTAACCAAATCACACCTCAAAACAATGAACTGTCAAATTATCTTATTCCCCATCGATTGCATCACATTCCTGACGTTTAGACATTAAAATTCCTCACACCATTGTCGCTCGGTGAATTCTAAATAACCGCTGCCGCAATGCAACTCTTGATTCAAGTCACGTTGGTTCAAGTCTCGTTCCCCTTTCTCGGCTGATGGTTTTTTTTTTTTTTTTTTCTTTTCGATCACCATCCACCATGCATTCAGCCATCAGTCAAACTGTCAGCATGACAGCATGGCGACGAGTGCACGAGAACACTTTGAACTTCTCTGACTCTGAACAGCGGTTGCAACCTGCTCAACAAGAGGCAATTAATCACTTGTGCAAGGTGGTCGATGTTTACAGCCATCACCTTCGCTGTGCCTCTTGTGGCCCATCACTGTGCACCGACCGATAAAGTGTGCTCGGTAATTTTCTAATTAGTATTTAATTACGCTAGCCACACACACACACACAGACAGGTGTTCCTTGGGTACTGTGCCCCATCCAGTGGGCGGTGTGCTCGTGCGCGAGTGTGTCTTGCACGACCATCGCCATCGCCATCGCACCCAATAGAACACCGATAGACAATACCAGTTCGTCGAGTGGTGGTTCAATGCATGGCATTTCTTTGTGCAGCCAACTGCACTGCTGGCTGGCGCGCGGTGAGTGGGCCGTGCCGAGAAGACAACAGACATTCGTCTCTAGCTAGCAACCGGATATATGTGGGCCACAGGCGTTGGAATCATGTGAAAAGTGCAAGTTCTTTCGTGCATCCATGTGGAAACTTGTTGTTGTTTTCACAGCCACCCCAGCACGGCGGCACACATTCGCGCGAACTTTGACTTTTATCAAACGCAAATAACAAGCGAACAGAAGTATACTCGTAAAATATGCATAAGCAGCGCTTAGCAGAAGGTCATGCCAAATGGAAACGGGTTACAATTCTTCTAGAACTTAGCAACAGCCAGCAAACGAGTCTCCCAGACCCGGGCAGCATCCATCGGTCGGACCAAACAAGTTAATGGACTTGGCTTGGAATGCACCCATTTGGTATGCCATGACTTCAACAGGTGCTTGCGAATGCCTTTAATGACTCTCTGAGCAAATAGACTATCACGTGTCGGCTTGAGTCTTACTGAGACACCACCACGGAAGTTGATTGATTTATTTCTTCTCTCACAATTTACTTCCTCTTCGCTGATCGATAATGGCTGGCGAAAGAAGGTCAGCCGGGCAATAAGGTTCTACAAGGTTCCGCATAAGACGCGTGGACATGTCTAGCTTACACTGACTTTTGTGACATTTTATTGATTTCGTTTCTTTTCCTTTTTTTTTTCCAGCTTCAGCCGCCTCTGAGAGAGTGAAGCGACAGACAACTGATGAACCCAAGAAAGAAGAGTCTTTCGAGCAGGAACTCTGCAAGGACAAGGATGCCGGCGAATGGTTCCGTCTGGTAGCTGGTGAGGGCGACAATTGTCGTGATGTCATTCAGTGTACTTCATCGGTAAGTTTTTTTCTTCTTCTTTTGATTTTTTACATTTTTTTAAGTGAAGGCTCTGAATTTGACGTAAAATTTTGTCAAATGTGACAGCAAATTTGACAACTGTTGACTTTTCGGTGGATTTAGCCCACGTTCTGACGTTTGTAAAGATTTTTATTGCTTTCAACGACTATTTTGTTGTAATCAGAGAATCGATGACAGGAAGGTTGTCAAATTTGACAAGCAAGTGAAGACCAAGCCTGGGTTCTGCCAACTCTTGAATAATAAATGACATTTCATATCTGTCAGTTTTCACAAAACACTTTCTTGTCTTGATCAAACTCAGTTTTGTCAAAACTTGAACGACAGCTGATCTTCTGCCATTTTTGACAAGATTAAGCCGAATTATTGCTACAACTAGAACAAAAACATGGCCTGTCAAAACTTGAACGACAGCTGATCTTCTGTCATTTTTGACAAGATTAAGCCGAATTATTACTACAACTAGAACAAAACTTGGCCTGTCAAAACTTGAACGACAGCTGCTCTTCTGTCATTTTTGACAAGATTAAGCCGAATTATTGCTACAACTAGAACAAAAACATGGCCTGTCTCATCTGTCAAAACCAGAACAGTTCGTTTTGACGACCAAGCGAAGTAAAAAATAACAAACTGACATTTCTGCACTGCAATTTTTGACAAGAGAGAACTTGAACAACAAATGACATTTCACATCTGCTGTCAAGCATGACGATTTGAAAATAGATAAAGACTCTCCAAAAGTAATAGAACAAACATTTGACAAGTCAAACTTTATTGTCACAATCACGCAGCACACTGAATGTGATAGGATTTCTTTTGGACATTCCTCAGACGTCACATCCAACGTGGCACCCCGAATTTAATGACACTTCACGCGAAACGTGTGAACAATGTGCCCGAAATTCACATCGGACAGGTCTATTTCGCAACATCGTCCGCATATTGCGCAACGGTCTGTGTGTAGCCATCGAAAGTGGCTAACCAAAAATTATGCAGACCCATAAAGTTAACAACCATGCGAACATTTGTCAAGAGTGGCACTTAATTATCATGCTCTTCGGTCAGTTTTACGAGCAGTTCTCCATAAATGCTGTATAATCCAGTTCGCATATATTAACAAAAAAAAAAAAAAAACACACGCAGCAATGATATAAAATACGTTTCCTTTTTTGTCATCCTTTGCAGGGTCTTCAAGCGATCCGTTGTCCAGCCGGTCTATTCTTCGATATCGAGAAGCAGACCTGCGATTGGAAGGATGCCGTAAAGAATTGCAAATTGAAGAACAAGGAGCGCAAGGTGAAGCCTCTGCTCCATACCGATGAGCCACTGTGTCAAGATGGTTTCTTGGCTTGCGGTGACGGCAATTGTATCGAGCGTGGCCTCTTCTGTAACGGCGAAAAGGACTGCAGCGATGGTTCCGATGAAAACAGTTGTGGTAAGTCATTTCACACTTTCTATCTTTCTACTTCTATCCGCTTAGAAAACAAATGAAATCAAATCAAAATCGAAACAAAAATCAATTTCTCCGCCAGTCACTGTGAACTTTCGATTTCGCGATACTACTCGGTAATTATGCAAAAACGAACGAGCAATCAAACACACCCACTTACCGATCACAAATCAAGCATTCGGTTGACAGATACATAATTACTATTCCCAAATCGTAGCCGTAATGGCACCGTCAGGCACCACACCTGAAGAAGAAGATCCGATGGGTATCTGTAACCTTTCTTTTCTTTCTTTCTTCTTCTTCGTCTTCTTCTTCTGCTTCTGCTGTTGTTTTCATCAATTGATTACGTTTAACGTTCGTGTCTTGATCTTGATTTGAGATAAGATTCGAGACATCCTCTAGAGAGTGAGAGCGACGATGATAGAGTGCAGTTCAGAGAAGACAACAACAGCAACAACGGCAACGAGGGGAAAAAAGTGAAACGAACCTCGAAGGGGCATGCAGATCTGCTTTGATTTGTATCTCTTCGTCGTCGTTTTTTTTTTTTTTTTTTTGTTCATTTTGAAAGCAAAAGTTCAGCCATTTCTGCTGGAGTCGATAAGTGTATACAAATCACATGGGATACATATGTTTCGTGAACAAGATGCAGATACACCCTGGAGCCATGGGTTGGAAGCTGCGAAGACGTGAAGGCACAACAACAACAACACGACTTCAAGTGGAAAAAGTTGTTATAAGGCCTTGCATAGATTGATTTCTCGATTTTACTTTTGCCTACCCCCCGTCCCCCACACCTCTCTCGCACACACTCACGCTCAAGCATCGTTTCCTTTTCATCGTTCGGTTTCGTTTTTTTTTTAATGTTTTCGTATCCACAAGATTTCGCCTCTTACGTTATGTGGGTTCGTTTCACGCCGAGTCTGGGGGTAGGCGAGCTGAGCGCTGAGCTGAGTCGTATCTGGTTTGGTTGGGCGCCCGTGCGAGTGTGTATCTACGGCGAAAATGAAATTGAAAGTACACGATTATTACAGCAGCCGTAGGTGAGATAAACTTTTTGGTTTCGCTTGCCGTCGCTGCTGCTGCTGCTGCTGATGATGATGATGATGGGCGATGGTGCGGCATTTGTGGGATAACTAGGAGAGGAGTGTGTTGCTTTGGGAATTCCCCACTATTCGTCCCCGGCCCAACGGCCGCACTGCTGCATGGAGTAATGACATTTATCAGCGGTTACATGACTCGCTGACTGAGAGTGTGTCCTTATAATGTGACATTTGGATGGATGCAATTATGGCGCACCTCCAGTCGAGGAGGAGCACGTTGCGAATGCGAATCTTGTGATTGAATAATTTCTGCTTGTTGGGGGGGGAGGGGGGGGCACAAATGCGGTTGCGGAATGGCGTAAATATTTTGATTGGATTGCTGTTGCGATGCGGTTTCTCGGTGAGTTGATGATGGCGTAAGCAATTGATTGAAAGACAAACGCGAGCTGAGTGCTTTAAAGAGCATGTTGTTGTGTGAGCTTGACACTGTCATCAACGTCTGTGGCCTTAGCTGGCATTGTGAACATTAAACAGACACCATTTGGTCTCATTGTTTTCTCCTAATGATCAGTCAGAGAATCCCAAATCCTCTAGTCTGCCCGCCTGCATCGTGATCCGAAATCCCACACATCATCGATCGCAATTCACGCTCGCGTCGATGTACAATTAAAGGCCCCTTCAAACCACGAAGTCACGACGCACTCGATGTCTAATCCCCTCAGCCGATGATCGATGCGATCAACGATCGATCGTTGAGCCGAAGATCACTTGCATGACCTTCCTTTCTCTCAGCGAGCCACATCCGTGTTTCAGAGTGCTATACATCTGATCATTAACAGCCAGAGTCGGTACATCATCCGATTGCCGAACAGCATCGAGCGTCATGATTAATCGATGCTTAAGCACCCCCACATCATCTCGTCGCGCCGATCCGTTCTATTCATTAGCCGTGTACCGCTAATTACATAAGCCAACGTCTCTTCAGCACCGGTTTGTTTTTTTGTTTTTGGCTGACTGACTGACTTTTTTTCCTTTTTGCACTCGATAACAGCGAAACGCAAAATTTCATCAGCTGAATATAGCTCGTCCGAAAATTCCCTCCATTAGCGTTTCGGATGAAGTGACGGCGAGAAGCGAAAACAAGAAAAGAGAGAAGAAAAAAAACGACGCTCATTTTAACTGAAATCTTAAGTAATCACCGTACCTGTTTAAGCAGGTAAGCGGGTATGCCATAACCGCAAGATTCATGCCGCCCGGCTCGTCAGACTGTCTCTGATATTTAAGCCCGAAGTGCTCTTGCAAAAACAAAAAAAAAAAGCACACAAAAGACAGAAGAGATTCCACAAATAAAAGGCCAATCCCGTATACTTGAGTAGCATCCGCATCGGCCACAAGCACACCCTGTAATTTACAGTCAACCTCCGATGATATACGATTAAGTGTCTCCGATATCTGAACACAGGCTGCACATGAAATTGAAACTTTGGCAGGCCAAGTTATGGTGTCGGTGGCGGCGCGGTGGCGCGGTGGCGACAGCGTTGCCCGAATGAAGAAGTAGGTTAGCAGCCTTCCCAACACCTTTCCCCTCCCCCTCCCCCTCCTTCACACACACACACACTCGTGAGATAAGTTTAATTTCATTTTAACAGCTTTTTTGTTATGTCACCGATTGGAGGGAAAAAAAACAACCGGTCTTTTGGGTCTTTCAATGTGCAAGCAGCAGTCAAACATCGCATGCATGCGTGGCTTAAACGGTGGCGCGGCAGAGAAGTTGTTCGAATGTTCGGTGTCTGATATCAGATAGATGCAGATACACGTTCGTTCATATGCTGGCTGACAACAGCTACGAAGGGTGAAACTGGGTTTTTGTTTTTTTTTTACAAAAGTTGGCCAAAGATATTGTCTTAACCTGATGTTGAAGAATTTCGGACAAGGTCAGGTGGTTTCGTGTGACGTGCTGCTGTTTTGGTTTTCTTTTGTGGTTTAAATCCTGTCCAGAAACTAGTTCTCGAGAATAACCACCGATGACGTGGTGGTTTTTTTTTTCATGCCGTGTGGGGCTTTAATTGGTCGCGACCTGCACGTGGCATGTTCTTCCACTGTGGAGAGATTAAAAGCCAGTTCGATTGGGTCAAGTTGACAGCTGTCACTTCGCATCAAAGAAGACCATTGATTGCCCCCACGAACTGAATCAAATCTCAAGTCTTGCACAGAAATCAAAGACATTCAGCATCGGCATCGAGCACTCGCTCAAAGGAGCACTTGTCGCCATGCCAAAAGTGTGTCAACACTGAACACACCCCGCATTCTGCGGGACTGCAGCACTCTTTCACTAATTGCAGCCGATTTCGCATGCAATTGCAATTAACGAAGAAATGTATAAGGCACCGATTTTTGCCTCCTTCCGACTTCCAATTTGCCATGCAGACTGTGCGGCCGCCGCCCACTTAAGCCGCTTAAGGTGCACACACAATGCAAATTGACATTTTGCAATGGGCGCTGCTGTGTGTGTGTGTGTGTGTTTGTGTGCCTGGGGGATGGGCATTGTGACATTTTAAATGAAATTGACAAATTAGCTTGCAGCTAATTGATTTTGAAAGTTCTTTGATTTTCTTCATCTTCAAGTGCAAGATGAACAAACACACACACACACAAAGTTTGATTTTCTATTTGCCATTCGAGTCTCTCGAGAGTCGTGATCGAGTCAACAGAGGCAATTGATTTCTTTTGTCGATTCAAGTCACGAACGTGTAGGCGCTGCTTCTTCGACTTTCTTCATTTGGTGAACGGATCCACGACTGCCACCGCCACCGCCACCGCCAACGTTGCTGCGTTAGCGGTTGTTGAGCTGGAATTGATTTCCTCCCCCCCCCCCCCGTCCCTCTGTGTCTCGGTGGAATTTAAATGAAGCCTAATGGGCATGGCAGGCCGGTACTTTTTGTTTGTTTGATTTTGATGGCCTCCTCTAACGGGTGGGCATTATTCGGACGATGAACTTTAGTGTCTCATGCATGCGCTTTTTCTCTCATCCGTCTCCGTTCAGATATTGACAACGATCCAAATCGTGCCCCACCATGTGACCCGACTGTGTGCGTCTTGCCGGACTGCTTCTGTTCCGAGGATGGTACAGCGATTCCCGGCGATTTGCCCGCCAAGGATGTGCCAATGATGATCACCATCACATTCGATGATGCCATCAACAATAACAACATCGAATTGTACAAGGAGATCTTCAAGGGACGCAAGAATCCCAATGGATGTGACATCAAGGCCACATACTTCGTATCGCACAAGTACACGAACTACTCCGCCGTGCAGGAGACCTCCCGCAAGGGTCACGAGATCGCAGTCCACTCAATCACGTAAGTAATACTTTTGCACACAAATTGCTTGTTAAATTATAGTTTGATGACTAATTCGAGACGCCCTAATTTGTTAATAATAAATTAAAGCAAGGGAAGGTTGGTGGAATCTATTCAAATAACATGTGAAATAACGTCTTCCATTTTGTGTTTCTCTCTCTCTCCTTCACAGCCACAATGACGATGAGCGCTTCTGGTCGAACGCGACTGTTGATGACTGGGCCAAGGAAATGGCCGGCATGAGGATCATCATCGAGAAGTACGCCAACATCACTGACAACTCCGTTGTCGGTGTCCGTGCCCCATATCTGCGTGTCGGTGGCAACAATCAGTTCACCATGATGGAAGAGCAAGCCTTCCTCTATGACTCCACCATCACTGCGCCCCTGTCCAATCCACCACTATGGCCGTACACCATGTACTTCCGCATGCCACATCGCTGCCACGGCAACCTGCAGAGCTGCCCAACCCGTTCGCACGCCGTCTGGGAAATGGTGATGAATGAACTCGACCGCAGGGAGGATCCATCCAACGACGAATACTTGCCCGGCTGCGCCATGGTTGACTCCTGCTCAAACATCCTCACCGGTGATCAGTTCTACAACTTCTTGAATCACAACTTCGATCGGCATTACGATCAGAATCGTGCCCCATTGGGTCTGTACTTCCACGCTGCGTGGTTGAAGAACAATCCCGAATTCTTGGACGCCTTCCTCTACTGGATCGACGAGGTGTTGGCCAATCACAATGATGTCTACTTCGTCACAATGACACAGGTCATTCAGTGGATGCAGAATCCAAAGACCGTCAGCGAAGCCAAGAACTTCGAGCCATGGAGGGAGAAGTGCGTCGTCGAGGGCAAGCCAGCCTGTTGGGTGCCCAGCTCGTGCAAGCTCACATCCAAGGAGGTTCCCGGGGAGACCATCAACCTGCAGACCTGCGTCAGGTGTCCCAACAACTATCCATGGATCAACGATCCAACCGGTGATGGTTTCTACTAAGTCAAGTCGTTGAGAGTGTATTTGTTATGAGTTTAATACTTTTTTTTTTTTTTTTTGTAATTTTTATTTTTTATTTTTTTTATAATTATTTTTGTGTTTGAACCCCGAGCGAGGAAGTTGAAAAAAAAAAAAAGAAAACCAGAAATTTCCAACTAAACAAGAGAATTGAAGACGAAAATTACTGAGGAAGTGATTATTTTTATTTTTATTTTTATTATTTTTTATTTTTTTTTTTAGTTTGAAGTTTGGTCTCTCATTGTAGCACTCACTCTTGATTGATTGCCATTTTGTAACACTCCTCCCTCCCCCATTCCTGCTCCCTAGCCTAGCTTACACTTCTGTCTGTTAGCTTAAAACTGTCTAAACTGTCAAAACTGTCTAAACTGTCAAAACTGTCAAAACTGTCAATCTATCCGATCTATAGGTATATAGAATCCCTTCTATTCACTCGATTCAATGTATATAGTTGTATGTGTTAATTTAAAGCCAGAAACAGAAGAAAATGAAAGAGGAATACCAAGAGCTGACCACCGACCAATCGCCCATGGCGCTCAATGACGTCGGCAGTCGGCGAAATGTCATCGAAATCTGTCGAAACTAATTTTTTTTTTCAATCTTTTCAAATTTCCCTCTCTTTCTGTCTACACTCGAACTCTCTCTCTCTCTCTCTTTGTCTACACTATACGCCTATGTATCTCTGTGTGTCTCTCACTGCAAAAGAAAAATGGATTTTTATTAAATCTTATATAATTATGATTGTTTTTTTAGAAGACTTTGACTGACTTTGAATTCGCAGACAAAGTCAAGCTGTGTTTAAGTTAAAGAGGATATAAAAAAAAATGATATGTAAACAAAAAAACAAAAAAAAAATACGAAGAAGAAGAATTGAAGAAAAACGAAAAAGACAAAAAAAAACTGTTAGAAAGAGGAAATGAAATAGCGTTTATTGATAAAAGTAAAACCGAACAAAAATATTATTTGTACCTATTTTAATTAATTTTTTTAATTATAAAAAAAATCAGTAAATAAAATACGATAAAAATAAATTTTGCATTTCTTTTCAACTCCACTGTGTGTCGGCGGGGTGATGATCTGGCGAGATCTGGAAAGGTGATGGCGGCCGTTTTTTTGGGTTTGACGTCCTTCTCTGTCTCTGGGTGCAGCATTCGAGGCAACAAATGGGTCTTTGAAGGCTGCTGTGGATTCATGGTCAACAGTCTGTCGGACAAAAAAGTCCACACCAAGCTTAAACAAATTGCGGATTTGGAATTGATGTCAGTCTTTCTCATTCGCTGAACAGAGCCCTAGAAGATTTATTTGGCAGAGGTCAATTTCCATTGGTCTTCCACTCATTGTAAAAAATACGAGGACACCCTTATTTAAGGTGACACCACAAGTAGCGCATGAGTTAACTCATTCTTGGCGTTCGAAACTACATGCAGTGTTCGAAACTGCAGGGCTTGTTTGTGGAGAGCAAGACCTGGGAGATATAGCCCCACTTGAAGAAGATGAGCTGCAGCCCACTTAGATCCAGTGAATCGCACTTCTAGCTTCGATGTTGTAGCTTTATGTTTTTTTACATCAGGTTCTCCTTTTAAAGCGTTTTGCCTTGCCATTGATAAATTTTTCAGTTTCCAACTCGGCTCACATGTTTTGAGCACAAAATGATCGTCTTCGACTTCCAATCAGTGGAACAGTAGCGGCAGATGACTTCCGAGCCATCTTCGACTTCCAGTCAGTGGAACAGAAGCGGCAGTGGAGACCCGAGCCATCTTCGACTTCCAGTCAATCGAACAGTAGCGCCAGAGGTCTCCTGAACCATCTTCCACTTCGAGTCAGTGGAACAGTAGTCTCAGAGGACTCTTGGGCTTATAGCGACGCGTCTAAGAAAGGAAAATCATCTTGGTATGCAGAACTGGAGGCAGATCGCAAGAGGTTGTGGCAGATGTAGCCCAACTCCCCTCCGGACAGTGGCAAGGAATACCCCGCAATGCCATCGTTTCATGCTCTCATGTCTCACATCCACAGTTCCTTCACATCGTCGGAGCTGGCAAAAGTGCAGAATTCATGAGTCTAAATCTAAGTCTCTTAGCTTTAAGTCACCTTCTGCACAAGCTCGACCATTTGTTCATCGATCGGGTGGACTATACAAGGCCTGTCGTTGTCAAGATCATTTTGTGGCCAAGTCAGCACTTTTAACAGCCGATCTGAAGGAATGGTGACATCAACTCTCTAAGCAGCTATCAGAGATCTCCCCACGACTCGGCACAGACGGCATGAGTAGTTGCTGTCAAACCAAAGCCCGCCTCAGACTGTAGCACCCAGCGCACACTAAACCGCCCTGTTCCTCCAATCGGTCTTAAAAATGTCGCAACCTTCGACAGATCGTTTCGAAAACAAAGATCGCCTCCAGACTCGCGACCACTTAAAGCCTATCATACATCAAAGCTCTGCCTTCACTTCACCTAGGCATTGCGTCCTCAGCAGACAGAGTTCGATAATCAGAGTCTGTTCTAAGCCCTCTCACGATCGATGATCCACATCTTCGCGAATAAACTCCTCTTATCCACTCCATTCCACTGCATTATCCATCTCCATTACATCACGATGCCATCGAAGAAGAAGCTCGCATCATCTCAGCCCGGTTACGCGACGGCGAAACTGCTTTCACTGAAGCACCTCTTCGCGGTGGCACTCACCTTCCACTGCTTCTTACGCAAACAAAGGTAGACGGCCTCGAGTTCAAAACGTTTGTTTGTCACTTAGTAGATCTCCTACGAGCGATTCGCCAGCCTGACGTCAAGGAATGGCTATAAATCCGACACACGCCTAGCCGAGTGCACACGCCCAACTCATCAGTCCACGCAACCACCTCAGACGCGGTGACGTCAATCAATATAGACGACGCTGCCGCCGATCATAATTTCCATCGCAGTATGCGCCGTTTAGTGGGCCCCGTCCATTTGGATGGTAAGTGTGGTATCTTTCGCCACATCCAAGGCATAATCCCGTAATCAATGTAAATTCGCTCTAATCGAATGTCAAATGTGAGAAGATACGAGTTTTGTTTGCCCCGCTCTCCCTCTCACCGCATGTCGCCATTTGAATTGAGCAACAAATGAGAGCCTCATCACGCCGCTTTAATGGAAAACAAATTTGCAACGTTTTACTGATTAACCATGCCGAAATGTAATCGACACATAATTACGACTTGTTGCACGCACCCCCGAGTGCAATTGGCACAAATGCCCGTGGGGTCTGTTGGCCGACAGGATTAATGGATGCCCACCGTGCCGGATGTGGCTTCTCGCCCATTATCGCACGGATTGCAGCGCACCGCAGCCCGTAAATGAAGTCGAGCCATTGTTTAATTGGTTATTAATGGATGAGGCACACTCGCTGGCTGGCTGGCTGGCTGTGGAATTCATTAATTTCGCCAAACAAATCAAAATCTAAGGACGCCCGAGACGGATGAAGCAAGCGGACAAAGAAACAGCTTTTCAGCACAATTTTCGTTTTGTCAAGGCTGTGTGGACGTGTGTGATTCATTTGTTTATTCTGAAGAGTTGACATTTGGTAGAGCCACCACTTGACACGCTGTCGTGTGTGTATGTGTGCTTTTTTCTGCGAATCAATGTGTCACAAATTGGCTTTGAGTGATGGCCTTCGATTGGCGGTTGAGTCATGAGATGTGGTCGTGTGTTGTTGCTGTGTGGCTGAAGGATGTCGGCGTTACACACTTTTGGTTGCCTTTGACATTTGGACTTACGCAAATGTGATAAGTTGGTCAAATGTGAGGGCGCGCTGGGGCTGGCTGTCAAGGAGAACGACATGGTGTCGCAGTTTCTTTGGAAACCTGTCATTTTCGATTGGAAAAAATATGAGTCGCCTCGCAGTTGAAAGGTGACACGATTTAATAAATAATAGCCATCGAGCGAGGCTCTTGTGATGGCGGGCGATGAGAGGCTATGCAGCGTCTGTGGCGGGATGGAAGGCTGAAATCTAGGTGCTCCCCAGTCAGTGTTCGCTGGAGACTGGCAGCTCCTGGGGCTTGTGACATTGAAATCGCCTCTCAGGGCAGACTTTAACTGCTTGCAACCATTCAAAGCGATTGAGACTTTCTTTCGGAGTGCCTTCAGTCCCTGCTGTGGCGAACACTGGGAAGCTTGACAAAGGATTATGCTCGTTGCGGCGGATTTGGAGACGAAAACTTGACCCATCATCAATCATTGGTCGAGTTAGGAGCTTCTTGTCAACGCCTGAGTCATTCTTTAGTCATTCTTCAGTCATTCTTCAATCATTCTTCAGTCATTCTTCAGCCATTCTTCAATCATTCTTCAGTCATTCTTTAGCCATTCTTCAGCCATTGCTCATTCATTCTTCAGCCGTTCTTCAGCCATTCCTCAGTCATTCTTTAGCCATTCCTCAGCCGTTCTTCAGTCGTTCTTCAGTCATTCTTTAGCCATTCTTCAGCCATTCCTCATTCATTCTTCAGCCGTTCTTCAGCCATTCCTCAATTATTCTTCAGCCATTCCTCAGTCAATTCTCGGTCATTCTTCAGCCATTCTTCAGTCATTCTTCAGCCATTCTTCAGCCATTCTTCAGTCATTCTTCTGTAAATTCTTCAGCCGTTCCTCATTCACTCTTCAGCCGTTCTTCAGCCGTTCCTCAGTCATTCTTCAGCCATTCTTCAGTCATTCTTCTGTAAATTCTTCAGCCATTCCTCAGTCATTCTTCAGTCATTCTTCAGCCATTCTTCAGTCATTTCCAAGTCACTCTTCAGCCGTTCCTCAGCCATTCTTCAAGTCATTCTTCAGTCATTCTTCACTCATTTACGAGCAGGCGCTTGAGGATACATACTCCTGAGACTTCTAAACATTTGATCGTCTCTCACAGAATTCGAGAAAGCCTTAAAGATCATATTTGGAGTACAGGCAATTTGCCCAATCCCCAGCCTCACACGATGAATGTGTACCAAAAAGGCAGCCAAACTTAACCACCATCAAATCGCGCAACGACATCACGATACACTCATGGACGTGCACCGGAGCGACTTCCTGAATCGCAGACTAGATCTTAACTTCCGGATACGCACGTGAACCAGCAGTGGCATATATCTCTGCGCCCATACCTCACGTACTTTCACGATCTCGTCTGTCACTGAAAGAGGGAAGTGCACTCGATCAGGAAGGCCAACTGGAGAGGTCGAAACGGAAGGGACTCACCACATGATTAACTACTTTCTCCCATTCACAGTGATTGGGTCTGTCTTCAGAAGCCGTCGGACTATTCTGAGACAGGTTCGAGGTGTGAGCTCAGTTCGTCTTTTGTCTGATAGTCTAGTCTTTTATGTAACCATACTTGTGGTCCCTGAAGCCAGGTATCGCCTATCGAATGCAAAGTGTTTCTTAACACTCTAATCCCCCGTCATCATCATCATCATCATCATCATCCACATTGTCGCCGTCGCCATCGCTGTTGCCGTTGCCACTGCCATCGTCGTCGTCGTCGTAGTCCAGCTCAAACAACAGGCAGCACTTGATTTAAATGTCACACCGTATCCATTAAAGAATCGTATTTACCTGTGTGTCTCATTACTTCGCCTGAATGCATAATACATCACGGAGCACAGCACAGCACAGTACACCGCAGCGAGCGGCGACACGCCAAGCCCAGGCAATTTCTCTATTTTCAAAGGCCTCCACTATCCAAGCGCTCATCGGTGGTAATTTCAATTCTTTGTGTTATTTCTTCGATTTCTTGCCGTTGTTTTGACCAGAATACCTGGAGTGTTAGCCGAATCCCAGGCGGCAGACAATGACAATGCCGAGCCGAGCTGAGCGGTACTCAGTCGAGAGAGTCATGATGCAATTTAAGCAGGAAGCCCAAAGTGCACGTAACACGCCTCAAGAACAACGAAATTCCTCCATCTGTCCCTGTGGGGGGCAGACGCCCCTCGCTCCAGGCCACAGCTCTCAGCTCTGTGACTTCGACGACGACTCTGAATGCGACTCCTTCTCTCTCGCCTCGGTCGTTTGCCACAGTCGCCCAGTCGATGGTTGTCGCCGTACAGCCGCCCTCCACTCCCCCTCCGCCATTTTCAAGCAACATTCAACTTTTACATTTTTCCTCGCGCCACCGTGCCATAGAAAAGTTGTTGGTCCACATTCATGCGGACTGCACCGCGGCTGTGGCAGTGGCATGGAGGGACTCGGTGCGCGCTGGGCTCTGTGCACATACAAAGACGACGAGACGACGACGACGACGACGCAGTGGCGATAGCAATGCAGTTTGACGCCCGATTACTGCTGGCACACAAGTTTACCTTGGGGGAGTCGCTGCCGCCGCTCAGATGCCAGGCACAGTGCACTGTGTGCAGTGTGCACCGCTGCATGGGGAATTCTCGAATGCCATTTCGTCAGTTTTCACCCGAACCGCCGCATCGGTCGTGCGCGCTGCCCCTGTGGTCGACTGCGAAGATATTGCCTATCGGCGGCAAGACGAGGGACGGACGACTTCTGCATCTGCATACCTCTGACATGTTGACATTTCGTCTTGAGTGCCACTGTATGCGCGTGTGTGTGTGGCGGGTAATTATTCTGAGAATGCAACTTCTGATCGAGTTGTAGGTGCAACCGAGCTGGAGTTGGAGACTGGTATCTCTGGGGGAAATCTTGGAGGAATTTCCGTCGATTCTTTCGAGATGGATGACTTGGTGCACGTTGTGGTGGGTGTGGAGGCGTATACGTAACATTTTTTTCCACCCGATGAGACCGATTTTTCAGCATTGACTTCCGTCATTCTCATACTCCGACAGAGCCTCATTCTGGAAGGCCTTCGTAGAATGAAATAAAAGACGCACGACCAGAATCCACTTTACTTCCTCGTCAGCGAGATCTGCATGACAAATGGCTGCTTAATAAGCCTTAATCTTGTCGAGCACAAGCCAGCCAACCCTCTCGCACGCACCGGACAGCGAACAACAAACAACACTCCACTTTATGTAACTTTCATTTCTATGAATAATTGACACTTTTACCGTCTTGACAAAGGTATCTGCTGCCGCTGTTGTTCAAGTGGAACAATGGGCAGGCGTACGAGAGTCAGCGACGACGACGACGACGACGAAGAAGAAGAAAACAAAAGTAAAAGCCAAGACCACTCCAGCTGGAAGACTTGAGATCGAATCGGGCCACGCTCCTGATGCCGTCACTGCTGCTTGTGCTGCCAGTGCTCCGGCCACACCATCAAAATGGATAACAATGAGTCGTATGGACAATTGGTTCATTGGCGGCGGGGTGGGCTTTTGCCAGTTCGATGTTAGAAAACCAGGCAACTGGCACAAGAGCACCACTTTCAGCACGGCAACGGGAGTGGAGTGGAGAATCGACGCATTCCATTGTAATTGGCGTCACTTTCTGTGGCGTTTTCGAGTGAGCATATGACTCACGAACTCCAGTCGTCAGGCGATGACAGTTTCTACGAGCTGCTGCGCATGCGCGCCCTCGCCCCGGCTATGTGGGGGTTTCATAAGCACAGGACGCGCGCAATTATTTTCGAAAAAAAAAACAGCAGCAGAACTTAAATGAAATATGACCACCAGCAGCAACAGCGCGCCGCTGCTGATACACAATTGCGCCACTCCGGCAGTGGTTGCTTTGTGGGCTTTAATTTTTTTTTTGTTTTTTTGTTGTTTTCTTTCGAAACACGTTTGCTGTGAGGAAACTTCGAGAATCGTAAAGTCTGTGCTGAGTTATTATCGAACTGAGGCCAATTCAGTTGTTTATCCGTTCCAACTTGACTCTCTGGCTGGGGCTATGCTAATTAGATGTTCCTAGGAAGACGGGAGAATACAAATGATCCAGAGGCGAGGGTTGTTTTTTTTTTTCAACTTTTTAACTACACCCGATGGATGTGCGGTTCTTAATTAGAAGCCATCCAGATTGTTGACCTCTGATTGGGCTAGGCGATGGAATTGTGAACTAACACTTAACGATGTGGTCTTCTGCGTCGCAGTTGTTTATTACGTTTTACATGAATTAAATTCTTTTGCAAAACAGACGAGCATCCAGATGCGATGATGATCCAATCGATGGGGTGCTCGCAAATTGTCTAACCTTGAGTCTAATCGGGGTTTTGATTTGCTAACTAAGTGCTTTCGGATGGTTTTTGTTGTTTCTCCCACGATGTGATACGATCGTGAGGTCAAAAGTTTTGCAATTTTGATCCCCTGGGAATTGATCTTGATGCGAGGCAAAAGTGAAGGGGTACTTAATGCGTCTTTTGTCCCGAAAATCGGCTTCAATTCGGGACGAAATGGAGGCAAGGTCGAGGAGAACTTAAATCAATTTCATCAGAATGCGAAATGGTTTCTTCGAGATTAATGGAGTCACCGAGTTTGACGCAAACTTCAGTGTCCTGGCTTAGAAATCGGGCTCAATTCAGGACAGGCAGGCGTCACAAGAGAAGATCGAGGAAGCCTTAAACAATAATGATCCCAATTCGGATCGTTTCTGCGTCAAAACTTGAGCGAATGGGCAATGGTTTCCTTAGGAGGCAAGGAGTCACCAATATTGACACAAACTCAAGTCTTTTATCTCAGGCAATCGGGTTCAATTAGGGAGAGGAAGAGGCCATGATCCTCATTTTGACCATTTCTGCATCAAATCTGGACCACGATGGAGTCACGACTTGCTTCAGAATTTGATCGAAAACGCGATAGAAGATCAAAAGCCTATCAGGACCGAAACCGATGGAATCCTGATCATAATCCCGATCAGAGGATGATCCAAATTTGTGCTCAAGGTAAGACTTATCAACCAATTGGGGGAGTTTGTCAGATTTGCTGACGATCAGGAGCGATTGAGTTTGTCTCCAAACTTAGGCTCGTCATCACAGTCGTTCAGGGGAGTTTATCAGATTTGACGAGGATCAGGCGGGATTGATCTCGTCCCCAGACTTAGGCCCGTCCTTACAGATTGCAGTCGGTCATGGGAGTTTGTCTGATTTGACGACGATCAGGCGGGATTGAGATCGTCTCCAGACTTAGGGAGCTCATCAGATTTGACGACGATCAGGTGGGACTGAGATCGTGTCCAAACTTAGGCCCGACATCACAGATTGCAGTCGTTCCAATCTGTCGAAACAAATCAGTCAACATGAACCGCTTTGGATGTGTTCAATGACACAGAGCCGCCCGAAGAGAGTCATCAATTCCGTCGAGGTGTGACAGTTCGCCTACACCACCGACACAACCTCAAGGACACCATTCCTCATCATCGCATCTGGCCTCGAGATAATTCCCCAAGCAACAGCCTTCATCTTCTTTTTTTTTTTCTCCTCTCAAATGGAAAACAAAAATCTGCCAATGTAAGCAGATCAGCGACAAAGTGTGTTCAATGAACCTCAACTGGGTCAGCACAGAAGACAAGGTCTCGCCGCGCCACACCACCGCAAATCCCACCTGATCCGGAGCCAGGCCACAGCCAAAGATGCAAGTCAACCATTTGTAGACATTTGACGACAGAACGCCCGCTGACATGTCTCATTTCCATTTTGAGACCACATAAGGGTAGCGCTAGACACATCATCGATTTCACTCATTCGCGCGACGCGTCGCCCGCCTATCAGTTGCATCTGCATCTTTGTTGGTCATTTGCATCTTTCTGTGAATGGACCTGTACATGGCCGGCGATCGGATCTAAGTTAATGTGATGCGATTGAACATAAAAACAAAATTCAAAAGAAATTAAGTCCAAAATGCAAATCAGCACGTTTGACACGCAAGCAATCAAAATTCGAATCGAATTGGCGCGTCAAACCGGTCCGCACAGAGAGACCGCACAAGCGGACGCGGACGCAGGGGAGGCAGGGCGATGAAGCTTTGGTTTGCTTCTCGATCGGGGATTAATTTTCGATTTATAAGCTGAATGTTTTTGTCTAATTAAAGCGGCTAATAGCGACCTAAAGAAGAATCCAAAAATATGTTAAATAAACCAGTTCAGGTTGGCCGCTCCGAATGTTGTTCATCTACGAAATGGATCGCTGTGGCAGCCTTATGCAGATCCGAACCGATCCGATTCGTCTTCTCCTCGATGTGCTGAGGATCACCTTGACATTTTCAAATTTCTTTGAATTTTCGATTTTATTATTTCGTGTTGGATTTCTTGTTTTTGTGCTTCTGTTCGGTGTGCAGAATGTGAATGAAGTTTTCTGTCAAATTTGTCATTCTTTCGACGGACACGATCGGCTTATGAAAGTGCCCCGACGTTCCTAGAAGACGATGTGAATAGAATTGAATGAATGGCCAGCTGAAGCAAGCTGTCATAGATCATTTGATGGCAATCACTTTCGATCGTCGCCGGCAGGAAGAGTGTGTGACAAGTAATGCCATCGTCCATCGATTGTGCGTCTGGCTAAGAGAGAAGGGCAAACGAATTGAAATTTCTGAATTTGTCGAGAGTGAACTGGCGATGGCGCCGAATTGATCGTAAAATTTCGTGATGATCGATTGTGGCGCCGTCATAAATTATCTTCACCGTCACTTGTGAGTGGCTTTAGAGTCACACCTTCATTTTTAAAGTGACAGATGTGTCGTGTCCGTCGTCGTTAGACTGTGATCGTATCTGGACGAGACAAGGCGAAATGTCCATCTGTTGGAGAGTTGTTAAGTCTTTGTTAAGTCCACCTGCTGGATGAGGTGCATTCGGAGAAAAGTGACGCTGGGGCATTCGATTTTCCTGTCACTCGAACCATTTCAACCACTTTCAAGAGATCTCCACACAATCAGTGCTGCCAAATCGCCCACAACCTTGACTTGTCATCGCTTTCGACGTCAAGATGAGAGGCTTAATCCACTTGCATCACGAATGCTTCCCGCATAATAAAACTTATCGCACGACAGCCATGAAGCCATGAGGACACATGCAAATCATGAAGATTGCCTTTAACAGGCACCACCTGTCACCTAGTCTCTGTGCAAACGAGATTGCCATTCGTCACACCATCGTGCTAATTGACATTTTCAAAAACTCACCAAAATGCCAACGAACTCGTTTCGAGTTGCGCCACCTCGCCAGCCGCCTGGAGACATCGTCCACGACTTCTCTGCCAGTCCAGCGAATCGCACATTCCAAGCTTCCAAAAACTTGTCACCGAATTGTCTGGAATTCTTCCCCATCCTGCCCCAGCCGTCACCCACATGCGACAGATGTGTGTCAAAACGCATGGACAGCCCCCAAACCAGTTTGCCGACGGCAAAGACTCTAAATCACTCAGTCTTGTCTTTTGTTACCGCATCTAGCCAGTCGGTCAGTTGAGCTAGCCTCAAGGCGAAGACATCAGCTAACATCAAAAATCGAACACGTGACAAACCTGTGGCCGCCGTGAATCTCGTCTCAATAAAACCTGTCAAAAGCTGTTCTATTTGCAGTGTGAACCAGATTGTCTCCTTCGTGATCGGCTAAATGTCAATGCAATTAAAAGCGATATTTATTTAATAAATTTTGTTCGAACATTTGCCTGAATTTATTCCCTAGACCGTTAAGCACACCACGTACAGGCGACTTCCTTAATCTGAATTCTTGTTTCATAAATATGAATGCCCAAATTAAGAAGATTAGATTGTCAGTATGTCAGTGTGACAAGTTCTCTTGGTTGGGAATCACACTTTCGATTATTCAAAAGCGTTAGCATATTTTTGGCAACACTTAACACCCGAAATGATGATGATGGCGTGGCGATGCCAGCGATGGCAGCGATGGCAGCTCCCCTCAGAGCAGACCGCACGAGCAAGCTGCTTTAACACATTCATTATGTAACCGAAAGCGTCTCCTCAATCATAAATATTTATCCAAACAAGTTGCACCCTAGTGATGAATACCTGTTGTGTGCTGGCGATGTTGTGTTGTGTGGTGTACCGCGGGAGATGTGTGATGCTGGCAAGCGAACCTGTATTCAATTCAACGGAGGGAGGGACCGAATCGCGAGCCAAAAACCAGCCAACAAGCTAAATGTCAACTTTACGCAAGAATGCATGCAGAGTGCCTTAACAATATGATATTCAAGATGAATTATTGATGGAATTTCTTTAATTAAGGTCGGGCCACATCGAGCGTGGTGTGGCGCGCGGACGCTGAATCTTTTTTGCTGAATTTCGTTTCGCTGCTGAATGTCGATGTGGTTGATGTGGTGGTTTGGGTGCTTTGCGGGGAGGGCTGGTTTCTTGGAAACTTTTGGCAAACGGTTGGCCTTGACTTTGGACGAGTTGGCGGTTTCGGTTTTTATCTGTCGAAGACTTCGAAATCGCCCTGCTACCGTATTCGGGGGATTATACATTCAAAAATGCAAATCCGTGGAATCTAAAAAAAAACTGTCATTTCGGGCAGTCGAAGGCTTACGATGTGTTTTCTGCTTCTGTTCACACGTGTTTGCCTTCGAACGTTAAAGGAAGTCACGGCGAGGTTGGAATGAATTAAGATAACATCTGTTGGCTTTGTAAAGCTGCCAAATCGAAAGAAAACGATTACATTTTTAAGTGTTTGAGTCGTAGAATAAGTAAAACGAATGCACTCTAGAATTAACAATTGATTTCCTAAAAGCTCTGCCCAAGCACATGGCGTTGCGTATGACGGATGCGGTGCGTCATTGTACTCTGTCTGAGAGGTACCACCTCTTAGAGCTGCGTACAAGGCCGACGGATGATCAACAGCAATTAGAATATCCTCTTCCGCCTCAAACCAAGGCAAGGCAAAGCCGAACAATGACTCAAGCGCTTGGTGCTGTAACTCTTAGTTTAATTAACCGCCCTCCCCTTCCCAAAAATCAAACCATCAATTATCAGGGAGTGCCGCAAGCGCAAACGACTGCAGACGGATGCGTCACCTGCGCGCTCGCACTCAAGCCCACACCAGTCCGCCGACGACGACGCAGATGACTTCTTTCAAAATCGCATCGCTTATGCAATTTCACGGGGGTAACTAATGTTTGCGCATTCCTCGGCACAACTCCTTTTCGTTTTTTTTGTCCTCGCATTTCGTGGCGAATTAATGCACAAAACTGCGATCAGATACGAACAATAAAAACAACAAAACTGAAAAGTCACCACACTGGCTGCCATCAATGCTCGTTTCCATTGCAAACCGTGCACCGTGGACCGTGCCAACAGGTACTGGTATCCAAAAAAAAAAAAAAGGAACCCAAAACAATTTCCAGAAATACCGGGGATCATCACAAAACTCGCGGAATTTCCTTACACATCCACAGCCTAGTCGCATGCATACGTTTGCATCTTGGGACACCAGCTACGCGTTGAAGACAAGACAAGTCAAGTCTCTCCCTGTGGCTGGTGCTGGTGCCCATGATCGACGTCGCCAGACGCGCCACAGCGCGGTGCCGCTGACTTGTGCGAGTGAAAGTGAAACCGCTTTTCAGTGGGGTACCTACAAAATTTATCGATTACACATTGCCTCTGCCGATGATGGGATGCTATATACGATTACACAAACAAATCCATTTCCCCCCTAACCCCTCATTTCCCCTCTCAAAGCTCAGTTGAAAAAAATTCCACGGATCACGCTAAAAAGCGAAGACACTCGAAAGGAAACTATGCGATGAGCATACTCAGGCAGAGACTATCTTCTTCAGATTGGATAAGAGAGTTTGTAAATGGATTAAACGAACGGCCAGACGAACGTCGACGCACGACACCGATGAAAAGAAGGTATTACCTCGTGGCTACCTGTCTTCAGGTTGAGCTGGTTTTCACTTTTATTCGCCCCACTCTCGGCTGCTTACCCAAAGAATTATGTATCTTCGCTTTTGATTTGATAGTCCTCGATGGCATTGGGATGGCATTCCGGATTCCACACTGGGCGATAAGCACCCGCAGAAAAACGATTTTCACGATTGAAGAGAATTCCGTATGCGTAGAGGCTGGCAGGCCGGTTACGAGGTGTTAATCTGTTCCAAATAGAATGGCAGCACATTATCGGAGATAAACACGTTTAGGCGACACGGCCACCGGAGAATTCCGTAACTATGACGCACTACGCGTTGACGTCGCATACATTTGTGGTTTCTTGTGATTGTTGTGCCATTCTGTGACAGGCGCCCTCGTGCCTACACATGGGAACAATGGCAACGTTCTTGCTTCTTACTGTAGACACTGTGCTTCCGGAACCGAATTGCAGCGCGCGCGCCGCAGACCTGTTTCGACCAGAGTCGCTAACGTGAACGAACTGCTTGCATATGGTTTCCGCTGCGAATGGTGACATCACCTTGGAGTTAGCCTTGTTGTAAAGACGTTTGACAAGTCGGGCACGCTGGCACGGCATGATGCCGTGCCACTGATCAGATCCTTATCCATCAGAGTGTGACTGATCACTTGAAGGTACTGGTGGCCGGTGGGACTGTTGACTCTTGGCGGAGTCGTCCTCGTCAATGGATTAGTCACTTGATTTATTGAAGGTTGCTGCCTGTCGCTCTTGCTCTTGTTCTGTCGAGGAGAGATTCGTGGATTATCTTGGATTGATGGACGAGTACGTCCGTGGAGTGGTGGTGGATTACCAGATGACTGGGGCGATAAGAGCAGTATAAGTGGCACGGCTTCAACGGAATGCACTCAGAAATTGCCATTTGACTTCGCCATCCTCCTTGTTGATTCTCATCAAAACAAATGACACATTCCCACTGCGCAACAAGCGATCGATCAAAACTTGACACAATAATCCATTTAACTTCAACTACAAGTCAGCCGTTAACGAAGGAAACAAAAGAAAAGAAAGAAAAACGGTCATTCTGCCCAAAATAGCCAAACACGCTCCACAATCGTCGACCCCCCTCCCCTCCCCATAACTGAGTACCATTTTTGTAGAAAGGAAACGCTTTTTTGTTCAGAAAACAAACAAACCTCTTAAAATACGATCGCGGACATCAACATCAAAGGCGACGTCAAGATATGCCATACATCTTCGGCCGTTTCATGTGTCGCCCCCTTTTTGCAATTTCAATCACGTCCCCAGCGGCCACAATCCAATGCGCACACGTCTCTCCAGTTGAGTTTAAATACATTTTGTTTTTTTTTTTTTGTTCAGCTTTTCTCCTCCTTCTCCTCATCGTCGTCCTCCTCATCATCATTTATCGTCCACCCGCCGGCGGGGGGAGGGGAGCTGTTTAATATGCACAACGATGTACCGCCATCGCCATAGCCAGCAGTCTCCAGCAGAAGCCGTAGGAAGAGTCTACACTTCTTGCCAGCGGGGTCAGTAAACTCTTGTTCTTTTTTTGTTCTTCTGTTTTTTGTTGCCTTGGCCTGGCTTTAGTGGTTCTAACTTTGTGCGCACTTTAAATTACAAATAAGCCCTGCAATGGTGATGTATTTAAATGGGTTTCGAGAGGAAAAAATCTGAAGTGTGTCAACCAACGGATCACGTGAATTTGTTAGAAGAGAATGTGCAGCTACCAAAGGTCGTCGCCATCAATCTCATCAATCTGTCAGCTGGACGCACCTCTGCACGAAGCTAGGATGGACACCAATCGAATCAACATCCATCCCAAAGGCGCAACTGATTATATTTTGACACGCAATCATTGACATTTCCCTTCAAACGTGACATTTGAAGCTTCTCCTCAACGCGAACACCACTTAATGTCAAATTGTGTCTGTCACGGCACTTATGTCTGCGCCGTCGAGATGACATCGCTGACATTTGCAATTTGTCAAGAGCCCAGCAATTTTTCACTCAACTGCAAATGTCATTTCCGTCCCCCGGTGGCAGCTTTCAGGCTTCCCACCACGAATTCGAAGCCCAGCAAATTCGTCGTCGGCCGGGGTTAGTTGTGTAACCAAACCCCTCGTCAGGGATGCAAAAAGAAAGAGAAGAGCTGAATCCACAGAAAATAGTTATCGCCATCATTTAAGACCTCATTCAAATGCAAATTGTGATTTTTTTTTTTTTTCAGCCAAGATTTACATAAGATTGCCTGTGTTTTTGTTGTGTTGTCACATCCCTGTGCTTCATGTTGTTTGTGGCGCGACCTTCTTGACCCGGCCGATTAAGACCAGAGAGAGAGAGAGAGAGAGCAGGGCGAGTTCATACACTTGGGCTGTGGGTTGGAAACTGTCATTAGATCTGCCCGTCAAATCAGACAAGCACGCTGTGCACATGTGACGACCGCGAACTCGCTCGGGGCAGAGCCATTAAAACGAAGCAAAACAATGAGCAGCGACGCAAAAACTGTGCCGAATGATGGTTTAATGCGATTAATGACAGGCGAAGAAGACCACCTTCACTAGATGGCTTTCTCTCGAAATCGGAGAGGATTTCGTGCGGAAATCAGTATTAAAACCACACGGCCGGCAGTCAGCACTCTGCGGCGAATACAAAATGCCAGTGCGTGCTTTGATGGCACCGTCCATCTGTCAAGAGCGATGTCCTTCAAGCACTCGCCCAGATAAGGTTGCCAAAACAAAGGCCACACAATTGAGCTTCACTTGAAATTCGCTACACGCAACGGCACAAAGCCTAACCTCTATTTGCCATCCTCCCGGCTGGCATTATCACGATCACACCATCCAAGCGTCCACCTGGTACGACTGTCGACTGTTCATGTGAAATCGCTGCGGATGGCAATCTCGGTGGCAATTGCCACTAAAGTTGCACCTTTATGCTCGCAAAGAGCACCAGCATCATCATCGTCGGCGTCGTCATCGTCTTCGGGCCAATCCCATTCCTGCCACGCTGAGTCCATCCAATTATGCAAGATTCTTATCCGGATCACATAATGATATTTCACGAGGTTAAATGTTGAACGAGACAGCGCGCGCGAGTGTGTGTCTGTTTGTGGGTTACAGTGTTTGTGTCGTCTCTTGGCATTTGTGCTGTCACTTGGTGGCAAACCACCCGCAGCCACAAGAAGGGTTATCTTAAATGCCTTCGGTGTAACCGCAATGCAAACCCGCGACCCACCTGGCATCGCTGTACAAACGAATTACCATCTGTCAGAGGTGAACTTCTACCTTTCGCCCACCCCACCCCACTCCTCCTGACAGATATTGTTTACACAGTGTCTGTGTTGGCTATCTGCGGGTGTGATTTAATTAAACACTGCACTGTTGAGAGCTGTCACTGAGAGCTGGTTGCCATGACTAACTAAAATTTAACTCACAGAGAACTGAGAGTGCCCGCGGCGTTAAGCTGAAGCTGGAGTCTTTCTTTTGTGACGCAAAACACTTAGGCACGAGGTGATGCAGGAAGCAAAGAGACACCGGTGCACTTAACCTTGTCTCTCTGGGTGTGTGTTCTGATTTCCCCCGGTGGCAACATGGGGTGTGACGCGTGAGATTTTGTTCCATCAAATGAAGGTCACGGTGGAAAAAAATAGGATTTTCTTTTCAAGCAATCGATCACAAGTCGTGACTGTGACAGTGGCAGTTCAAACGCTGTGACATTTGAGAATGCCATTCTTTTGAGGCATTTGTCATGCGAAAGGTTGGGAGGGCTGTTCCGCTTGTGTGGAACATCAAAAGGGGGACGTACTACCACTCCTCAGCAAAGACACCAGACAGGCTTGTGTGGAACATCAAAAGGGGGGAGGTACCACTCCTCAGCTGGACCGTCCCCGACTAGCCCGGCTGATGTATCGAGCATTTCCTGTCCTGTCATCTCCGCCATTAATGACTTATACAACGGTGCTTTTCTTGCAACTCCAACAAAAGAACTCGAATCATCAATTAAAACACCAAACGATCAACCGAGAGGAAATCACATTTTAACGACCTCTGCTCTCAGTCTAGCCACAAACACCGCTGATTAAGTGCCTTTTCACGAGAAAACAAAACAACAATACAACATACTGTCACCGGTCCGAATGCAAATTTATGTCATTACCATCGCTTGATTAGGCGCACGTTTTCACCTCACCACCGGCAGGCCGCTGAAGTGTCATTGCCCATCGAACTTCAATTTCACACAATTCGCCGACTCAATCAAAACTATCTTTATGCATTCAATCTATAGATGCCGAGGAGAAGATGGTCAACACAAGAAAAAAAAAAAGTGAAAGATACTGCACACTTTCATTTTTCGTATTCGCATCCAGTCGCATGCACGGCGAAAACAAATCGAATGCCATCCGCACGCTACGGACGCCCTGCACGGCCCAGCTGATGTAGATGAAGATGTGTCTTCCGAACTGGACCTTCGATGGATGGCACTCGCATATTTTTTTTTTCTTTCTTTTTTGCTTTCCAGCACCGTGTACGTTGACGTAAGTGGCAATTTGTGTTTCTCCTTTTGTTTGTGCGGTTTTATAACCTTAAGGGTCGTCGATTTATGTCATTTCTGCAAAAAAAAAAAAAACAACACCAAACTTTCTACAGTCGGTTAGTTAAGTGCTTTGCATAATCAACCGGGAGACATTTATGATGGCCTGGCATCACTGGACGAGTGCTGTCATCTGACAGTGGATTCATAATTAGATACGTCACAATGTAGTGTAGGGCAACATTCATTTGTTGCAAATCATCGGCTAATTATCCTCTAAACGATGCCAAACAAGTTACACAAAAGTGGAATCTCTCAACAAATTAACACAAGACGCGACAACTTATGTCACAAGCTTTGCCAAATTACTTACGTATTCACGCCGAAACAATGCAACAACCGATCGATGACTATGTGTTGCGACATCGCCCATCGATTGCATTCGGCTCGGTCACTCTTGACAGAAGCGAGGCACTCTGTGAAGCCTTAATGACAGGTCAGATAAAACGTGTTTCTTCTCAAAAACGGAGTCATGTAAAACCCGTGGGGAGTGTATCTGCATACGATATGTGATATTTGAATATTTTGCCGATTGAAAGTATCCAAAAATAGACGCACAATCTAGCCTGTCTCCGATTGCAGCCACACCAGCAACAAATGACAGTTTACCGGTTTTTTTTTTTCTGTTTTTTTTTTTGGCGCATAAAAGTTAGGAATTTCTTGTGCCAACGGCTACGTGGATCCAGTATGAAGCATTGGTAGCAGGTAGCACAAGTCCAAGACTGGTATTTCACTTGCTCTTAATCGTATTTCAATTGCAAACAAGTTTGCTGGTCGCCGCAGTGAGACACAAATTCGGATACATTGGTGGCGCATGCTTCTGAATGAACGCCATCATTACCAGAGCCAGAGCCACCAAGCCGACATTGTGCACAAAATGAATAGTGGTAGCGAATGTCAACATAATTGAGAGAAAAAAAAAATCATTTTGAACGTTTAATGGTGTTTTAATTGCCGCTCCAGAGAACAGCTCCCCCTTGGCCTCCAGTTAATTGAATTGTTTCACCAAAATGCTGCGCGTAATCGAGTTTGGTTGTTTTTTTTTCTTTTCTTTTTCCACCATTTCAAGTTTGCCAGAGATCCGAACGCAAATCGCGACTGGAGTGACCTTAATTTGTAAACGATATGTCCTCTAAGACAATTGACTGTAAACGAAGCTGTGCAATAAAACGAAAGAGGAATTTCAAGGCAGGCGCTGCTGCGGGCGACTATACAGAGTCGAGAGGGTGCGAAAATGTTCGCAATGCCGTTTGGATTCTAATCGAATGCACGTTTGTTTTTTCGAGTCTCAATTTCCTGGTTTCGATATGGAGTGACTGACTGAGTGCGGGGAGGTACTTAACGACAAGTTTACGACGAGTTTGCTTTCAAAATCTAAATCGATTGGCTGATTTTGAAATGACAAGGGTTGATCAGGTGGTTTGACATGCGAACACGACTGTCTTAAGAAGCGTTTGTACATGAATTTTTTTTTTTTCACGAGGTTCTGTGAAGAGCAAGCAGAGTGTGTGTGATCTCCTAATCGAAGAATGATGCACATTTGAACATCGCGCCTTGATTAGTCAAGTTGTCTGTCTTGGCATGTGACGTGACAATCCCTCGTACGTTCCTATGGAATGATTGTGCTCAGACATTCTTTCAAGTCCTCCTTGTAGTCCTCCAACAGAGTTTGATTAATCCTCCATCCAAGACGCAGGTTCCGAGGTACAACAAGGAGTCAGCCAAGTCTCGGTCGTGACCACAAATCACTAGAAATCCTACGCCACGGTGGAGCCCAGCTATCGATGTCCAATAAAGTTCTGTTTGTGACCACTAATAATTCGGAATCCCACGCCACCCGTCAAGGTTCAATTCACGACACAGCGACTCCAACAAACCCAAGCACCACCTCCCTCAAGTCGCTGACAATCCCCAGAGACATTCTCAAACTTCGCCATACGACATAAAACTGTAGGCACCGCCAAAGTGCCACAAGAAGGACAGGCTGTAGGCCCGGCCAAAGTATCATAAGAAGGATAGGCTGTAGGTCCCACCAAAGTACCAAAAGAAGGACAGGCTGTAGGTCCCGCCAAAGTACCACAAGAAGGGCAGGCTGTAGGTCCCGCCAAAGTACTACAAGAAGGACAGGCTATAGGTCCCGCCAAAGTACCACAAGAAGGGCAGGCTGTAGGTCCCGCCAAAGTACCACAAGAAGTGCAGGCTGTAGGTCCCGCCAAAGTACCACAAGAAGGACAGGCTGTAGGTCCTGCCAAAGTACCAAAAGAAGGACAGGCTGTGGGTCCCGCCAAAGTACCATAAGCAGGACAGGCTGTAGGTCCCGCCAAAGTATCATAAGAAGAACAAGCTGTAGGTCCCCCCAAAATACCACAATAAGCACAGGCTGCGGGTCCCGCCAAAGTACCACAAGAAGGACAGGCTGTAGGTCCCGCCAAAGTACCACAAGAAGGACAGGCTGTATGTCCCGCCAAAGTACCACAAGAAGGGCAGTCTGTAGGTCCCGCCAAAGTACCACAAGAAGGACAGGCTGCAGGTCCCACCAAAGTACCAAAATAAGGACAGGCTGTAGGTCCCGCCAAAGTACTACAAGAAGGACAGGCTATAGGTCCCGCCAAAGTACCACAAGAAGGGCAGGCTGTAGGTCCCGCCAAAGTACCACAAGAAGGACAGGCTGTAGGTCCCGCCAAAGTACCACAAGAATCACAGGCTGCGGGTCCCGCCAAAGTACCACAAGAAGAACAGGCTGCAGGTCCCACCAAAGTACCAAAATAAGGACAGGCTGTAGGTCCCGCCAAAGTACTACAAGAAGGACAGGCTGTAGGTCCCGCCAAAGTACCACAAGAAGGACAGGCTGTAGGTCCCGCCAAAGTACCACAAGAAGGACAGGCTGCAGGTCCCGCCAAAGTACCACAAGAAGGACAGGCTGCAGGTCCCGCCAAAGTACCACAAGAAGGACAGGCTGCGGGTCCCGCCAAAGTACCACTAGAAGGGCAGGCTGTAGGTCCCGCCAAAGTATCATAAGAAGGACAGGCTGTAGGTCCCGCCAAAGTACCACAAGGAGGGCAGGCTGTAGGTCTCGCCAAAGTACCACAAGAAGCACAGGCTGCGGGTCCCGCCAAAGTACCACAAGAAGGACAGGCTGTAGGTCCCGCCAAAGTATCATAAGAAGGACAGGCTGTAGGTCCCGCCAAAGTACCATAAGAAGGACAGGCTGTAGGCCCCGCCAAAGTACCACAAGAAGGACAGGCTGTAGGTCCCGCCAAAGTACAACCAGAAGGACAGGCTGTAGGTCCCGCCAAAGTACCACAAGAAGGACAGGCTGTAGGTCCCGCCAAAGTACCATAAGCAGGACAGGCTGTAGGTCCCGCCAAAGTACCACAAGAAGGACAGACTGTAGAAGTCCGCCTCGGTCCAACGCATCACCCAATATGCCCAACCAACTCCTCCTAGAGTACTCACTGTTCACAGTTCAAGGGCAAGCCGACTGTCCCTGTCCCACAAGAGGCTACGAATACCCTTAAGAGCCCGCAGCCAAAGCCACCTCACCGGCCGAAGGCCTACTCCTCAATTAGTGCGCACACACATTTAACACTCCCCATCAGCACGGTTACCCTGTGCACTTTTTTACGATCGGACCCAGCATCCATTGTCTGCCATTGACAGCTCAGCAGTTTTGACCTATCAGCAATTTTGCCATTTCCCACAGACTCTTATTTCGTTTTCAAGAACCATAAATCCCCTCGTTAAAGGCCGGCCACCAAAGAGAAACAAACGCACGCCTTGACACAATTTCTATGTCCTTTAAAGTCTCTAGCAATTCAGCAAATGATTTAGCAGCAGCAACCTTTATGCTCACATTGTGAACAACGTGAGAAGCTCCTTCAGACGTGTGTGAGTATGCAAATACTGTATTTTGCAAGCAACAAGTACCGTCTCGGATCACCAGCCTCGACAAAGGTTTGGAGTGGATGCGTGAGAAAATCCAATCGCTCTCTGCCTTGCCTTGCCTTGCCTTGCACAGAATACAAAAGCTGGCGGCAATATCCACTTAAATTCAGTTGCAACACACTCCGCTTAAGCAACACAAATTGATGAGGCTCAATAAGAGCCAGGAATTTAGAACCGATTGCATGGCAACGAAAATCAATCAGGAAATTCGATTTTTCATGAATCTCAATCAAAGAGTCGTGAGAGATCAGCCGAATTTTTTTTTCCCCGAATCGTGCTTCTGCCTCCTTCCACAGACCTGCCGGTCCAGAGAGCTCCGCCACAGGCAAAGCCGAGGGCGGACAATCAAAAGTCAGATCAGACATTAAATGTCAATTCGAAAGAAATTTGTAAAATTTCACCACAGCCACAGCACTCCTATCCACCACCAACCATACGACCACACTCGCACGTCATTCTTTTGTTTGGACGTTCGAGATTCCTCTCGTGCATTCTCGGTCTTTCTTTCGGTTTTTCTTGTTTTTCTTCCTTGTTTGGTGTTTGTTTCGTCGTATAAGATCAAAGTTGAATTACACACAAACACACACACGCACACAGAGCGCGCGACTACCTGAAGCAATCGCCAATGCGACGACGGAATAGACATACGTTCCACAAATAACCAGTCTTTCCGCTGGCGAAGGAGAAATCAAATCGGCCAAAAGGTAGGGGAACTTTCATGCTGATCGTACTGCCACGAACCCACCACACTCGCACACCACCATCGAAACAGCCGTAATCCCTACTCCGCGCCGAAGACCAGAAATTTTTGGTATGCAAAGCCTCGAGTGGGAGACTTTTAATGGTCAGGTCCCCACTTGGCTTATGTAGGTCTTAATAAATAGAACTTCATCCTACCAGCCAACACCTAGTACAAGCGTGGCTGTGTATTGAGCAACTACAGCCGTCTCGTTTATAGTTACACACGGATAACACAGTTTCTTGGTTGCTTTTGAATTTTACTTCAATTGTTTGAAATGTAAAGAAAAACAACATTCCATTTTTTTTTTTTTTAAAAAAAAGGAGAAAACTGATTCCGTTTTTTTTTTTAATTTTAACAGATAGTTCATTGCACATACGCAAGATGGCGCGTGTGTTGCCGCTGTTAAGTGTGTTTTTAGTCTGTTTAGCACTTGGTAAGTAAATCAAACAAAAAAAAAAAAAACCAAAAAAAAACAAAACATTTCCTTTCCGAGTTCAAATTCAACGCAAAGTGTACACAGTTTCAAATCAGACGTGAGTTCAAGTGACAAGTGTGTTTCAAAATCGGTGTCAGACGATGTGACAACTGCCGGCATTTGGGGTTTTTTTTTTTTTTTTGAATTCGATTCATCGCCGAAAGGTAACCAAAATGGTTAACCGAATAAAACTGGTTGGAAAGTTGCACCGAAATGGTTGCATAATTATTGTGGACTTGCTCTCTCGCCTCGCAGACAATTTCACCGCCTTCGGTGTCTGTTCGGCAGAAGATGATTCGGAATGATCACACATCGAAGCCACCGTCAGATGTCACAGGCTACGTGGCCACTTTTGGGTGGATACGCAATACAGAGGCAATTTGCTGTTCTTGTTTCTCATTACACATTCTTTCCACACCCACTGCACGTAGCGAGCAGCACTCGAGTCTTTCTCAATCCCTCCATTCCGAGTGCGAACTGGTTCAAGTTGAATCGGCGGATACACGATACGCGATACGCGAACACAGAGCAACAAGAAGAAGTGCAATACATCAAATGAATTAGCAATTCAAGGTTTCGCAGTCAACATCTTCAGTCGATTAATTCAGCACACAACGAGGCTGAGCGAGCGAAACACGTTTAAGAATAAATAGCCAATTTATTTTTGCCACAAGACAACATTCACTTTTCCCAATCGACTGCAGGTTGGCGCCGCGAGCAGGGTGAGACAAAGCCGCCCTCCCTCGGCCCTGCGCCTGGCCGTCTTCGATTAGCGTGCGATGTTACAGCGCGCATAAGGTCACTAGACCTGTTGGCGAGCTCCATTCCGAGCCATGATTGAGAGATTTATTTTATGACTGTCGCACTCGACTTTTTTCTTTTTGGTTTAATGGCAATGGCACGATCGTCGAATGCTTGATGCCTGCGGTTGGAATGGTTCTTGTTCTACGTACTTGGTGGTAACTGGTTTTTTCTTTTTTTTCTTTGAAAATAGTCGTGGCTGCTTGCTTGCACGACTGTACCTTGTTTTGCTTGCGAATCGCAATGGATGCCTGAGCTGGTATCTGAATTACATTTGATCTTTATGGGTAATAAACCTTGACCTTAAACTTCTTTTGGCTCTCGACACGCTTGGCGTGCTGCCATGTGGCATTTGATGCGGATTGGATTGGGGACATTTTCGAAGCTTCTTCGGCGGATGGAGTAGCTCAAGCTTTGTTTTGATTGCAGGCTGCTAAGGCTTTTCTCGAACCATGCACCATGGATCCAAATTGGGGATCTATGTGAGCAGCGGCTGCAAGTCACTTCACAAGCACAGTCAGAGACTGCATCGAGAGTCCCTCGACTTTACGTCTTTTTTACTAGAAAACAATACGAAGCCCATGACCAGCTTTTGCCCACGGCGTGCCATAATTGACCTACATTCAGACCACCGAATCCAAGAAACAATGAGTCAGACGTCTGGCCTTTGGCTTTCCCCATCAACACAGCCAGAGTCTCAATCATCTAGAATCAAAAATGCACGCAAGCACCCCCAACACTCGAGCAAGTCAACAGTTGTTCCCTTCTTCAGGCACGCCTCATGTGCACATGACCAGTCGAAGACTGTTTTGGATTGTGAAACCCCCCCTCCCCCCACGACAATCAATTAGGGCCCCAGAAACCAGTCTGTCCACAAGTTCAGCTCCGTGAAAGGATTCGAATTCGTGCTCAAGTAGCTCATGGACTTTTGTCATGCAAAGCTGGCTCTCTCAAAGGTCTGACTCAATCAGCCGTCCAATTACTGATGCAAGTCACGAAATCCCTAGAGAACTAGTTTGCATGTGTAGAAGTTGCAGTTGAACGGTCGACGCGAACAAACTCTCAACTTATATCACGGTTTCCCTCTCGGTGTTCATTCACACAATTGGGCAGCACTATCTTTCCAATTAGCCAGCTAACTCCAAATGCCAACAGAAACGGGTTTGAATGCGTGAACTGCTTGCGGGTATTCATTGCGGTGCGGCGCGCCGCTCATTACGCGACGACACATCCGCATTATCAAACTCATAAAACTCCAAAAATAAAAAAAACTACACAGAAAAAGCAAGCTTAACCATCCGAAAGACGAAAGAGAGTCTTACGCAAGACACACATTACTGGTTTTTTTTACGGTGCGGCTTAAGGCCTCTTGTGGACTGCTTTTCTGCTTTTGTGGAACGTGCACGAGTGTGTGGACAGTTTTCGCTCGCAAAATGGTTGTTATTCCCTCTTCAGCACAAAATCATTGAAAGCCCAATAACAAGAGGATGAGCTGATGAATTATGTAAATTCCGTGATGCCTTGCTTACAAATCGATTCAGCGACACCTCTACCGGTCCCGGACGGAGGAGGGGGGAACTTCGATTTCAATTCGATTTCTTCTCCACGACTTGTCACCGAAGCGTGAAGTGTATTCGGACTCGAAAGTGGGTTAGCGTGGC
The DNA here is from genome assembly GCA_907269125.1 of Eristalis pertinax. Classification (NCBI taxonomy): domain Eukaryota; kingdom Metazoa; phylum Arthropoda; class Insecta; order Diptera; family Syrphidae; genus Eristalis; species Eristalis pertinax. The sequence continues at coordinate 4,880,786 of OU026147.1, read as the reverse complement.
CAGATGAAGATGAAAATCGAATCCGTTTTGTCTTATTTAATGAGATTATAGACTGACGCTGGGTGTAGGCAAAACAGGTCTTCAGGTCGTGTGAAGACTTTCGCTTTCATTTGAATATGCAATGAGGGAATTGAGTAACTTGTTTCGCTTCGTCGACTGAAAGGGAAAACTGGCCCCGATTGCGATGGATATTCTATGTGGAATGCAAATTTTTTGGGAGAAAAAAGAAAAAATAACCAATTGCCGACACAGATAGTGATGACATTTTTAATGACGCTGATGATGGTGATCTTTCGTCAGAACCGGCTTCGTCTTTCCTGATAGCCTTGCGGGAGATTGAAGCGATTCAAGACGTGTGGCGTGGGCGTGATGTTTTATTTCAAGTGGATGCCTGCAGTTTCTGGCTTTGATTTATACTTGACATGCTTCGTAAGGCATCATCTGATCATGAACACCATCTTTCAAGGGGGCCCATGCAATTCTGATGGAGATATGGTCGCTTATTTTGAAGATTATGGACTCAAGGGAGACTTGAGACAATTCTAGCAGTTGAGGGAGTACACTGAAATGATAAGAACCACTTAGTTCAGTTTCGTTAAGTTTCGTTAACTTTGCGTACTTAAGTGAAAGCGAGTTCAATCGATCTCTGGGAACTGCTGGTGGAGTTTAGTGCGTGTGTTCCCAGATTATGGACACTTTGAAACTTGACAATGCTTCTGGCACCATTTCGTTCGGTTCCAACATAAGCCTATGAATCATCATCATTTAGTTTATAAATATTTGTCTCTCTCTCTCTCTCTTACAGCTTCATCAGATGAACGAGTGAAACGTCAACAGATCAATGCCAAGTCTCTGGATGACAACCAAATCGAAGAGCTATGCCAGGACAGGCCTGGAGATGAGTACTTCCGTTTGTCGACCGACGGCGATTGCCGTGACGTCGTAAGGTATGTTCGAACATTTTCCACACATCACATCACAATTCCTTTTTCTTCAGTTTTTTTTTTTTGTTTTTTGTTTGTCCAAAACAAGTTTTTTTAATGAAATATTTGAGCAAAAAAAAAAAAAAAAACAATTTAAGATTTCACATTTTCTATACAAGATACATTAATTTCTAAAACAAAAAAATATAAATAAAAATACAAAATCACACGATAATCACATAGATGCGACAATGCCGGTGAAAATGGCATTACCCGACTTGCATCTGTACGATGCCCAGCCGGTTTAGGTTTCGATATTTTGCGTCAGACATGCGACTGGAAGACAAATGTCAAAAACTGTGATAATCTTGAAAGTAAGTCTATTATTTTCGGCATGCCAACAAAAAAAAAAAAACAATTTAAAAAATACATCAAAACTCTGTATGATTCAGATCATCCTATGATATATCCTATTTCTTGTCTTGCTATGCCTACACTTTTATTTATTTATTTATTATCTGATATACTCTTCTATGGAATGCATTTTTATCAACAATTCTAAGAATACAGTTATAATTTACATATTTTTTTTTTTTTTTTTATTTATTTATAAACATACATACTCTCTTCTAATGTGTGACTAACAATAACAAGAAAAAAAAAGAAAAACTGGGTCTGGCAATGATTTATGATCTCCCGTTGAGGGCCTTTAGGAGCAAAGCAAAAAAAAAAAAAAACACAAATTTGAGGCAGGACAAATCCTTTATTTTACTCAATTATTTTCACTTTACAAAGCAAAACAAAATTAAATTAAAAAAAAAAAAACGAAAATATAAAAATAAATAAATCATAAAATAATATAGATGTACAAGATCTGGACTGAAACAAATCACATGCCCATCTGGCCTAGCCTTCGATATAATTAAACAGACCTGCGACTGGAAGGCTAAAGTAACGAACTGCGATGAAAAAGAAAGTAAGTCTCAAACCAAAAAAAAAAAAAAAAACGAAAATCAAAAACCCCTCACGACGAAATTCACAAAAAAAAAAAAAACCAATAAAATTAATTAATGAAGTAGAACAATTAGAATCATTTACAAGAACCAAGCAAAACAAAATAAAAATATAAAAAAAAAAGCAAAATCAAGCAACCGCCTTAAACAAAACAATTGGTTTGGGATTGAACACTATTTGTACATACATTTGTTTGCGTTGTTCCTTGCGCGGCACGTGTAAGCGCACTACTTCACACTTACACTGTCACACAGATCGAACAGCAAACAAGCAAAAACTTGACGCCAATAATGTAGAGAACTTATTGCAGATCGATAAGCAAACAAACCGCCTTAAACCGTAGACAATTTGTAGAACCCAACCAACCGCCTGCAAGATTGACTTTTTACTCCACCCCCGCCCCAGTTGAGACACCCTATTTCGTAGACCTTATTATTTATGCATCCCCTTAAACTAATCGCTTTCTTTTTTCCCCTTATTCACTTAATACTAACCGGAGTCGCTTGTGGAACGTGAGTCGCAAGTCCACGTTCCACGTGTGATTTCCTAATCATGGTGAAAGTTGTTCTTCTTCTCAAATAACCAGCTTCAAATGGTTGCATGCTTGAACTTTGACGGCGATATGGTTTTCATGGTGTTTGGTGTTACATTGCCCGCTTCATCCATTTGTACTGTCTTCACTCAGAGAACACTCATCGTAAATTGCAATATTAACCTTTCACCTCGTCCCGTCTAGAGCCCCGTAAAGCTCTGCCGATCTTCAAGACCGACGAGCCCATCTGCCCAGATGGTAAGCTGTCCTGCGGCGATGGCGAGTGCTTGTCCAAGGATCTTTTCTGTAACGGAAAGCCCGACTGCAAGGACGAGTCTGACGAGAACGCTTGCTGTAAGTTTGACAAATGAAATCCTCTCCCCCCACACAGAATCGCTCAATAAAACATCTCTTCTCGCCACCGCCCGTTTAGCTGTCGATGACGATCCAAACCGCGCCCCAGAATGTGACACCACCCAGTGCGTTCTGCCCGAGTGCTTCTGCTCTGCCGATGGTACACGTATCCCCGGCGCTATTGAGCCCCAGCAGGTGCCTCAGATGATCACGATCACCTTCAACGGTGCCGTCAACATCGACAACATCGACTTGTACGATGACATCTTCAACGGACAACGGCAAAATCCAAACGGTTGCTCCATCAAGGGTACCTTCTTCGTGTCGCACAAGTACACCAACTACTCGGCCGTGCAGGACTTGCACCGTCGCGGTCATGAAATCTCCGTCTTCTCGCTCACCCACAAGGACGACCCGAACTACTGGACCCACGGCACCTACGACGATTGGCTCGCCGAAATGGCCGGCTCCCGCTTGATCGTTGAACGCTTCGCTAACATCACCGACGGCACCATCATTGGCATTCGCGCTCCCTACCTCCGTGTCGGTGGCAACAAGCAATTCGAAATGATGGCCGATCAGTTCTTCGTCTACGATGCCTCCATCACCGCCTCCCTGGGACGCGTTCCAATCTGGCCATACACTCTGTACTACCGCATGCCACATAAGTGCAACGGCAACGCCCACAACTGCCCGTCCCGTAGCCACGCCGTCTGGGAAATGGTCATGAACGAGCTGGATCGTCGCGATGACCCAACCTTCGATGAGTCCCTTCCCGGTTGTCACATGGTCGACTCGTGCTCAAACGTCGCCTCCGGCGATCAATTCGGACGTCTTCTCCGTCACAACTTCAATCGTCACTACAATAGCAACCGTGCCCCACTGGGTCTTCACTTCCACGCTTCATGGTTGAAATCGAAGAAGGAATACCGCGAGGAATTGATCAAGTTCATCGAAGAGATGCTGGGACGCAACGATGTGTTCTTCGTCACCAACATGCAGGTCATTCAATGGATGCAAAACCCCACGGAATTGAACTCACTGAGGGACTTCCAGGAATGGAAGGAGAAGTGCGACGTCAAGGGACAACCCTACTGTTCGTTGCCAAACGCCTGTCCACTCACCACCAGGGAGCTGCCCGGCGAGACCCTCCGCCTATTCACGTGCATGGAGTGCCCCAACAACTATCCATGGATTCTGGATCCCACTGGTGATGGCTTCTCAGTTTAAGAAGCGGAGATGACGCAACGCGATCTTCGTTTTCTTTCGACTAAGAGAGAGTCGACCACCGAGAGTCTGATCTAAATATTTTTTTTTTTCTTTTTGTTACTTCTTTATTATCTTTTTTTTCTTTCTTTCTTTCTTTTCTGTAATTTTCTCCTCCACTCCCCGAGGTAGTGTGCAATTTTTATAAAATTTCATCTACCAAAACTGTCTGCCTACCACCACTCGACACACTTTCATTCTTTTGTTCGTTCTTCGCTGACCGCGCGAGCGGCACGGCCTCTTTGTTTGTTGTTTCTCTTAAAAGATAAGTGATATCCTCTTTTTTTTTAATTTTTTAATAAGAGAATGAAAGAGCAAAGCACCAATTCGACGTAAATAAGTAATGTTAATATTTGTAGTAGGAAAACGAAAAACAAAACAAACCAACAAATACAAAACAAAAATGTTTTAAATAAAAACAAAAAACGATGAAAAACTTGAAAGGATTGTGTTTTTACTTCATTTTTTGGGGGGCTTTTCACGCTAAGAATTGTACTCGAGAAGACCCGACCGATCTACAGCCGTTTTGTGGATTTGAAAAAGGCAAGAGTCTGGGACTGAGGGTCCTCTTCATTCTGTGTCTTTAGACACACACTGTAGCGGCTGTGCTCGGGTTAACGGTGAGAATGGCACTCGAGAAGACCCGACCGATCTACAGCCGTTTTGTGGATTTGGAAAAGGCGTACGTGTCCTGCAAGAGTCTGGGACTGAGGGTCCTCTTCATTCAGTCGCTAGACACAAACTGTAGCGGCTGTGCTCGGGTTAACGGTGCTAAATCAACACCTTCCACCGTGGACGCTGGACTTCGCCAAGGGTGCGTCTTGTCAGCTCTCCTTTTCACGGCACTGGATGTTGCAGCGCAGCCGAGGCGAGGAATGTTTTTTTTTGTCGGCGGTTTTTGAACACCACTCACTAATCAGACTGGTCCTGTGTACTACCAGGCAGCAAACCTACATTTGCTGAAATTCGGCGGTCTTCCGGAGGCGCTTCTGTGATGAGGAGCACATACATCATCAGCTCTCACCGCATCAGCACGAAATAACTGCCACCAAGGCCGGACAGTGGCAGATGAAGTGCTCTGCAGTGTCGTCGTCTTCTCCACAAGCGTCGCAGAGGGTTTCTTCGCTTAGGCCAGGCGACGTTTAGGTGTTTGGCGAAGGTGTAGTGACCCATTAGTACGCCGGTAAGTCGTCTGCAGTCTTCTCTGTTAAGAGATAACAAGAATGCCGCGAATTTCTTACAGACATTAGGGCGCATGCGCTTGGTTTGTCTGGATCCTCTGCTATCCTCTCGATTGGCCCAACCATCGATTGAAGCCCTAAACAAGGACACGGGTCGTCCCAACGTTGGGGAGCATGCGCTTTGTTTGTCCACATCCTGGAGAGTCATGCCACCTCCGGTTGTGCTTTCGAGAAGGCCAGCTATCGATGGAGCCCATGCCCTAACCGAGGACGCGGGTAGTCCCAACGCAGGTTCGGGTCCTAAGAGTATCTCCTCTGATCCTTGTCTAGCAAGTTCATTGGCGATCTCATTTCCCCGTGATCTAGTGGTGGCCCGGGACCAATCGATGCCGATCCAATTCAGAGAAGACTTGCAGTCTTGGACTCTCCTGGAAGTGGTCCAATGATTGAGTAGAGCACAGCTTGGCTGTCGCTACAGACACAACTAATTCGCCCCTCCCACCTGTTCAGGGTTAGGTTAGGTTAGGTAGTTGGGCTGCGAGCGAAGTCGCCAGCACACTTAGATCCTCATGTCGGTCCATTGTGATACACAAAGTCAGACTACTACCACCGATCGACGACAAACTCCAGTGAAAGTGGCGTTAATTTGATCCCAACGGCAAATGGTGACTGGACCAGATTTGAAAACGGAATAAAGCGTTTGAAACTATTTGAAGAGTCTTCGACTCCGAACCAGTGGGACAACGCAATAGAGGACGCCCACGGAATCGATGGCGCACAGATGAGGAGAAGAACCTCAACCAACTTGGCGCTCGAAATTGGAGGCAGCTGGCTAAAGATCGTGCCAGCTGGAGCGGAGGCTCGTTGGCTGAGGCCCAGGTCCACCCCGGACTGCAGCGCCACTAGAAGAACTTTGATTCGAACGGCCCCTCTAACCAGGGACATGCACTCAACCAACGGCGCCATCCAGGTGTTGAGTTGAGGGTGAGGTTAGTTATCCTCACATCCTTCGAGATGGAACTCCAGCGCGCACTCCAGACGATTGTTGCCGTATTCTGCAGATGCTGGGAACGTGGACAAATCAGAGCTTGGTTGGTCATTTCCAGAACTACATGTCAGTGGAGTCCCATGGAAGCAGTTGGAGAAGTTCAAGTATCTCAGGGTCTTTTTCACGAGTGATGGGAGGCGTAATGCTGAGCTTGCCTGTAGGATTGGCCAGGCTGGCTCAATTTTGAAACAGCTTGGAAGATCTGTAATCAGGAAGGCCGAGCTTGGTGTCAAAGCCAAGTATTCAATTCAGTATTTGTTCCAACTCTCACCAATGGCCATGGAATTTGGGTAAGAACCGAAGGAATAAGCTGCCGAAATGAGACTTCTTCGTGCTCGTGTGGGAGTTACTCGGCGGGATGGGGCGATAAACACGGCAGAACGAGAGGAACTCAGCTGCTTCTTCGAAGGAACAGTGCTATCCTTCGATGGTTTGGCCATGTAGCACGAATGTCCTCGTCATCACAACTTCCGAGGCGTGCCTTGAATCCGATTCCATCAGGTAGGCGACCGCTTGGCAGACCCAGGACCAGATGGTTGGACCAAATCCAAAAACTCGCCTGATGGAGGTCGAGTGGCCTGGAGATGTCTCGTGCGTGCAGTACACCCGCGACCTCTGTAGTCTCTGTAGTGGATCATGCGGGTCAGCAGATGATGATGATGATGAATGGGTTCAACGAGGATGGAGGAGTGTCGGCTCACTTAGAGTTGATCCAATGACCACCGCAGAGGGGGACCAACCAGAGCTCAAGTCGATCTGAGGATGGGTACACCTCTCCAGTCACTTGAGTCGACTCCCAGCTCCCAGGAGCTTGTGCGAGGCATCAGAGACAGAGGTGTGGCTCCTTCATCCATGGAGCTTCTGCCGACGACGGACGGTGGGACAGAATGCACTTAAAGTTGACAATCAACCAGGAAAGCTAGGAACTTGAACATTGGTGGCATTGTAAACTTACGTGGCGACGTGGCGTCCACTAATTTCTTGTGACGTTAGGGACGATCTTCGAAGAGACACCAACCAACTTGACTGGCTCTTATTCAGTCGTCTGGACCGTTCGGGAGGAATCTTGACCAGATTGGAGGTCTGGCAAGTGCCCGCCACCTCGTGATGGTTCATTCAGTCGCTGTTCTACGCAGAAAGAGTTTGCAAGTGACGAGTGCATTCCTATTGAAGCCGGTTTAGTGGCTTCTGTTGGTGATGTGCTCTTGCGTGTGTGAATCGATTCAGAGACGTTGGAGTGCATCTGCCGGCTTTAACATCTCTGTGGCCCGGTGTCCTATTGAGCTGCTCAGTCATCTCTTCTAGAGATCAACGACAGTCTTTGAGTTTAGAGCGGCTGATTCCATTGTTTTGTTGGCCGCCTGACTGCCCGGGAATGTGTTAATAGTACGAGCGGATATCGCACTCCTTTTAAGCTGAAATCCACCGGAAAAGCGTGGCAATGTCCTTGGAATCTAGGCTAGGCTAGGGCCATATAGAGAACAACTTGGCTCAAGCCTGAGAAGTCTTCGAATCCAAACCATCCCGGACTGTAGCTCCAACAGAAGAAGAAGCCGGTCTTGGCATCTATTGGAAACACAAGTGTGAAGCTGTTTTGAGATAATGCCGCAGACACATCCTGTCTCCGTTGCACGAGGTGTGGTTAGTTCCTACAGAGCTCGGGGTCTCAAAAATGTTGTTGAAAGGAAATCGCGATGCTAGTGCTTTGGGCCACTAATTTCCCCTCTCGGCACAGGCACGAGATCGTTTTGTTTGCAAATGGGTGGCGTACGAGGGAGGGGACAAGAACCATCCCGTCCGTTGGACTGACCCGTGCAACCAAAGGCGCCCCTGTTCCATCCTCCAGCCACAGGATGAGTAGCTACACGTAGGTATAGAGCGCCTAGTGTACGTTTCTATAAACTCAGAGCTGAGCAACCTTCATTCAATGGCAGAGGATAAGCCAGGGGCTTGGCATCTAGAAGCAGCCAATGACTGGCAATAGCAAGACAAAGTCCCTGTTACGATGGTGTGACCAGGAGCTCGATTGAACGAAGCGAAGAAGGAAGTTTTTATCAGTAACAGGCTGTATTCTGGTTTGCTGAACAAATTGTTTCACTCCCACTGTGCGACACTCCATCAGAGCTTAGGCTTGGCAAACCAACAAAAATCATTAAAATGATTCTCACTCTATCCGAATTGAATTCGGAAACTTGGAAGCACCACGACTTAGCTAAGCTTCGCACCTCACACAACCACTTCGCTGCTCCAGTAATCTACTACATTTTCACGTTGTCAACAGTAGAAACGTCAACGGGAGAAAAACAAATCCGATAAATACAATTTGCTGCACAATTTCCTTCAATTTGAAAGCATTTGAAAGCATTTAGGCGTCCGGAATGGAAAATCAAACCTCAGCGACAGGTTCTGGACCCAGTCTGAGTCAGTATTTCGCAAATGATCCGCCGAGTTTCTTCGACGAACTAGCAGCAAAGGATAAAACACAGAAAAATGGTAAAACTCAGTGACTTGATGACCACTTGACTCACCTAAAGCGATTGTTGTTGCTTGTGCGTTTGCAGAGAACGCCTCACTAATGTCATCAACGTTTAGTGGATCCTTCAAGCCACCAGAATACGTAGAAGTTTCCGATTACGACGATGATCTGAAGGTGTCCGAGGATGTGAGGAATTTTTGGGAGCCCCCCTACACTGAGCCTGGCATTCCGCCGCATCTGACTATGCCCGGCGTTATGACGCCCAACGATTTGGTGAGGTCCTGGTGAGGGGTTTTGCGAACATTTTAGTGATATGCGATTTTAGGTTGATCCGATAAGAGAAGCCGTCCTTGTCCATCTGGGGGAAGCGGAGCTGGCCCAGCGAAAGATTCTCGGTGTAAACGATGTAACCCAGGACGAGCGAGGCCTGCGAAACCTCATCATTGCAGGTTGCTATCGTTCCGCTGTTAATCTGACGGGCAGATTGTTGACCATTTACGGACAAGGTAAGTGATGCGTTTGTCAGGATTCGGCGGATTTACTGACATTCCTGGTTCTAGGATACGGACGGGCTGGACAGCCCGCAAAGCACACTCCACACTCACTGCAGCTGTGGTTCACGCGGCTGGCGCTGCTGGCCAAATTGGGACAGTACGAACTGCTTCAGTCTGAAGCTGAGCCATTCGATCATCTCACTCGACCCGATATGTATTACGAGGTAAGGCGCTGAATTGGATCACGTGGGCAAGGATTCATGAGTGACTTCCTCTTGATAGTTCCATCCCGACATGCACAATGGAAAGAAGGGCTCTATGGCGTGTTTCTCATTCCGTCTGCTGCTGGCTGAGCTGCCGATTTACTTTGGCAACGCCCAGACTGCTCTGGACAAACTCTCCGAGCTGTACGCGATTTGCAGCGAGATCAAGAAGTATTTCGGCGATGACGACAATGCGTGTGAACTCTGGAGGCGGCGTGAAATTCGTGTTCTTCACTCAATCGTGAACTGTGCCATCATGGTAGGAGACGGTGTCCGTCAGTTCTGTTGGTCTATCTTGATGGCTTTTCTTCCAGATGCGCAAGTTCAACTTAATCGATGACATCATTCGTGGCATGATTCTCGAGAAGACCACACTCTCGAAGGAAGAACGCCGCTCACTCTTCTCAGCCTGGGGACGGATTTACCTGCAAATAGGTGACATGTTCGGCGCCGAACAGAAGTTCTCCGAAGCTCGACGACTGAAGGATATGTAAGGCCTTCGAAAGGAGCTCTCGGTTAGATGATTGACATGGACAAATGTTTCGTTGCAGGAACTCTCAGCCGGATTTGCGAGACTACGTGGACAAAGGACTCATTGGTGTGGCCAAGAATGACTTCCAGGAGGCGTTCCTCTTCTTTCAGAAGGCCCTCCAAATCGACTCGGGCAACACGATGATCCTGAACAACATGGGCGTGTGTCTGCTGTATGGCGGCAAGCTAAAGGAGGCCATCAACTTATTCGAGCGCGCCATCAATCTGAATCCGCAGAAGTCACTCAACGAGAGCCTTCTGGTGAACTTGTCCACGCTGTACGAGCTCGAGTCATACAACTCGGCGAACAAGAAGCTGAATCTGTTGCGGCTGGTGAACAAGTTCAAGCCTGATCTGAACATAAGCCTGGAGTTTTGCCTAAAGTTGCAAGGGCCTTAGGGGGGCGGCTGGCTGGCTCTCTTGTTCGTGTAGCTGTGAAATGAATATACGTGTGTTTTCAATGTTTTGCTGTTTTTTGGGTCTGCTTTGAAGCGGTGGTGTGGCGTTAGGAGGGACTCACCTTCTTTTTTTTTTGCTGAAATGATGGATAATTCTAGTCAGCTCTGATTGCGTGGGCGATTGATGGTACGCGTGTGTTCAATGCGACAAGTTTCTACACTTGACACTCAGCAGCGTTCAGCACACTTGGCAACGCAGCCCACCGTGGAATACCGTGGAAAACCAACAGATTGCCCTTCCTCCTGTCATTCGCGTATGCCACCAACGAGTGCGACCGCATCAAATGCACATTGTTGTCCCCTCCATCTCGCTTCGACTCAACGAAAATACCAATAGCTGAGGAGGAAAACAACACAACGCACGCACACAGTCGCACCCCGCCACCGGACAGTGTACACAGTGCCAGAGCGACCGACCGAAGAAAATCCAACGAACAACACACAGAATGGAAAAATATTGCAAATGGCGAACATTCGTGTCGGACGTTGAATTCATTTCGTTTGGTGAAAAATCGTAATTTCCATGCTGTTCGTAATGTTTTCGCTCGAAAACAAAACAAATTGTTGAATCGCAACTCGCCAGTGTTAAATGTAAATTCAAATTTCCATGAATATCTGGTGAGTTCTCGCGGAAATGGTTAAATTGAAATTTTTTTCACACAAATGCTCTGAAATCTGAAAAGGTTCTCGTTTTTTTTTTTTTTTTTCTTCATTTTTTTTTTTATTCCCTCCTCGGTGCTGCTGCTGCTGCTGCTGCTTAGCTTATCCCATTGCGAAGTGAAAACGTCGACGATGGACGTTTTTTGCGGGAAAAAATTTCTTCGCTAGTCAGTCGATCGAAAGATGATGTGAAATTTTGTGAGAAAAATTTGTGACAGAATTGGATTGTTTTTTTCGGGGAAATTTTCACTTTGCCGCCCTTTTGAACAGAAAATTCCCTCTTCGATCGTGCTGTACACTTGTTCAGTCAGAGTCAAGCCATCGTCGTTGGGCCGCAGTAGGCGGGCAGTGATTCAATTTTGCGTTGTGGCGGGATTGTCGTCGAATGTCGTCGTCATCGTCGTCATCGACATCGATGTTGAGAGCGAGAGCGAGCCGTCCCTGCCGTATGGACATCGCAAAGCAGTCTGATTTGATTTTTGTTGTGATTCCGCAGTTTTAATATTTATTTTGCTGAAACCAAAAAATGCAAGAACTCGAATAGGAGAGAGAAGGAGAGAGGGGGAGCGCAAAAATAAGAAGAAACAAAAAAAAAATAGTGAAAATACACAGCAACTGGGAGATGGGCATACGATGAGGAGAACTAGTTCCAACTCAGGTTCCACCTGCTTCAGTTGTTCGTCGCCTGACGCCTGTGTCTAGTTGGATTCTTTTTTTTTTTCCCAAGAAACTCAAACGGCATACACCGCCATCCACCATCCACCATCTTTGTCAAGCAACGAACGAGAATCATGAGTATTTTATTTCAATTTCACCCTTGAGTGACGTGGTGCAGAATGCTTACGTTCCACATGCACTCAATCGAATGCCACCTGCGTAGCAGCGACACCGTGTGGATCGCATGTGTAGTTGCCGCTCCAACATATAGCACTCAACTGAGTGTTTATCATGGAAATTGTTCAATTTTATTTGATTTCTTCGTCGAGAGCACCAGCACCGAAAAGATATTTAAAAAGGCGAACAATTGTGTGTGTTTCTTTTTAAATTCTGCTTTCTTGTCTCTGGCTTCCACTTCCACTTGGCGTGTGTGTGTGTGTGTGTGTGGATTGCGTTTGACGACCGGCGACCGGTAGAACCCTTCGTAAATCTTGGTGGTTGAGCGCTGAGCAGTTGTCAGCCAGCCGTTGTCTCGATTGCAACAGCAATCAGCCACTTGGGAATCCTAACTGGTGGTGGAGGGGGGGGATAATATCCTCCTGGAAATCAAGTGGCGCTGATTGTGCGATGCAAAGTGAAATGGTTTTTTTGGACTTCCGCGTGAGACTGGGCTACGGCTGGTCTGTCTGAAATGAGAGTTCTCACGTGGTTGGGCTTCGCGCTCTTTCTCTCTCTCGCTGGGACGGCCGGCGGAATATATTTTATTTCGCTTCATATTGGGCTTCTTGATCTCTTGTGAAGTGTAGTTCGCATGGCCAATGCTTCGATTGGAGGTTTACTCTGTCAGCTGTTCGACGGGGGGAAGCAGGTCATGTGTAATCAATTTTAGCGCAAAAACTTTTAGAGTTTGCTTTCGTGAAATAGTACCCGCCGGTCGGTTGATGCTGATAGCTGTCTGCCGTGAATTGGGGTCGGTTTGGTCGCTGTTGTGTCTCGTTTCGGGGGGATTTCTGCGTCGAATTGTTGAAAAGATGTTCGTCGTTTCGCTTGTAAGTGCATTTTGAGTGCAATTATCGAAGGCAGGCATTGTTCGTGTACATCGAAGACGTTGATCACCTCTCAAACTTTTGTTCTCCATTCCAGAAGGACTTTACTGCACGCACAAGACGCCTTCTCACCCAGGACCACAAGAGCGGACGAAGAAAACCGAACACAGAAGCAATTCCATCGGCATCGCGGGCAATTAACACGAGCGTGGTGCGAGAGAAATGGCTGCGAGTACATCGGCAGCGAACAATGTCGATCCACAGACATCGGCTGGAGCTGCAGCAGCAGCTGCCGCGGCAGCGGCCAGTGCACAATCAGCTTGGGACCAATTGACAGCGCCGCAAAATCAAAACGATGCGGCAGCGGCAAACAACACAATGCTGGTGACGAGCCCTCCCCTGTCGGGAGCAGCATCGCCCAGTTGCAGTTCGCCATCGACACCAGTCAAGCTGGGTCCACCGCCCGAGCTGACCGCACACACACCGCAGGGTCCACCATCGTCACACGGTCCCGTGTACGGGGAGGAACTCACGCCAGAGCTTGTCAATCAGGGCTGGCGAAAGTTTTGGTCAAAGAGAGAGAATCGACCGTATTATTGGAACAAAATCACCGGCGAATCCCTGTGGGAAATGCCAGGACAGAGACCGTTTGATCCGCTCACCGATCCGCTGGGCATTTGCCATCCCGGGGCACAGCCCAATGGACCCGTTCCCCATCCAAACCTCAAGAGACGCCCGTCGGAGGACATGCATCACGCAATGGCACCGCCACTGAAGAAGTTCGTGCTCGCCGGTCCCTGGGACTTGGAGATCTTCACAAACGCCGTGATTGTCGAGCGACCGCCCACACTGTTGCCCCATCCACATCCCGAGATAGAGGCCCTGCGAGCGGCATACACCATGAAGCTGGTGAAGACATACGAGGATCTGTGCATGCGACGCGAAAGCATCAAGGCTCCGAAGGACTCCTTCAATCGCTGGCTGATTGAACGCAAAGTCATCGATCGTGGTTACGATCCACTGCTTCCCAGCTACTGCAGCCCAGAAGTCTCCCCGGCAATGTACCGCGAGATCATGAACGACATCCCCATCAAGATTGTGAAGCCAAAGTTCACAGGGGACGCCCGCAAACAACTCTCCCGATACGCCGAGGCAGCGAAGCACATCATAGAGAGCCGCTCGGCTCCGGCGGAGAGCAAAAAGGTCGTCAAGTGGAACGTAGAGGACACATTCCAGTGGCTGCGACGAACAGTCGGTGCGAGCTACGAGGACTTCCAGGATCGCCTGCAGCACCTGAAGCGGCAATGCGAGCCGCACTTGGTTGAGACTGTCAAAGGCAGCGTTGAGGCGCTCTGCACAAAAATCTATCATCTCTCCGCCGAGCATGCGAAGAAGATTCGCGAGCGTCACATGCTCCTGCTCAAGGAGCACGGCATTGCAGAGCCCACACCCCCCGTTCCCCCGCCGCACTTGAAGAAGGTCTGGTGCTACTCGATCCAGTTCGCTGTGCCCTCGCCCCGGATGCCAGCCATCGAGTATCTGCAGGACCGCGACCACATGATCATCAAGTACACACCGAGCACACTCAATCAGCCCGACGCTCAGTACATCAACTTGACGCACCTCCAGAAGTTGGAGCAGCTCTACCTATTCAACTGTTTCGACGACAAGAAGTTCGACTTATTCATTGGCCGGGTCTGGTGCTTACTGAAGCGTTATCAGACCTTCTTGGGCAACGCTCTCAACTCGTCACAGGAGGCTGAGCTGACGCAGGCGTCCTTACCGGTGCCGGTGTTCGAGTGTCTTCACCGGCACTTCGGCGTCACATTCGAGTGCTTCGCTTCGCCGTTCAATTCGTACTTCCGGCAATACTGCTCAGCCTTCGCCGACACGGACGCCTACTTTGGCTCGAGGGGGTGAGTTTGACTGACGAGCGGTGAGAATTGAGTTTGCTTATGAAATTCGTTCGTTTCCAGGCCGTTCTTGGACTTCAAACCGGTTTCAGGCTCGTTCCAAGTGAACCCACCGCACAGCGAAGAGCTGATCGATGCCGCCTTGACACACATTGACAAGTTGCTCACCGATTCCATGGAAGCGCTAAGGTAAATCGATCTGATCGACTGCTTCCCGAGCTCGGTTAAGGGACATTTTGTTCGTTTTAGTTTCATCATCTTCCTGCCCGAATGGAAGAGCATAGCAAAGCTGGAGGAGAACATCTACAAGCGTCGCTCGATGGTGGTCCTTGGCATGGCGCACGAGTATCGTCACGGATACCAGCACATTATTCCAAAGTGAGTCTCTGGGTAGCTTTGCTTCAAAAGACTGTTTCGATACATTCAGCCGACTTCGTTTCAGATCCGATGTCAACGTTAAGTGCATGCAGGGCACCACGGTGGTGTGGCTGCAAAACAACGCGGGCTTCTCCCGATGGGGGCCGCACGAATCGCGAGTGGACGCCCTTCGCGAGGCATTCAGGCCGCAGCGCGATAAAGAACGCGAAAAGGCGGCAGCGGCAGCAGCAGCCGCCGCAGCATCGGCAGCAACAGCGACCGCAACAAGTGCACAGCAGCAATCGCCAACAACCACCACCATCACCGGCACGTCGTCCATAACATCGGTCTCGTCGGCTGCTGGCAATGCCACGGGCAACAGCAACAGCAACACAGACAATGGACCATCCGTGAGCAGTGTCGGGGGCGTTGGTGGCACAATTGCCACCACATCAGCCGTGGCGGCAACGTCAGCTGCGCCGCCGGCGAACGATAAGAAACGAGCGCCGAATGAAATGCTAATGTACGGGCAAAGCAATGAACTGGACTCCGACACGGAGAATAAGGACACCGGTTCGGTTTAGGATTAGATATGGCATTAGGAGTAAGTGATAAAGTCGTTCAATTTAATACACACATACATACTTTTTCAGTTGACGGTAAGGTTAAACTACTAATGTTGAGAATTGTTTTGGGCTGCAAGTGCGCTTGCGATCGGGGCTAGTTTTTGAGAGGATTCCATGCTATCACCCCCTCCTTGAGTGAATGGCTGTCGGTGGTCCATCAGCGGGGGAGATTTGAAACTGACTTGGAAGACCGGCTTTGACCCTGAATTTGACTCTCAATCAATGCTGGCCATCGACTTACACTTACCAAGTGCCTCTGACGTTCGACGAACTGTAGTCGAAGAGAGAGAATGCTTACGAATTTATATACTTTTTCCGTATCGCCTGATGTGTGCATCCTGTCCCAGGGCGTTTCTCGGCGTTCATTGTTCCTTCCAACGCAATAACGTTACAATTTCTGCTCCTTCCACAACTTGAACTCATCCCTAATCACGGCATATATGCATTATGAGTGTACATACCACAAGAACATGAATAATTCTAGATTCTAAGTAGAAAAGAAACACATAACCCCAAAAAAAAACGCGGACTTGACTCCTAAAAACCAACAAAATGGTGTAAAAATGAAAGGCACATCATTAAATGAGAAGAAAAACTTATTCTGTGGCAATCTTGAGATTAATTATTAAGCGACGATAGTATATATACACCCACACGCATATATTATAAAAAAAAAAAGAAACAAATTTATATATTTATAAGAAATAAGAGGTAAAAAAAAAAAAAAAAAAGCAAAATCAAAATATATATACACCTGCATATGTGTATTCATATTGACAATTTATTTATGAACAACAAAAGAACACACAACACCTTCCAAGAATGGCGCGACGCGAGTGGCATCCATCTCATCACACACACACACACCCGCTCTCGCGGGCGCAACACAATTTTTTACTTGTTTTTTCAATTTGTTTATTTTTCTAATCTATACACCTTATCTATAACTAAGAAGATGGTTTGTCCTCCTTGGGGGAGGGCACTTGCTCTTCCTTTTGAAAGTCGAAAGCTGAGTGTGCAAGTTTGAGGTTAGGACATGGTTTTCTGTTGTTTTTTTTTTTTTTGCAATGTTTACAGAGATGCACAGAAATAAAGTAATCCAATCCAATGGAGACTATTGAGGTCTTCATTTAAATAACGCATATTATATGTCTCCCATTTGTTTAGCACAACCGTAGCTATAGAGGAATAAACAAGTTGAATGGCGCGACGATCGTTGGAGGGGGGCGGAGCGCGCTTTGCGACCTCTCGGCGACGCGCTAAAGAGTACTAAAGTTTTTGAATAGTGATATATGTTTAATTTAACAAAAGAATATTTCTTTAAAGATGTTTTAAATGTACGTAGACGGTTAAGAATAATCTTGTTAAAATCAGAGATTAAGGTTAATAAAATAATTATTCTAAAAGAACACGTCTTGTTGTTTGTCCTCAATTCAGTTCGGAACGCCTGCTCCTCGGCCGCAGTCCGTAGATCCCAAGGAACGCCTGCTCCTATGAGGCAGTCCGTAGATCCCGTGGAAGACCTGCTCCAATGCGGCCGTCCGTAGATGCCGTGGAACGCCTGCTCCTATGTGGCAGTCGGTAGAGCCCGTGGAAGACCTGCACCTCTGCGGCAGTCCGTAGATCCTGTGGAACGCCTGCTGCTACGCGACAGTCCGTAGATCCTGTGGAACGCCTGCAGCAGTCCGTAGATCCTGTGGAACGCCGTTGATCCTGTAGAACGCCTGCTCCTATGTGGCAGTCGGTAGAGCCCGTGGAAGACCTGCTCCTATGCGGCAGTCCGTTGATCCCGTGGAACGACTGCGGCAGTCCGTAGATCCTGTGGAAAACCTGCTCCAATGCGGCCGTCCGTAGATCCCGTGGAACGCCTGCTCCTATGTCGCAGTTGGTAGAGCCCGTGGAAGACCTGCTGCTATGCGGCAGTCCGTAGATCCCGTGGAACGCCTGCTCCTATGCGGCAGTCCGTTGATCCCGTGGAACGACTGCGGCAGTCCGTAGATCCTGTGGAACGCCTGCAGCAGTCCGTAGATCCTGTGGCACGCCTGCTCCTACGCAGCAGTCCGTAGATCCCGTGGAAGACCTGCTCCAATGCGGCCGTCCGTAGATGCCGTGGAACGCCTGCTCCTATGTGGCAGTCGGTAGAGCCCGTGGAAGACCTGCACCTCTGCGGCAGTCCGTAGATCCTGTGGAACGCCTGCTGCTATGCGCCAGTCCGTAGATCCCGTGGAACGCCTGCTCCTACGCAGCAGTCCGTAGATCCCGTGGAAGACCTGCTCCAATGCGGCAGTACGTAGATGCCGTGGAAGAGCTGCACCTTTGCGGCGTGTAAGCGCATCATTTGCCAAGAAAATGCGAAAATACGATCGCATGCCATTTCGTCCTGTCCGCAGATCGAACACACACGTCATCATCATCATCGTCCGACCCGCATGATCTACTACACAAGTTTTTTTTTTTTTTTATAATTTGCGCGCGCTCAAGGGATTCCTAATACCCTTAAGTGTCCGGGGTCAAGACACAGCACGGGCCGAAGGTATAGAGGGAGAAAGGGAGAGGAGGTACCTGTGCACATTGGTCTTAAATATCTACGGGTTGTAGTCTGTGGGAAATATACGGCTGGGAAGAGCATTCCAAATTCGCGTAGTACGGCTGAAGAACGAGTCTCTAAATTTAACTGTGCGTCCGAAAGTAGGCTTAAGGGTAAACTGATGAGCATTCCTGGCGAGACGAGTATTGCGGGTGAATTCATGGAGAGAAGGAATGCAGTTGGCTAGCTCACTTGAGCATCGTTTGTTGAAATAGCGATAAAATACGGACAATGAAGAAACGGTACGTCGATGTTCGAGCGAGTCTAATGACTTTGCGACATTGTTGTCTCCTATAAGTTTTATCGCTCGCTTTTGGATTCTATCTAGTAGGTGCAGGGTGGTCTTTGGGGCACCAGACCAGATATGAGCGTTGTACTCAAGCTTGGGGCGGATATACGCCTTATAAATGAAAGCCAAAACAGAGGGGGGGTGCAATATTTCTTGCATCGATTAAGGAAACCTAAACATTTCGCAGCATTTTTGGCGACCTCAAATATGTGATCGTACCAAGGATGGAAAGCTTTCCGGTTTCATCGACACAAGCACCATTCATGGATAATGGCTGATTAACAAGGGTTCGCTTGAGTGACAGCAGACAGCATTGAGTTTTAGAAGCATTGAATTCCACTCTGTTGTTGTTTCCCCAGTTAATTATGCTGTCAAGATCGGAATTCAAGGAGCTTAACATACGCTGCCGTTCCAATTCTACGGCCGAAGGGCAGGGTCGTGAGTCTCGGAACGAATATGAAAAGCTGAGGGTGCTGTCATCAGCGAAGGAATGGATTGGATTAGAAGTAGCAGACAAGAGATCATTAATAAAAATAAGAAAGAGTGTCGGAGACAGAACAGAGCCTTGGGGTACACCAGCTTTTATTTGGTGGATATCAGACTTGAACCCAACTTGAATTGAACGGTTCGAAAGGTAATTTCTAATCCATAGAAGAAGAGATTCATCGATACCACATGCACGCATTTTTGACAAAAGAGCTTGCTGCCAAACTCTGTCAAATGCCTTAGATTTGGATTTGGTTCTTCGTCCCCGTTATACAGTCTGCAGAAATGGTTTTTCCATATCCTCAGCATCGACTGTGACTCTACTACGATGTTCCCTTGATCATCCTTACAGGCTTCGGACTTCGGACTTTATAACCTTGACTGGTTAACTTTACCCTTTGGTAAAACTTCCTCACCTCTATTCTGCCGATCGCGCGCTTCTCATGCTCCTTCTTTTTTCTCCTGAGAAGACGGTGTTCGTCTCTCCTCTTCTGCTCGTAGAGCTCCCGAGCAGCTCTTGTCCTTCTTTGCAGTGCCGCTTTGTATGCTTCTTGCTTGGCTGCATTCGCCTGCCGACACTCGTTGTCAAACCAGGGGTTTCGTTGTGGTGGCGGCTTGCGGCATCTTGGCAATGCTGCCACTGGTCTTCAATACTTGATGTTGGCGGCGTAGGATTTCTTAGGAGGTTAAGTGAGACACGATCGGAAAAGGATTTGGCAATCTCTTGCGATTGTAGCCGGCTGACGTTGAACTCCCTCACAGTATTTCTTTGTCTTGGCGGTGTTCGGCATATCCGCAGCCTTACCTTGGCTACAACAAGGTGATGGTTGCCTCGGAACGTTCGGACATCTATGATACTGGAGGAGTGCCTTGCGTCTATCGCAATATGGTCAATCTGATTGACGGTTGATTGATCAGGAG
Organism: Eristalis pertinax; assembly: GCA_907269125.1. Taxonomy (NCBI): domain Eukaryota; kingdom Metazoa; phylum Arthropoda; class Insecta; order Diptera; family Syrphidae; genus Eristalis; species Eristalis pertinax. The sequence continues at coordinate 4,860,704 of OU026147.1, read as the reverse complement.
ATCGCCATGTTCCTTTGTGAATATCGAGATGTGGGATTCTTGTACTGGCTACTACAACATTTCGCCCCGCAGCAAAATCGATCAGCCTAAATCCGTTATCGGATGTGGTGCCGTGTAGGCTGTGCTTCCCGACCGTACTACCAAAGATGTTCTCTCTTCTTCCTAGCTTTGCGTTAAAATCGCCAAGGACAATTTTAAAGTCGTAGCTAGGGCATAGCTCATACGTTTTGTCCAGGAGCTCATAGAACTTGTCTTTGGTGTCATCATCTTTCTTCTCTGTGGGGGCATGTGCGCATATAAGGCTTATGTTGGCAAATTTAGCCTGGTTGCGAATTGTCGTGAGGCGCTCGTTCACGGACCTGAACGATAGGACTTCTTGCCTAAGTCTGCCTCTAACGACAAATCCACATCCAAATAGGCGCTGTTTTTGTTGTTTGTAGCAATCACCGTAACCGTAATATATATCACAGTTTTTCATCCTTCTTTTGCCCGGTCCATCCCATCGCACTTCTTAGATGGCGGTTGTATCTGCTTTGCAGCAGTCTAGGGCTTCCGCTAGTTGTTCGGCTGCACGTGGCCTATAAAGGGACCTTACATTCCACGTATAAATCCGAAGATCGTTTGCAGGGGTCGTCATCAGTAAAATCATCCGTTTCCGAGGCTTGTTGTTGCTTCGTAACTAGCAATTTTTTTTTGTGTGGCCGGGCAGTTACCCCGACGGCACAACCCCCAACCTGGAGGGCCAGTTCCTTTTTTGTAACCCCTAGGACAAGAGGTCGCACTTATAAGTTTGGCAAGTTGAGCTCGGGTGAACTACAACTAGTACCCGATGGCTACCACTTGGAGGTAAAATAAGCACAATTGGTGTGTAGAAAAAGTTACAACACTGGGCATCGCCAGGTTGACGCCAGTCAGTGCCTTCCCGATTCCCACAGCACCCAGCCATCGTTGTCAATACTTAGCTTGGCATATTTTCCAATAAGCCAGTACATGTTTTTGTATCTTAATTGGAGCTCTGCAGGTTTCTTTTTGACATGCTCCTTCCATTTAAGCTTTACATCGAGAGTCATTTCGAGATATTTCGCTTCATTGCCGGAGGGTATTTGAACATTATTTATGGAAACGGGCAAGTTATTCCCGCTCTTATACGTAAAACTTACATGAACGGATTTAGCTTCGTTAAGCTCAATTCGATGAGTGTTCGTCCAGTCGTGTATCCGGTCTAGAGCACATTGTCAATTTTCTGGTTGATTCTTCGACCGTTTTGGCAGTTTTGACTAAAATGGCGATGTCGTCAGCAAATGTGCCTACGACCTGCGGTGTATCGCTACTAAACAGTAAGCAAAGGAGGGGACCAATGACACTCCCTTGAGGTACTCCAGCTTGTATAGGCTTAAATAGGGAGTATTCTTTCCCATATTTCCCACGGAAGATTCTATCAGTTAGATAATTCGATAAAATTGTGTAAAGTCTTCTCGGGAGGAGCTGTCGAAGCTTGTGTTTCAAACTTTCGTGCCAAACCTTGTCAAAGGCTTGCGAGACATCGAGAGATACAGCTGAGCAGACTTGCTTTTGTTCAAATGATTTTTCTATCAACATCAGTTATTCGATGTAGTTGGTCGATAGTTGAATGCTTACTTCTAAAACCGAACTGGTGATTAGGAGGAATAAGTCGTCTTTCTTCCACAACCGCGCTTAAACGTCTGAGTAATATTCGTTCGAACACATTTTTCGAACACATTATCGGAAGCAGTGAAATCGGTCTATAAGACTTTTTGTCTGTTGTGGGTTTACCCGGTTTCGGCGCCACTTTCCACTGACTAGGGACATGCTCCAATCTAAAGGCGGCGTTAATTAGGTAGAGAAACATAAGAAGCTCTTTCTGAGGTAATTCTTTCAGCACTTCTGCTGTGATTAAATCATAGCCAGGCGCTTTTTTGGGTTTGAGGTTTTTCAATTCTTCCTTAAGTTCTGTCAAAGGAGCATTTCTTATACAAAAATGTTCATTAATTGTGTATGAACCGTAGGAGTTAGTTGTCCGTCGCGTGATTTAAACGTTGCTTCCAAGTGATCTGCGAAGAGATCCGCATTCTCTTTATCTTCTTTAGCCCACTCGTATTGATTTTACCGCAAAATGAATGACATGAACACATTTCTGGTTGCAAGACTATTTATTTCAAACACTTTGCATAGATAAGTTCCAGACTCTCCGTCACACCGTATGGCGTCAAAAATAAAATCATCTAAACCCGTTTATTGGAAGAACTCGCATCCAATTGCTCTTGACTAAAACTGCCTGACTGTCTTCTCAGAGGCGTCGACAGACCCTCACTCTAACGCATTGGAATACCGATCGCATTTCACTGAGCTTACAAAATAAGAAAAAGAAAAAAACGAACAAAAACTACCCTCCGTACACGCCGAAGTGTACAATATTGAATTTATCCTATTTACAAATCCAAGAAATACAGAAAACAAAAAGTAAAACCTTTCCCCTTTCAGCAGCGCATGCGGCCGTCCTGCCAACGGAATTAATAATCTTAAAGAACTATGAACTAGATAGACATCAAGTCGATACGCAGATCGGTGTACAAGACGCGACGTCAACCGACCAGAAGAAGTTTATCGCGTCGCCAGTTACACCTAATCTTATCGCTTGTTCGGATTTAGTTTATGTCTTCTCTCACTCTACTGGTACATAATATAAAAATGAAAAAGATAAAGTACGACGAAAACAACGAAACGAAAGGGGGGAGGGGGGGGGGGACTATTGTTTCACATAATCTCTAAGCTGCTGTCACTGTTTTTGGTGACAACTTCAGTCTCTGATGAGCCCGATCCAGATCCGGCGTCGTCGTTCTTTTCGTTGTCGCTCTGACTCAAGCGATGTGAGGTGAGCTGCCAGGCTGGAATTGATGGCGGCACCGTCGGTATGGGATTGGCAAATTGTTTTCTACAAAACAAAACACGACATTAAATGGTGACAAAGGGATGGATGCAAGAGCCGCTTACCTATTTAACAGGAGTCCCTTGATGGCTTCTAGGTCGCTCTTGAAGCAGTTGAACTCGCGATTAATCATCGAGCTCTGTGTGGCATTGTTCTGGGTAAGCTGCTCCTTGATTTGGCTCAGTTCGCGGTTGACATCGCGCATTTGTGTCTCGACCTTGCGGTCCAGCTCGGAGATGGACTCGTCCACTGGCTTCTTCTTCTTCTTGCCGAACAGGAATGGTTCGATGAATTTCTGCGGAAGAAAGTGTGCAATGTTCAGTCACTAGTGCGTGCGGATGGTAAACAAAATCGAGAAACATGAGAGGCAGAGGTAGGTTTATTGTGTTCACAAAAGTGTGCTTAGTATCTAATTGTGCCGAGTCTCAGAATGATGACTAGTGTAAATGCCTGTGCATTCGCCGACCACGCATAAACCTTGGGTATACCTTATAGAAGACGTAGACAGCGTAGGCGAGTCCACTGACCAGAGCCATCGACTGCAGGACATCTTTGATGCGTCCCAGCGGACTGCTGCGCTCAACGATCTGCTGATGATTCAGATAGCCCGAGTGTCCACCACTGCCGGTGGTTATGCCCATATTAATCACCGTGCTGTTCGGATCTTGCGTAAAGACTCCGGCCCGTTCGCATGCGATTTGTATCTCCTCGGCCGACAGACCTTTGGACCGCAGGAACTGCTGTTTCTGCACGAGCGTTGTATGGCGAACTTTGGCATTTTGTAGAAAATTCACTGCCGTGGATATCTGAATGACAAAAGCAAATACGAATTAAGTCACGACCTAATGGGCCGCCGGTAACTTGGGCATCACACTCGAGTTTTCTATGTGTGCAGAGAGAGGCTCACTCACCAAAGATTCGCGGGGTGCTAGCGTCGAACTTGTATTGATTTCGGTCTTATTCGATATCACCGTGTCGCCGGTGTCCGTATTACTGTCTGACATATTGATATCAACGGATATATTAATTTTGCTAATTGAGTTTAATTGAGCTCGTCGAAGAACAAGTGGATTTTGCGGATTATCGAACTGAATAACTAGAATCCACGGGAAGAGCGATAGCGAATGTTGAAGAAAGTATTCTTTTTTTTTTTTTCGACTGCGAGGGGCAAGTGGACGCACAAGTACAACACGGAGATGGAGAAGAAAGAAAACGTCAGATGTCATGTGGGGTTCTCAAACTGTTTTTTTTTTTTTTTTGTTAACTTTGTATACTTTTTTTAATGGCAAATCTGGGCTAATGCTTAACAGACCACGGCTAAATCGAGGGTTTCGGCCAAAAATGAGGTCTTAATTAATTCTTCTGAATGCCTCCAGTGTCCATGTCAAATACTCCATCATCACTCGCAAAATATTTCGATGATTAGTGACAATGCTCTGCATACGTGGCACGGTCCAACAAATCTAGAGTCAAAAAGTAAATTCCTCTTAGATCTCCATCCTCAAACGAACAAAATTCCATCATCTCTCGAACAGCTCATACGATCCTCGCCCAATGCATCAAAATGTGAATCCCACACAAAAATACCATCACACCCTTAAGCCATCCACCACCATCAATCGCCACCAACTTCAGGGGACTTTCTCGAAGAATTTCAAATGTCAAAATTCACAAAATATCCATCGTACGTACACGAAAAGGCCTCATTTTCGTTGAGAGTGTGTGCTGAATTTCAATTGAATTGCATTTGTGTGGTGACAAGAGTGAAAGAAAACTTCCATCCGAAAAGGGGTTCTTGTAAATATTCACGAAAATTGCGAGAAAATCGGTCGAATATCGATAGAAAAACGAGCGAAAAGTTGACCAAAAGTTGTGCACTCTTCGAATACGCACCAGGCACACAGGAATAGTTGAGGAATTTTTGTCAAAATGGCCTGTGCAGTTTCGGCTGCTACCAAAGAGACGACATCAGCGACCACAAATGGCAGTGGCGGTGGTGGTGGTAGTGGTGGCAGTGGTGCTGGTAATGCATCAATAGCACCATCAACAACCAGCGGTAGCGGTGGAAATGGTGGAACCGTTGGCGGTGGAGGGGGTGCCACTGCAGCAGGAAGTACAAATGGTGGAGGAGGAGGTGCCACTGCTGCAGGAGGATCATCAGCTGTGGTGGGAGCACCTGCCGGTAGTGCTGCAAATGTCGTCAATCGTCAGACAAGATTCGCCATGGAAGGTGTCGGTGCGAGAGTTATACGTGGTCCAGATTGGAAATGGGGCAAGCAGGTGAATATCATTCAAATTAAACTAATTTTTTCTTGTTTCTGTTTGTTTGTTTGTTTGTCTGTCTGTCTGGTCGTGCGCTCGATTGTGTTTGGTGAAGAAGAACTATTGTGCAACTCGTTGTCGTCGCGATGAGAGCTGAGGGAAATTTCTAGACGCAGCTGCGTGTGGTCATCATCGAAACTCAATTGAAATGACACTTTTATTAACGAAAAGAACCTTGAACCGTGCTAAGGTCGCTCTCAATTGAATAGAATTTTTTTTTGCCCGTTGAGCGGCCGACTACGGTGCAACTGAACCAAACGGATGTGAGTCATCCGAGTTCTTTGACATGTTACGTTTTGTTTTGGTCCCATCTTACTCGAAAATGATTAGCAAGTGGCCGCACTTGCAGAGCTGCGAGCCCCCGCCCCCTTGCTTCGGCTCGGTTGAATGGATTCTCAGCTGAGTTTCTACGGCATTGAGTGCTGTGTGTGCTTTTTCTTCTCTCCACGTACAGAGTCAGCTAAATGAATGCGTTTCACTCGGTCTCACGTTACATAAAGGCCATCATTTTGGTGTAGGCATGTGCTTGCAATTGAATCGCCACCCATTCCGGTGGCGTATAGAAATTGTCTCGAACTGGTGAAATTGTTATCTCAAACAAATCGCTTTTGATTTGATTGTACATGAGTCAGGAGATCTTTTGTTCGGATATAATCCGCACCGCACCGCACCGCCTGCCGGAGTTACCTCACTCGTCATTGTGTTGTTTTTTTCCTCAGCTCACTGACCGTCCATTACGCAAGCATGCTGGTGAAAAGCACCCGCATTGGGGGCTAAAACCTTCCGCTTGTCGTGGAAGATTGCACAGTCCGATTGGTGGGCTTGTTGGTAAAGGCCAAGGGCTGTTGTTTTTGTGGATGATGGGTCAGGAGAGACGCAGCGGAGATGCTAGTGGAGGTTGTGGAGAAATCACTTTATTTGCTCCGCACGCTTTTCGAAGTTTATGGGAACGTTAATTGCTCCGAAAACTTCAAGTTACTGACGCGCTTTAAGGTTTGCAGAGGTGAGAGATGGCAGCACTGGAATTGACGCAGGCAAGGTTTGGCGAGGTGCGTGGTAGTTGCGCAGGAAGGGGCACGGGCAAGGTTTGGAAAGGAGCGAGGTAACAACACAGGAAGGGACACGGGCACGGTTTGATGAGGAGCGAGGTAGCAGCGCTAGAAGGGGCTCAGGCAAGGTTTTGTGAGGAGCGAGGGAGCAGCGCTGGAAGGGACGCTGGCAAGATATGGAGAGAAGCGACGAAGCATCATTGGAAGGGGCACAGGCAAGGTTTGAAAAGATGCGAGGTAGGGGCACAGGCAAGGTTTGAAGAGGTGCGAGGTGGCAGCAATGGAAGGGGCACAGACAAGGTTTGGAAAGATGCGAGGTAGCTGCGCAGGAAGGGGCACATGCAAGGTTTGGTGATGTGCCAGGTAACAGCACTGGCAAAGGCAAGGTTTAAAAACGTGCGAGGAAGCAGCACGCAGGGGCACAGGCAAGGTTTGGAGAGGAGCGAGGTAACAGCGCTGAAAGGGGCGCATTCAAGGTTTGGCGAGGTGCGTCGAAGCAGCACTGGAAGGGCCACAATTTCGATCAGAAATCCTACGGCTTTCCACGTCTGCTTGCCTAAAGGTAGCCCCAAAACGACGAACATGCCAAACTTGCTCGTGTTCGCTACATTCCTCTCGTGTGTGTTGCACTGTTTCGCGATCCGGTGACCGTTGGCGAGGTGGCTGCACAGGTTGGGGCACCGGCAATGTTTGTAAAGGCGAGACGAAGCAGCATTGGATGGGGTACCGGCAATGTTTGGAGAGGCTTCTTTCGTGTTCGCTGGCTTCGATGTACAAGTTCGACGAGCATGTTCGTCGTTTGAGGCCACCTTAAGAGGAAAAAGCGAACGTCAGCTGGCGTGATTCATAAAACACAAGCCGTTTCAAGTGTTCCACTGCGTGTGTCACTCATCAAATTCCTAACCCGAAGTCCCCCTCCTCAACCTCATCCACAACGCAATCCAATCAGAAAATTCGCACACCGGCTTCGCCTCGTACATCAACTGATCCACGGTAAGCCTCGTTGAAAGCAGACCACACAACTGTCGCCCGCCAACTGTTGCTCTCCTTATTGCACTCGTCTGCTTGCGAATGCCATCGAACACACCCCCCAACTGAGACACAGACACCGTTATCAAAAATCAAGCGTCACTTGAGTCACATTAAATGGAAAAAAAATATCAAAATCCCGGCTCGCATCCATCGCAGCCGCTTATCGCCGCCCCAACAGCAAGCTCTGCTCCTGTCGCCCCAGTCGCGGCGTATATGTATCTCCCCTAATCACACCACTAAAGATGTATTTCATTATTTTTGTTTTATTTGTGTCACTTTAATCTCGAAAGTAACACCCGTCGCCGAAGGGAGAGGGGGGGGGGGGGGGTGACGGTTTCTGATTTTCTGATGTCGAATCATCATGCATGTGTGTGGCGGAGTGTGTGCGCTCCCCAGCGACCGCAGTGTATAGCGTGCCGGGCAATCATTACATGTCGGCTTTGCACAGTTCAATCTGTGCAGTGCTCTCTCTTGGGTTTTCTTTCGCGTTTCGCGTCTCGCTGGAGCTTCAACAAATAAACAAGACGCAACGTAATCCGAATCTGAATTCGGGAAATTTCACCAGACGATTCTTAGTCGAACGAGTGCGTGTTTGTGTGTTTTGCTGCGAAACAAAATGCGAAACTATTGCTACCGAGTGATGTTGGTGAGTGTGCATGCGGAGACTTACAGCTGCGACCACCTTTGGTGGTTTTTTAGCGGCGCCCCTGGAGTCGCGTCTGCTGCTTGCGGAGAGAGCGTGTTATTCCCGGCTCAGTCTTATCATCAAGTTCCTGTCTGTGTGTGCTTTTTTTTTTTTTTTTTTTATTTTTTTTCCTCTTGTTTGTTTGTCTATTTGCGATGGGATTTTGATTCGTTACAAGTGGCGGCAGCCGGCTAATTAAAAGTGAATGCCGGAACTTGTGTGAGTTCCATAACAAAGTTAGGCAATATTATTGCAATCAGCCAAAAACTATCGCCTGACATTGTACAGCTGCATTTGAAGGTCTTATCGCGGCGACTGTTGCGGAATAGCTGCAGAATTCTGCTTGCACTGCAATTCCAGGCGTTCTGTACTACGCGTCTTGGCACCTTTGTCGTAGGTCTGTGCGCTGTGCGGTGTGCGCCGCTGTGTAGTCAATGTCAAATGCTCGCGGAGCGAGATAATGACCGTGTCGCATTTTTTTTTTTCCCCCAAAATTTAATTATAACTGACCCCTTAATGGCTGTTTGTAGTTTGGTCTGTTGATTCGGGCTTCTTGTTTATACGTACGTCAACGTTTGCTATTTAGGTTGGCGTTTTGGGCAGCAAATTCCACTTGATCTCATTGCGGCTTAATTGCGGAGCATATTCAATTATTTATAGACATTCGGGGGGAATCGAAGCGAGGTGGTTATTTGTTATTTTTCTTCAGTCGACTGTCGTCGCTTGGAATCCGGGTCGCCTTCTGATATCCAGTACACATCGGCCATTGGCTCGGCATTCTAAGCAGTCGCGAATTGTTATCACAGCCGGAATTGATTGGTTCACACAGGCGACGATAAGTGGCACATTTCCCGGATGATGTGACAATTTATCAAGACATTTCGTCGCGATCCAGTTTCTTTAGCCTCGTTCCGCCTGGCTGTCCGTTGCACCCCTTCTGGCTGGCTCATCGATTTTGTGTTCCCTCAACACTGCTCTGCAAGCCCGATGGCGGAGCGGATTTTCAGGTTAGGTTGCAGTTCTTATCAAAGCGTCGTCGTCGTTTTTCCTTCTGTTTCTTATTGTTTTCTCAGTCTTAACGATTCCATTGACATTCTTCTTCTGTCTGTTTCAGGATGGCGGTGAAGGTCACGTAGGCACTGTGCGAAATTTCGAGTCCTCCGAAGAGGTGGTCGTGGTCTGGGACAATGGCACTGCGGCCAACTACCGATGCGCTGGCGCATATGACTTACGCATCCTGGACAGTGCGCCCACGGGGATCAAACACGATGGCACCATGTGCGATACATGCCGTCAACAGCCCATTTTCGGCATTCGCTGGAAGTGCGCCGAGTGCAACAACTACGACTTGTGTTCGATCTGCTATCACGGCGACAAGCATCACTTGCGACATCGTTTCTACAGAATTGCCACGCCGGGCGGGGATCGGATCATGCTCGAGCCGAGAAGGAAGTGCAAGAAGGTGGCGATGAGAGGAATATTCCCCGGCGCACGGGTGGTCCGCGGCGTCGACTGGCAGTGGGAGGATCAAGACGGTGGCGTTGGGCGACGCGGGAAAGTGAACGAGATTCAGGACTGGTCGTCAGCGTCGCCCCGGTCAGCGGCGTACGTCGTGTGGGATAATGGAGCGAAAAATCTGTACAGAGTCGGATTCGAGGGCATGGCCGATCTGAAGGTGGTCAACGATGCGAAGGGCAACACTGTGTACAGGGATCACTTGCCGCTGTTGGGCGAGAACGGGCCGGGGAAGGGTCCGCACGGCTTCCAGATTGGCGACAAAGTGACTGTGGACCTGGAACTGGAGATCGTGCAGTCGCTGCAACATGGCCACGGCGGGTGGACGGAGGGAATGTTCGAGTGTATGAATAACGCGGGTCTGGTGGTGGGAATTGACGAGGATCACGACATCGTGGTGGCGTACAACAGCGGCAATCGCTGGACATTCAATCCAGCAGTCTTGACGAAGGTCTCCTCGCCAACCACAAGCGTGCCGGAGTTTGCCGTCGGCGACATTGTGAAGATCTGCTCGGACGTGGAGAACATTAAGTTGCTGCAGAGGGGCCATGGCGAGTGGGCCGATGCCATGCAGTTGGTGAGTCTTGCAAGCACCCCCAATGGGAAGGACTTAGTTTAAACGATCTTGTATTCCCACAGACGCTGGGGAAAGTCGGACGAGTGCAGCAGGTGTACCACGACAACGACCTGAAGGTGGAGGTGGCGAATACCTCGTGGACATACAATCCCCTGGCGGTGACCAAAGTGGTGAGTAGCGTGCGGTGTCTTCGAATGCATTCAAATGACAAAGTCGACTGCTTTCAGGCCTCGTCGACAGCGGACGGCAATTGTGTGCCGGTCACCACGAACGGCGAGCGTCTCTCGGCCATCCTCAAGAAGCTGTTCGAGCCCAACGTGTCCGGCGACGCAACCGAAGAGTTTGTCAAGTCTGCTGCCAACGGATACGCGGTAAGATTTGAAAAGTCGCTCCTAATGCACTCGCTGACGAGATTTTGGTTGCAGGGTCGTTGCGAAGAGTACCTCACGGGCGCCTCCCCGGCAACGTCGGCCAGCACTCTGGCCGACGTGAACGGCGTGTTCGCAGGGCACACAGCTCTGCAGGCGGCAAGCCAGAACGGACACATCGAAGTGATCCAGGTGTTGCTTCGGCACAACGCCGACGTGGAAATCGAAGACAAGGACGGCGATCGGGCAGTACATCACGCAGCGTTCGGCGACGAACCGGCCGTGATCGACATCCTCTCCAAGGCGGGCGGGGACTTGAATGCGCGCAATAAGAGACGGCAGACAGCCCTCCACATCGCGGTCAACAAGAGCCACTTGAACGTCGTGAAGACACTTCTTTCGCTCGGCTGCCATCCCAGCCTGCAGGACTCCGAGGGCGATACGCCCCTTCACGACGCCATATCGAAGGAACACGACGAAATGCTCTCTCTACTGCTCGACTTCGGGGCAGACATCACACTCACCAACAACAGCGGTTTCAACGTACTACATCACGCCGCCCTCAAAGGCATTCCGAGTGCAATGAAGATCCTCCTCACCAAGACCAATCGGCCGTGGATTGTCGAAGAGAAGAAGGACGACGGGTACACAGCCCTGCATCTGGCCGCGCTCAATAACCACGTCGAAATCGCCGAACTCCTCGTCCACATGGGCAAGGCAAACATGGATCGGCAGAACGTGAATCTTCAGACTGCACTCCACCTGGCCGTGGAGAGGCAGCATGTGCAGATAGTCAAGCTGCTGGTCCAGGAGGGCGCCAATCTCAACATTCCCGACAAAGACGGTGACACGCCGCTGCACGAGGCTCTGCGCCATCACACGCTGTCCCAGCTGAAGCAACTGCAAGACGTCGAGGGATTCGGCAAACTCCTGATGGGTCTGCGCAACGCAAACGACAAGAAGGCGTCGGCATCGATCGCCTGCTTCTTGGCCGCCAATGGAGCCGATCTCACGCTGAAGAACAGAAAACTGCAGACGCCTCTGGACCTGTGCCCGGATCCAAACCTGTGCAAGACACTTCTGAAGTGCTACAACGAGCGGAAGACAGACGACGCCGATCTGCCGGGAAATGTTGCCGGCACAAGCAGCAATGCGCGCGCCCGGTCTGCTCAGGCTCCTCCAGCTGCTGCCAATCCAACAATAGCCCCCGGGGTGAGCTGCAATGTGCCGGCCATACTCAACTATTCCCATGGAACTGGACTGCATGGAATGACCACAGACTTGGCGTTGACCATTAACGAGAACCCAGCCGCCGACATGGGCAGATCCATTCCATACGACGAGTGCTTGGTGTGTTCCGACGCCAAACGCGACACGGTCTTCAAGGTAACTACGAACGATTTGCAAAACTCTCGCATCGCCTTCATGTGCTCTTGATCTTTTCAGCCTTGCGGTCATGTTTGCTGCTGTGAAACATGCGCTCCACGTGTCAAAAAGTGTCTCGTCTGTCGCGAGACAGTGTCTTCCCGGGAGAAAGTGGACGAATGCCTTGTGTGTTCGGATCGTCGCGCTTCCGTATTCTTTAAGCCATGCGGCCATATGGTCGCGTGTGAGCATTGCTCAAGTCTGATGAAAAAGTGTGTCCTTTGTCGCACGGCAATCGACGAGATGGTTCCATTCTCGCTGTGCTGCGGTGGCGGCGGAACTGTCGAAAAGGTCAGCAAGGAAGACTTCTCCGTGAAGACGTCCTACAAGAGCGAAGTTCTTCTCCATCAGGTAATAGCGACTACCGAAGAAAAGCCAAAAGATAATAACCCTGTCATTGTCGGCATCAATAAGTCGGGCCACGAAATTGCCATGAACAATACAGTACAAGCAGCGAGCACACCAATTGGCGGCAACCAGATCAGCAACAACGTGAACTCGCCAAACACCAGCGTGAACAACTTCCAAATTGACGACGTGCAGAAGTTGAAGCAACAACTGCAGGACATCAAGGAGCAGGTAAGCCATTTCTCCACATCCCACATTCATTGCTCACCTCACCTTCTCGCCCCGCAGACTATGTGCCCCGTGTGCTTCGATCGCATCAAGAATATGGTCTTCCTCTGCGGACATGGAACGTGTCAAATGTGCGGCGATCAAATCGACGGATGCCCAATTTGCCGCAAGACTGTCGAGAAGCGCATTCTCCTCTTCTAAACTGAAAGGAATACATCCTCCTTCCCTCATCGTGCAAACAGCGGTCATCGCCTGTTTTCTCACTCAATAAATTCTCTCTCTCTCTATCTCATTAACCCCGTTGCACAATATTATTGGTACACACACCCACAGCCAACACCAATTTATTTAAGGACTAAACACGCTCAATCGATGTGCAGCATGTCGAGGAGAAGTGCGAGCGATTGGGACAAAGACGATTTATTTTCTTTATTTCTAAGTACCCTCATTACTTTCTATCCATATTTTTTATATATATATGTAAATCCAGCTCCCAGGAGCATATACAATTTGAATGTTTTCATTTATCGATATTGTTTCATATGTTCAACGAGTGGATGGAGTTAATAAAATGAGTTTATTCTAACTATACGCATTCAGGCATGCGCTTTGGTTTCATTAATAGGTTCCACAATGAGTCAGAGGCTCATCCTCCAACTGGCACAGCGGCCAAACTAGGCTACCTACGACTCTTGTACACCTGTGGGTATGTTGTCTAGTGTCTATTAATCGAATCAAATGCATTTGGAGTGAATCCGACGACATCGAGATTTTCACCTGAAAAAGTAGACAGTGTATAGTAAGGCATTTTCAGCCTTATCCTAGCTCACCTTCCAACTGGCACAGCGGCCAAACTAGGCTACCTACAACTCTTGTACACCTGTGGGTATGTTGTCTAGTGTCTATTAATCGAATCAAATGCATTTGGAGTGAATCCGACGACATCGAGATTTTCACCTGAAAAAGTAGACAGTGTATAGTAAGGCATTTTCAGCCTTATCCTAGCTCACCTTCCAACTGGCACAGCGGCCAAACTAGGCTACCTACGACTCTTGTACACCTGTGGGTATGTTGTCTAGTGTCTATTAATCGAATCAAATGCATTTGGAGTGAATCCGACGACATCGAGATTTTCACCTGAAAAAGTAGACAGTGTATAGTAAGGCATTTTCAGCCTTATCCTAGCTCACCTTCCAACTGGCACAGCGGCCAAACTAGGCTACCTACGACTCTTGTACACCTGTGGGTATGTTGTCTAGTGTCTATTAATCGAATCAAATGCATTTGGAGTGAATCCGACGACATCGAGATTTTCACCTGAAAAAGTAGACAGTGTATAGTAAGGCATTTTCAGCCTTATCCTAGCTCACCTTCCAACTGGCACAGCGGCCAAACTAGGCTACCTACGACTCTTGTACACCTGTGGGTATGTTGTCTAGTGTCTATTAATCGAATCAAATGCATTTGGAGTGAATCCGACGACATCGAGATTTTCACCTGAAAAAGTAGACAGTGGCATTTTCAGCCTTATCCTAGCTCACCTTCCAACTGGCACAGCGGCCAAACTAGGCTACCTACGACTCTTGTACACCTGTGGGTATGTTGTCTAGTGTCTATTAATCGAATCAAATGCATTTGGAGTGAATCCGACGACATCGAGATTTTTACCTGAAAAAGTAGACAGTGTATAGTAAGGCATTTTCAGCCTTATCCTAGCTCACCTTCCAACTGGCACAGCGGCCAAACTAGGCTACCTACGACTCTTGTACACCTGTGGGTATGTTGTCTAGTGTCTATTAATCGAATCAAATGCATTTGGAGTGAATCCGACGACATCGAGATTTTCACCTGAAAAAGTAGACAGTGTATAGTAAGGCATTTTCAGCCTTATCCTAGCTCACCTTCCAACTGGCACAGCGGCCAAACTGGGCTACCTACGACTCTTGTACACCTGTGGGTATGTTGTCTAGTGTCTATTAATCGAATCAAATGCATTTGGAGTGAATCCGACGACATCGAGATTTTCACCTGAAAAAGTAGACAGTGTATAGTAAGGCATTTTCAGCCTTATCCTAGCTCACCTTCCAACTGGCACAGCGGCCAAACTAGGCTACCTACGACTCTTGTACACCTGTGGGTATGTTGTCTAGTGTCTATTAATCGAATCAAATGCATTTGGAGTGAATCCGACGACATCGAGATTTTCACCTGAAAAAGTAGACAGTGTATAGTAAGGCATTTTCAGCCTTATCCTAGCTCACCTTCCAACTGGCACAGCGGCCAAACTAGGCTACCTACGACTCTTGTACACCTGTGGGTATGTTGTCTAGTGTCTATTAATCGAATCAAATGCATTTGGAGTGAATCCGACGACATCGAGATTTTCACCTGAAAAAGTAGACAGTGTATAGTAAGGCATTTTCAGCCTTATCCTAGCTCACCTTCCAACTGGCACAGCGGCCAAACTAGGCTACCTACGACTCTTGTACACCTGTGGGTATGTTGTCTAGTGTCTATTAATCGAATCAAATGCATTTGGAGTGAATCCGACGACATCGAGATTTTCACCTGAAAAAGTAGACAGTGTATAGTAAGGCATTTTCAGCCTTATCCTAGCTCACCTTCCAACTGGCACAGCGGCCAAACTAGGCTACCTACAACTCTTGTACACCTGTGGGTATGTTGTCTAGTGTCTATTAATCGAATCAAATGCATTTGGAGTGAATCCGACGACATCGAGATTTTCACCTGAAAAAGTAGACAGTGTATAGTAAGGCATTTTCAGCCTTATCCTAGCTCACCTTCCAACTGGCACAGCGGCCAAACTAGGCTACCTACGACTCTTGTACACCTGTGGGTATGTTGTCTAGTGTCTATTAATCGAATCAAATGCATTTGGAGTGAATCCGACGACATCGAGATTTTCACCTGAAAAAGTAGACAGTGTATAGTAAGGCATTTTCAGCCTTATCCTAGCTCACCTTCCAACTGGCACAGCGGCCAAACTAGGCTACCTACGACTCTTGTACACCTGTGGGTATGTTGTCTAGTGTCTATTAATCGAATCAAATGCATTTGGAGTGAATCCGACGACATCGAGATTTTCACCTGAAAAAGTAGACAGTGTATAGTAAGGCATTTTCAGCCTTATCCTAGCTCACCTTCCAACTGGCACAGCGGCCAAACTAGGCTACCTACGACTCTTGTACACCTGTGGGTATGTTGTCTAGTGTCTATTAATCGAATCAAATGCATTTGGAGTGAATCCGACGACATCGAGATTTTCACCTGAAAAAGTAGACAGTGGCATTTTCAGCCTTATCCTAGCTCACCTTCCAACTGGCACAGCGGCCAAACTAGGCTACCTACGACTCTTGTACACCTGTGGGTATGTTGTCTAGTGTCTATTAATCGAATCAAATGCATTTGGAGTGAATCCGACGACATCGAGATTTTTACCTGAAAAAGTAGACAGTGTATAGTAAGGCATTTTCAGCCTTATCCTAGCTCACCTTCCAACTGGCACAGCGGCCAAACTAGGCTACCTACGACTCTTGTACACCTGTGGGTATGTTGTCTAGTGTCTATTAATCGAATCAAATGCATTTGGAGTGAATCCGACGACATCGAGATTTTCACCTGAAAAAGTAGACAGTGTATAGTAAGGCATTTTCAGCCTTATCCTAGCTCACCTTCCAACTGGCACAGCGGCCAAACTAGGCTACCTACGACTCTTGTACACCTGTGGGTATGTTGTCTAGTGTCTATTAATCGAATCAAATGCATTTGGAGTGAATCCGACGACATCGAGATTTTCACCTGAAAAAGTAGACAGTGTATAGTAAGGCATTTTCAGCCTTATCCTAGCTCACCTTCCAACTGGCACAGCGGCCAAACTAGGCTACCTACGACTCTTGTACACCTGTGGGTATGTTGTCTAGTGTCTATTAATCGAATCAAATGCATTTGGAGTGAATCCGACGACATCGAGATTTTCACCTGAAAAAGTAGACAGTGTATAGTAAGGCATTTTCAGCCTTATCCTAGCTCACCTTCCAACTGGCACAGCGGCCAAACTAGGCTACCTACGACTCTTGTACACCTGTGGGTATGTTGTCTAGTGTCTATTAATCGAATCAAATGCATTTGGAGTGAATCCGACGACATCGAGATTTTCACCTGAAAAAGTAGACAGTGTATAGTAAGGCATTTTCAGCCTTATCCTAGCTCACCTTCCAACTGGCACAGCGGCCAAACTAGGCTACCTACGACTCTTGTACACCTGTGGGTATGTTGTCTAGTGTCTATTAATCGAATCAAATGCATTTGGAGTGAATCCGACGACATCGAGATTTTCACCTGAAAAAGTAGACAGTGGCATTTTCAGCCTTATCCTAGCTCACCTTCCAACTGGCACAGCGGCCAAACTAGGCTACCTAGGACTCTTGTACACCTGTGGGTATGTTGTCTAGTGTCTATTAATCGAATCAAATGCATTTGGAGTGAATCCGACGACATCGAGATTTTCACCTGAAAAAGTAGACAGTGTATAGTAAGGCATTTTCAGCCTTATCCTAGCTCACCTTCCAACTGGCACAGCGGCCAAACTAGGCTACCTACGACTCTTGTACACCTGTGGGTATGTTGTCTAGTGTCTATTAATCGAATCAAATGCATTTGGAGTGAATCCGACGACATCGAGATTTTCACCTGAAAAAGTAGACAGTGTATAGTAAGGCATTTTCAGCCTTATCCTAGCTCACCTTCCAACTGGCACAGCGGCCAAACTAGGCTACCTACGACTCTTGTACACCTGTGGGTATGTTGTCTAGTGTCTATTAATCGAATCAAATGCATTTGGAGTGAATCCGACGACATCGAGATTTTCACCTGAAAAAGTAGACAGTGTATAGTAAGGCATTTTCAGCCTTATCCTAGCTCACCTTCCAACTGGCACAGCGGCCAAACTAGGCTACCTACGACTCTTGTACACCTGTGGGTATGTTGTCTAGTGTCTATTAATCGAATCAAATGCATTTGGAGTGAATCCGACGACATCGAGATTTTCACCTGAAAAAGTAGACAGTGTATAGTAAGGCATTTTCAGCCTTATCCTAGCTCACCTTCCAACTGGCACAGCGGCCAAACTAGGCTACCTACGACTCTTGTACACCTGTGAGTATGTTGTCTAGTGTCTATTAATCGAATCAAATGCATTTGGAGTGAATCCGACGACATCGAGATTTTCACCTGAAAAAGTAGACAGTGTATAGTAAGGCATTTTCAGCCTTATCCTAGCTCACCTTCCAACTGGCACAGCGGCCAAACTAGGCTACCTACGACTCTTGTACACCTGTGGGTATGTTGTCTAGTGTCTATTAATCGAATCAAATGCATTTGGAGTGAATCCGACGACATCGAGATTTTCACCTGAAAAAGTAGACAGTGTATAGTAAGGCATTTTCAGCCTTATCCTAGCTCACCTTCCAACTGGCACAGCGGCCAAACTAGGCTACCTACGACTCTTGTACACCTGTGGGTATGTTGTCTAGTGTCTATTAATCGAATCAAATGCATTTGGAGTGAATCCGACGACATCGAGATTTTACCTGAAAAAGTAGACAGTGTATAGTAAGGCATTTTCAGCCTTATCCTAGCTCACCTTCCAACTGGCACAGCGGCCAAACTAGGCTACCTACGACTCTTGTACACCTGTGGGTATGTTGTCTAGTGTCTATTAATCGAATCAAATGCATTTGGAGTGAATCCGACGACATCGAGATTTTCACCTGAAAAAGTAGACAGTGTATAGTAAGGCATTTTCAGCCTTATCCTAGCTCACCTTCCAACTGGCACAGCGGCCAAACTAGGCTACCTACGACTCTTGTACACCTGTGGGTATGTTGTCTAGTGTCTATTAATCGAATCAAATGCATTTGGAGTGAATCCGACGACATCGAGATTTTCACCTGAAAAAGTAGACAGTGTATAGTAAGGCATTTTCAGCCTTATCCTAGCTCACCTTCCAACTGGCACAGCGGCCAAACTAGGCTACCTACGACTCTTGTACACCTGTGGGTATGTTGTCTAGTGTCTATTAATCGAATCAAATGCATTTGGAGTGAATCCGACGACATCGAGATTTTCACCTGAAAAAGTAGGCAGTGTATAGTAAGGCATTTTCAGCCTTATCCTAGCTCACCTTCCAACTGGCACAGCGGCCAAACTAGGCTACCTACGACTCTTGTACACCTGTGGGTATGTTGTCTAGTGTCTATTAATCGAATCAAATGCATTTGGAGTGAATCCGACGACATCGAGATTTTCACCTGAAAAAGTAGACAGGCATTTTCAGCCTTATCCTAGCTCACCTTCCAACTGGCACAGCGGCCAAACTAGGCTACCTACGACTCTTGTACACCTGTGGGTATGTTGTCTAGTGTCTATTAATCGAATCAAATGCATTTGGAGTGAATCCGACGACATCGAGATTTTCACCTGAAAAAGTAGACAGTGTATAGTAAGGCATTTTCAGCCTTATCCTAGCTCACCTTCCAACTGGCACAGCGGCCAAACTAGGCTACCTACGACTCTTGTACACCTGTGGGTATGTTGTCTAGTGTCTATTGATCGAATCAAATGCATTTGGAGTGAATCCGACGACATCGAGATTTTCACCTGAAAAAGTAGACAGTGTATAGTAAGGCATTTTCAGCCTTATCCTAGCTCACCTTCCAACTGACACAGCGGCCAAACTAGGCTACCTACGACTCTTGTACACCTGTGGGTATGTTGTCTAGTGTCTATTAATCGAATCAAATGCATTTGGAGTGAATCCGACGACATCGAGATTTTCACCTGAAAAAGTAGACAGTGTATAGTAAGGCATTTTCAGCCTTATCCTAGCTCACCTTCCAACTGACACAGCGGCCAAACTAGGCTACCTACGACTCTTGTACACCTGTGGGTATGTTGTCTAGTGTCTATTAATCGAATCAAATGCATTTGGAGTGAATCCGACGACATCGAGATTTTCACCTGAAAAAGTAGACAGTGTATAGTAAGGCATTTTCAGCCTTATCCTAGCTCACCTTCCAACTGGCACAGCGGCCAAACTAGGCTACCTACGACTCTTGTACACCTGTGGGTATGTTGTTTAGTGTCTATTAATCGAACCAAATGCATTTGGAGTGAATCCGACGACATCGAGATTTTCACCTGAAAAAGTAGACAGTGTATAGTAAGGCATTTTCAGCCTTATCCTAGCTCACCTTCCAACTGGCACAGCGGCCAAACTAGGCTACCTACGACTCTTGTACACCTGTGGGTATGTTGTCTAGTGTCTATTAATCGAATCAAATGCATTTGGAGTGAATCCGACGACATCGAGATTTTCACCTGAAAAAGTAGACAGTGTATAGTAAGGCATTTTCAGCCTTATCCTAGCTCACCTTCCAACTGGCACAGCGGCCAAACTAGGCTACCTACGACTCTTGTACACCTGTGGGTATGTTGTCTAGTGTCTATTAATCGAATCAAATGCATTTGGAGTGAATCCGACGACATCGAGATTTTACCTGAAAAAGTAGACAGTGTATAGTAAGGCATTTTCAGCCTTATCCTAGCTCACCTTCCAACTGGCACAGCGGCCAAACTAGGCTACCTACGACTCTTGTACACCTGTGGGTATGTTGTCTAGTGTCTATTAATCGAATCAAATGCATTTGGAGTGAATCCGACGACATCGAGATTTTCACCTGAAAAAGTAGACAGTGTATAGTAAGGCATTTTCAGCCTTATCCTAGCTCACCTTCCAACTGGCACAGCGGCCAAACTAGGCTACCTACGACTCTTGTACACCTGTGGGTATGTTGTCTAGTGTCTATTAATCGAATCAAATGCATTTGGAGTGAATCCGACGACATCGAGATTTTCACCTGAAAAAGTAGACAGTGGCATTTTCAGCCTTATCCTAGCTCACCTTCCAACTGGCACAGCGGCCAAACTAGGCTACCTAGGACTCTTGTACACCTGTGGGTATGTTGTCTAGTGTCTATTAATCGAATCAAATGCATTTGGAGTGAATCCGACGACATCGAGATTTTCACCTGAAAAAGTAAACAGTGTATAGTAAGGCATTTTCAGCCTTATCCTAGCTCACCTTCCAACTGGCACAGCGGCCAAACTAGGCTACCTACGACTCTTGTACACCTGTGGGTATGTTGTCTAGTGTCTATTAATCGAATCAAATGCATTTGGAGTGAATCCGACGACATCGAGATTTTCACCTGAAAAAGTAGACAGTGTATAGTAAGGCATTTTCAGCCTTATCCTAGCTCACCTTCCAACTGGCACAGCGGCCAAACTAGGCTACCTACGACTCTTGTACACCTGTGGGTATGTTGTCTAGTGTCTATTAATCGAATCAAATGCATTTGGAGTGAATCCGACGACATCGAGATTTTCACCTGAAAAAGTAGACAGTGTATAGTAAGGCATTTTCAGCCTTATCCTAGCTCACCTTCCAACTGGCACAGCGGCCAAACTAGGCTACCTACGACTCTTGTACACCTGTGGGTATGTTGTCTAGTGTCTATTAATCGAATCAAATGCATTTGGAGTGAATCCGACGACATCGAGATTTTCACCTGAAAAAGTAGACAGTGTATAGTAAGGCATTTTCAGCCATATCCTAGCTCACCTTCCAACTGGCACAGCGGCCAAACTAGGCTACCTACGACTCTTGTACACCTGTGGGTATGTTGTCTAGTGTCTATTAATCGAATCAAATGCATTTGGAGTGAATCCGACGACATCGAGATTTTCACCTGAAAAAGTAGACAGTGTATAGTAAGGCATTTTCAGCCTTATCCTAGCTCACCTTCCAACTGGCACAGCGGCCAAACTAGGCTACCTACGACTCTTGTACACCTGTGGGTATGTTGTCTAGTGTCTATTAATCGAATCAAATGCATTTGGAGTGAATCCGACGACATCGAGATTTTCACCTGAAAAAGTAGACAGTGTATAGTAAGGCATTTTCAGCCTTATCCTAGCTCACCTTCCAACTGGCACAGCGGCCAAACTAGGCTACCTACGACTCTTGTACACCTGTGGGTATGTTGTCTAGTGTCTATTAATCGAATCAAATGCATTTGGAGTGAATCCGACGACATCGAGATTTTCACCTGAAAAAGTAGACAGTGTATAGTAAGGCATTTTCAGCCTTATCCTAGCTCACCTTCCAACTGGCACAGCGGCCAAACTAGGCTACCTACGACTCTTGTACACCTGTGGGTATGTTGTCTAGTGTCTATTAATCGAATCAAATGCTTTTGGAGTGAATCCGACGACATCGAGATTTTCACCTGAAAAAGTAGACAGTGTATAGTAAGGCATTTTCAGCCTTATCCTAGCTCACCTTCCAACTGGCACAGCGGCCAAACTAGGCTACCTACGACTCTTGTACACCTGTGGGTATGTTGTCTAGTGTCTATTAATCGAATCAAATGCATTTGGAGTGAATCCGACGACATCGAGATTTTCACCTGAAAAAGTAGACAGTGTATAGTAAGGCATTTTCAGCCTTATCCTAGCTCACCTTCCAACTGGCACAGCGGCCAAACTAGGCTACCTACGACTCTTGTACACCTGTGGGTATGTTGTCTAGTGTCTATTAATCGAATCAAATGCATTTGGAGTGAATCCGACGACATCGAGATTTTCACCTGAAAAAGTAGACAGTGTATAGTAAGGCATTTTCAGCCTTATCCTAGCTCACCTTCCAACTGGCACAGCGGCCAAACTAGGCTACCTACGACTCTTGTACACCTGTGGGTATGTTGTCTAGTGTCTATTAATCGAATCAAATGCATTTGGAGTGAATCCGACGACATCGAGATTTTCACCTGAAAAAGTAGACAGTGTATAGTAAGGCATTTTCAGCCTTATCCTAGCTCACCTTCCAACTGGCACAGCGGCCAAACTAGGCTACCTACGACTCTTGTACACCTGTGGGTATGTTGTCTAGTGTCTATTAATCGAATCAAATGCATTTGGAGTGAATCCGACGACATCGAGATTTTCACCTGAAAAAGTAGACAGTGTATAGTAAGGCATTTTCAGCCTTATCCTAGCTCACCTTCCAACTGGCACAGCGGCCAAACTAGGCTACCTACGACTCTTGTACACCTGTGGGTATGTTGTCTAGTGTCTATTAATCGAATCAAATGCATTTGGAGTGAATCCGACGACATCGAGATTTTCACCTGAAAAAGTAGACAGTGTATAGTAAGGCATTTTCAGCCTTATCCTAGCTCACCTTCCAACTGGCACAGCGGCCAAACTAGGCTACCTACGACTGTTGTACACCTGTGGGTATGTTGTCTAGTGTCTATTAATCGAATCAAATGCATTTGGAGTGAATCCGACGACATCGAGATTTTCACCTGAAAAAGTAGACAGTGTATAGTAAGGCATTTTCAGCCTTATCCTAGCTCACCTTCCAACTGGCACAGCGGCCAAACTAGGCTACCTACGACTCTTGTACACCTGTGGGTATGTTGTCTAGTGTCTATTAATCGAATCAAATGCATTTGGAGTGAATCCGACGACATCGAGATTTTCACCTGAAAAAGTAGACAGTGTATAGTAAGGCATTTTCAGCCTTATCCTAGCTCACCT
Source organism: Eristalis pertinax (assembly GCA_907269125.1). Lineage (NCBI taxonomy): Eukaryota > Metazoa > Arthropoda > Insecta > Diptera > Syrphidae > Eristalis > Eristalis pertinax. The sequence continues at coordinate 4,837,525 of OU026147.1, read as the reverse complement.
TCCAACTGGCACAGCGGCCAAACTAGGCTACCTACGACTCTTGTACACCTGTGGGTATGTTGTCTAGTGTCTATTAATCGAATCAAATGCATTTGGAGTGAATCCGACGACATCGAGATTTTCACCTGAAAAAGTAGACAGTGTATAGTAAGGCATTTTCAGCCTTATCCTAGCTCACCTTCCAACTGGCACAGCGGCCAAGCTAGGCTACCTACGACTCTTGTACACCTGTGGGTATGTTGTCTAGTGTCTATTAATCGAATCAAATGCATTTGGAGTGAATCCGACGACATCGAGATTTTCACCTGAAAAAGTAGACAGTGTATAGTAAGGCATTTTCAGCCTTATCCTAGCTCACCTTCCAACTGGCACAGCGGCCAAACTAGGCTACCTACGACTCTTGTACACCTGTGGGTATGTTGTCTAGTGTCTATTAATCGAATCAAATGCATTTGGAGTGAATCCGACGACATCGAGATTTTCACCTGAAAAAGTAGACAGTGTATAGTAAGGCATTTTCAGCCTTATCCTAGCTCACCTTCCAACTGGCACAGCGGCCAAACTAGGCTACCTACGACTCTTGTACACCTGTGGGTATGTTGTCTAGTGTCTATTAATCGAATCAAATGCATTTGGAGTGAATCCGACGACATCGAGATTTTCACCTGAAAAAGTAGACAGTGTATAGTAAGGCATTTTCAGCCTTATCCTAGCTCACCTTCCAACTGGCACAGCGGCCAAACTAGGCTACCTACGACTCTTGTACACCTGTGGGTATGTTGTCTAGTGTCTATTAATCGAATCAAATGCATTTGGAGTGAATCCGACGACATCGAGATTTTCACCTGAAAAAGTAGACAGTGTATAGTAAGGCATTTTCAGCCTTATCCTAGCTCACCTTCCAACTGGCACAGCGGCCAAACTAGGCTACCTACGACTCTTGTACACCTGTGGGTATGTTGTCTAGTGTCTATTAATCGAATCAAATGCATTTGGAGTGAATCCGACGACATCGAGATTTTCACCTGAAAAAGTAGACAGTGTATAGTAAGGCATTTTCAGCCTTATCCTAGCTCACCTTCCAACTGGCACAGCGGCCAAACTAGGCTACCTACGACTCTTGTACACCTGTGGGTATGTTGTCTAGTGTCTATTAATCGAATCAAATGCATTTGGAGTGAATCCGACGACATCGAGATTTTCACCTGAAAAAGTAGACAGGCATTTTCAGCCTTATCCTAGCTCACCTTCCAACTGGCACAGCGGCCAAACTAGGCTACCTACGACTCTTGTACACCTGTGGGTATGTTGTCTAGTGTCTATTAATCGAATCAAATGCATTTGGAGTGAATCCGACGACATCGAGATTTTCACCTGAAAAAGTAGACAGTGTATAGTAAGGCATTTTCAGCCTTATCCTAGCTCACCTTCCAACTGGCACAGTGGCCAAACTAGGCTACCTACGACTCTTGTACACCTGTGGGTATGTTGTCTAGTGTCTATTAATCGAATCAAATGCATTTGGAGTGAATCCGACGACATCGAGATTTTCACCTGAAAAAGTAGACAGTGTATAGTAAGGCATTTTCAGCCTTATCCTAGCTCACCTTCCAACTGACACAGCGGCCAAACTAGGCTACCTACGACTCTTGTACACCTGTGGGTATGTTGTCTAGTGTCTATTAATCGAATCAAATGCATTTGGAGTGAATCCGACGACATCGAGATTTTCACCTGAAAAAGTAGACAGTGTATAGTAAGGCATTTTCAGCCTTATCCTAGCTCACCTTCCAACTGGCACAGCGGCCAAACTAGGCTACCTACGACTCTTGTACACCTGTGGGTATGTTGTCTAGTGTCTATTGATCGAATCAAATGCATTTGGAGTGAATCCGACGACATCGAGATTTTCACCTGAAAAAGTAGACAGTGTATAGTAAGGCATTTTCAGCCTTATCCTAGCTCACCTTCCAACTGACACAGCGGCCAAACTAGGCTACCTACGACTCTTGTACACCTGTGGGTATGTTGTCTAGTGTCTATTGATCGAATCAAATGCATTTGGAGTGAATCCGACGACATCGAGATTTTCACCTGAAAAAGTAGACAGTGTATAGTAAGGCATTTTCAGCCTTATCCTAGCTCACCTTCCAACTGGCACAGCGGCCAAACTAGGCTACCTACGACTCTTGTACACCTGTGGGTATGTTGTCTAGTGTCTATTAATCGAATCAAATGCATTTGGAGTGAATCCGACGACATCGAGATTTTCACCTGAAAAAGTAGACAGTGTATAGTAAGGCATTTTCAGCCTTATCCTAGCTCACCTTCCAACTGGCACAGCGGCCAAACTAGGCTACCTACGACTCTTGTACACCTGTGGGTATGTTGTCTAGTGTCTATTAATCGAATCAAATGCATTTGGAGTGAATCCGACGACATCGAGATTTTCACCTGAAAAAGTAGACAGTGTATAGTAAGGCATTTTCAGCCTTATCCTAGCTCACCTTCCAACTGGCACAGCGGCCAAACTAGGCTACCTACGACTCTTGTACACCTGTGGGTATGTTGTCTAGTGTCTATTAATCGAATCAAATGCATTTGGAGTGAATCCGACGACATCGAGATTTTCACCTGAAAAAGTAGACAGTGTATAGTAAGGCATTTTCAGCTTTATCCTAGCTCACCTTCCAACTGGCACAGCGGCCAAACTAGGCTACCTACGACTCTTGTACACCTGTGGGTATGTTGTCTAGTGTCTATTAATCGAATCAAATGCATTTGGAGTGAATCCGACGACATCGAGATTTTCACCTGAAAAAGTAGACAGTGTATAGTAAGGCATTTTCAGCCTTATCCTAGCTCACCTTCCAACTGGCACAGCGGCCAAACTAGGCTACCTACGACTCTTGTACACCTGTGGGTATGTTGTCTAGTGTCTATTAATCGAATCAAATGCATTTGGAGTGAATCCGACGACATCGAGATTTTCACCTGAAAAAGTAGACAGTGTATAGTAAGGCATTTTCAGCCTTATCCTAGCTCACCTTCCAACTGGCACAGCGGCCAAACTAGGCTACCTACGACTCTTGTACACCTGTGGGTATGTTGTCTAGTGTCTATTAATCGAATCAAATGCATTTGGAGTGAATCCGACGACATCGAGATTTTCACCTGAAAAAGTAGACAGTGTATAGTAAGGCATTTTCAGCCTTATCCTAGCTCACCTTCCAACTGGCACAGCGGCCAAACTAGGCTACCTACGACTCTTGTACACCTGTGGGTATGTTGTCTAGTGTCTATTTATCGAATCAAATGCATTTGGAGTGAATCCGACGACATCGAGATTTTCACCTGAAAAAGTAGACAGTGTATAGTAAGGCATTTTCAGCCTTATCCTAGCTCACCTTCCAACTGGCACAGCGGCCAAACTAGGCTACCTACGACTCTTGTACACCTGTGGGTATGTTGTCTAGTGTCTATTAATCGAATCAAATGCATTTGGAGTGAATCCGACGACATCGAGATTTTCACCTGAAAAAGTAGACAGTGTATAGTAAGGCATTTTCAGCCTTATTCTAGCTCACCTTCCAACTGGCACAGCGGCCAAACTAGGCTACCTACGACTCTTGTACACCTGTGGGTATGTTGTCTAGTGTCTATTAATCGAATCAAATGCATTTGGAGTGAATCCGACGACATCGAGATTTTCACCTGAAAAAGTAGACAGTGTATAGTAAGGCATTTTCAGCCTTATCCTAGCTCACCTTCCAACTGGCACAGCGGCCAAACTAGGCTACCTACGACTCTTGTACACCTGTGGGTATGTTGTCTAGTGTCTATTAATCGAATCAAATGCATTTGGAGTGAATCCGACGACATCGAGATTTTCACCTGAAAAAGTAGACAGTGTATAGTAAGGCATTTTCAGTCTTATCCTAGCTCACCTTCCAACTGGCACAGCGGCCAAACTAGGCTACCTACGACTCTTGTACACCTGTGGGTATGTTGTCTAGTGTCTATTAATCGAATCAAATGCATTTGGAGTGAATCCGACGACATCGAGATTTTCACCTGAAAAAGTAGACAGTGTATAGTAAGGCATTTTCAGCCTTATCCTAGCTCACCTTCCAACTGGCACAGCGGCCAAACTAGGCTACCTACGACTCTTGTACACCTGTGGGTATGTTGTCTAGTGTCTATTAATCGAATCAAATGCATTTGGAGTGAATCCGACGACATCGAGATTTTCACCTGAAAAAGTAGACAGTGTATAGTAAGGCATTTTCAGCCTTATCCTAGCTCACCTTCCAACTGGCACAGCGGCCAAACTAGGCTACCTACGACTCTTGTACACCTGTGGGTATGTTGTCTAGTGTCTATTAATCGAATCAAATGCATTTGGAGTGAATCCGACGACATCGAGATTTTCACCTGAAAAAGTAGACAGTGTATAGTAAGGCATTTTCAGCCTTATCCTAGCTCACCTTCCAACTGGCACAGCGGCCAAACTAGGCTACCTACGACTCTTGTACACCTGTGGGTATGTTGTCTAGTGTCTATTAATCGAATCAAATGCATTTGGAGTGAATCCGACGACATCGAGATTTTCACCTGAAAAAGTAGACAGTGTATAGTAAGGCATTTTCAGCCTTATCCTAGCTCACCTTCCAACTGGCACAGCGGCCAAACTAGGCTACCTACGACTCTTGTACACCTGTGGGTATGTTGTCTAGTGTCTATTAATCGAATCAAATGCATTTGGAGTGAATCCGACGACATCGAGATTTTCACCTGAAAAAGTAGACAGGCATTTTCAGCCTTATCCTAGCTCACCTTCCAACTGGCACAGCGGCCAAACTAGGCTACCTACGACTCTTGTACACCTGTGGGTATGTTGTCTAGTGTCTATTAATCGAATCAAATGCATTTGGAGTGAATCCGACGACATCGAGATTTTCACCTGAAAAAGTAGACAGTGTATAGTAAGGCATTTTCAGCCTTATCCTAGCTCACCTTCCAACTGGCACAGCGGCCAAACTAGGCTACCTACGACTCTTGTACACCTGTGGGTATGTTGTCTAGTGTCTATTAATCGAATCAAATGCATTTGGAGTGAATCCGACGACATCGAGATTTTCACCTGAAAAAGTAGACAGTGTATAGTAAGGCATTTTCAGCCTTATCCTAGCTCACCTTCCAACTGGCACAGCGGCCAAACTAGGCTACCTACGACTCTTGTACACCTGTGGGTATGTTGTCTAGTGTCTATTAATCGAATCAAATGCATTTGGAGTGAATCCGACGACATCGAGATTTTCACCTGAAAAAGTAGACAGTGTATAGTAAGGCATTTTCAGCCTTATCCTAGCTCACCTTCCAACTGGCACAGCGGCCAAACTAGGCTACCTACGACTCTTGTACACCTGTGGGTATGTTGTCTAGTGTCTATTAATCGAATCAAATGCATTTGGAGTGAATCCGACGACATCGAGATTTTCACCTGAAAAAGTAGACAGTGTATAGTAAGGCATTTTCAGCCTTATCCTAGCTCACCTTCCAACTGGCACAGCGGCCAAACTAGGCTACCTACGACTGTTGTACACCTGTGGGTATGTTGTCTAGTGTCTATTAATCGAATCAAATGCATTTGGAGTGAATCCGACGACATCGAGATTTTCACCTGAAAAAGTAGACAGTGTATAGTAAGGCATTTTCAGCCTTATCCTAGCTCACCTTCCAACTGGCACAGCGGCCAAACTAGGCTACCTACGACTCTTGTACACCTGTGGGTATGTTGTCTAGTGTCTATTAATCGAATCAAATGCATTTGGAGTGAATCCGACGACATCGAGATTTTCACCTGAAAAAGTAGACAGTGTATAGTAAGGCATTTTCAGCCTTATCCTAGCTCACCTTCCAACTGGCACAGCGGCCAAACTAGGCTACCTACGACTCTTGTACACCTGTGGGTATGTTGTCTAGTGTCTTTTAATCGAATCAAATGCATTTGGAGTGAATCCGACGACATCGAGATTTTCACCTGAAAAAGTAGACAGTGTATAGTAAGGCATTTTCAGCCTTATCCTAGCTCACCTTCCAACTGGCACAGCGGCCAAACTAGGCTACCTACGACTCTTGTACACCTGTGGGTATGTTGTCTAGTGTCTATTAATCGAATCAAATGCATTTGGAGTGAATCCGACGACATCGAGATTTTCACCTGAAAAAGTAGACAGTGTATAGTAAGGCATTTTCAGCCTTATCCTAGCTCACCTTCCAACTGGCACAGCGGCCAAACTAGGCTACCTACGACTCTTGTACACCTGTGGGTATGTTGTCTAGTGTCTATTAATCGAATCAAATGCATTTGGAGTGAATCCGACGACATCGAGATTTTCACCTGAAAAAGTAGACAGTGTATAGTAAGGCATTTTCAGCCTTATCCTAGCTCACCTTCCAACTGACACAGCGGCCAAACTAGGCTACCTACGACTCTTGTACACCTGTGGGTATGTTGTCTAGTGTCTATTAATCGAATCAAATGCATTTGGAGTGAATCCGACGACATCGAGATTTTCACCTGAAAAAGTAGACAGTGTATAGTAAGGCATTTTCAGCCTTATCCTAGCTCACCTTCCAACTGGCACAGCGGCCAAACTAGGCTACCTACGACTCTTGTACACCTGTGGGTATGTTGTCTAGTGTGCCAGTTGGAAGGTGAGCTAGGATAAGGCTGAAAATGCCTTCCTATACACTGTCTACTTTTTCAGGTGAAAATCTCGATGTCGTCGGATTCACTCCAAATGCATTTGATTCGATTAATAGACACTAGACAACATACCCACAGGTGTACAAGAGTCGTAGGTAGCCTAGTTTGGCCGCTGTGCCAGTTGGAAGGTGAGCTAGGATAAGGCTGAAAATGCCTTACTATACACTGTCTACTTTTTCAGGTGAAAATCTCGATGTCGTCGGATTCACTCCAAATGCATTTGATTCGATTAATAGACACTAGACAACATACCCACAGGTGTACAAGAGTCGTAGGTAGCCTAGTTTGGCCGCTGTGCCAGTTGAAAGGTGAGCTAGGATAAGCCTGAAAATGCCTTACTATACACTGTCTACTTTTTCAGGTGAAAATCTCGATGTCGTCGGATTCACTCCAAATGCATTTGATTCGATTAATAGACACTAGACAACATACCCACAGGTGTACAAGAGTCGTAGGTAGCCTAGTTTGGCCGCTGTGCCAGTTGGAAGGTGAGCTAGGATAAGGCTGAAAATGCCTTACTATACACTGTCTACTTTTTCAGGTGAAAATCTCGATGTCGTCGGATTCACTCCAAATGCATTTGATTCGATTAATAGACACTAGACAACATACCCACAGGTGTACAAGAGTCGTAGGTAGCCTAGTTTGGCCGCTGTGCCAGTTGGAAGATGATGAATATAAACGAACGCCAAAGTCGAACCAGAGATCTTTATTTAAAGTAGCATTTAATTTAAAAGTTGCGTGTGTACATTTCACGGGGTTTGTTGCAAAGCTTGAAAGGTTTCGAATTCACTTCACATCTTCAATTTGATGTTGCCAATAGTAGTAAGCGACAATACCAATGACTAGCAGCAGTCCAATGCCCGAACAAATAAGCGGGAAAAGAAGGGTTGAAAGACAGGATACACCACTGAAAGCGAGATAATACAAGTCAGCTGATGTCTCATCAGAAGTTATTCGGCAGTTTCATGAGCACGGCATTTAGGTGTTGAGTCTGTCTTTGTGGTGAACTTGAAACCTCGTTGTTATTCACTTTATGTCACAGATCTGATGTCATCCTTGATTACAGAGGAGAGGTGGCAACGTCGCAAGGCAAGACGGCATTGCAGCTTTAAGTTATGACACCTCCAAGAATTGATACATCAGTAGAAAAAGGCTTTCTCTTTGAGTTCAGCGACTGCTTCTCGAACGAATGGATTGACAAATTCGTAAGCGAGACAAACATGGCGTATGCCTGATGAGAGGTTACCTTGTCGCCAACTCCTGAAGCTCCTGAAATGGACCTCAGCTACGGTTGAAGGAGGAAGACTTGCCTGTGTCTACAGTCAGAGCCACTGTGGCAGTTCGTGAGTCTTTTTTAACGCTGTCACTGTACAAGTTTGACCACAAATTACGAGCAAATTTGGCGCTTAGTGTGCCTGCACTTCAATTCGCTCCCATTTGCAAGTGGATTCCCCATTGCCATGTGACTGTGCCAGTTCTAGACAGACTGCCGGTTAACAAGCGTCTGTTAATTTGCACAGCCTGTTAGGTGAAACCTCTGCGGTTGCTCACCCAAAGTATCTCAACTCAGACTAAACAACAAAAGAAAACTCCGACTTCAACAGTTGAACTTAAGACTATTTCCTTTCTATTTCCAATTGTTTTTTCCTTATAAATACTCTCTCTTAATCTAGATCAATTAACTAAGCCTATTCTTTGGATCCAACGCGCCGCATGGCGTGTGTGTGTGTGTGTGTAGACTCTGTGTGGTAAGCGGCGCTGATCTACTCTATCTTTGGGAAGAAGTCCCTAAAATTCGATGGTGTCACCGCCAGCAGGGGCTTAATGGTTGTGTCCTCGACGGTGCCATTATTTTTGTGAAAGAACACCGTGAAGTAGACAATGATTCCGATGATGATCAGCAGCACCAGGGCCGAACAAATGATGCCCATCAGCATGTTGCAGGCGCATTTACAACAACTGAAATTGGAAGAAAAATTAATTTTTTAAGTTTTATTTGTAATGTAGTGAATGGCTGGAGGAAGGAAAGAGGGTTTGCATGGATGGGTGGTGAGCGTGTTGGATGCTTTGTTTGTTTTATGCTAGTTTTGAGAGTGTAAGGAACGAAGTCATGTAAGTATCGTTGATTCCGCCGCCTGTGAGGCAAAGAAAATGGTGATCTGGCAATCTGAAGGGACTTGGTGCTTGAGAACCAAGTCCACCACGAAGACGAAGACGAAGTGATTATGTCTTACTTGAGGTGCTACAGTCCGGGGTGGACCTTGGCGTCGACCAACAAGCGAGTTCGATCTTTAGCTAGCTGCCTCCAGTTGGTTGAGGTCTCTTTTCACCTGAGACGCGGTCTACCTCGAGTCCACGGAAAGAAGTGAACACATCCCCTTTCCTCTTCACATTCGCCAGGCGGTTGAATTGTTATCAGGCATGGCATTGCACGCGCAGATCGACTGGCTTTGCAGCAGATTGCTAAGCCCAGTCCGTCTCAAATCCAAATCAAGTCAAAAAACCCGATTAGATAAATCAGCCCAGCAGTTGATTTGAGCGAACTCCGCTGATAATGGCACGGCATTGTGTTCACTTTATCGTCACTGTGTTCGATTTGAAAGCCTCATTAGCAATTCAATGGCGTGCGTTGCTCATTCGATCATAAGTGTAACTCTGAAGTGCTTTACAAGGTACACCAGCAGCAAGTACGCACTGCACGTACTTAGGCCTGAGGTGGAGGGAGCGACATCCAAATGAACTTGTGTTGAACTTGCCCCAGCGTTCGTTTCATGACTCACATGAGCAATGAACCACGTAGCCAATTGCACCAATAACCCCCCAGATGCCAGATGATGGTTTATTGTTTATAATTTTTAATTATCTTCTTCGGGCTTGTCAAGCTATCGGTGGACAAACACGGTATTAAGGTCCTCAGATATGATAAGCATTATCGGGCAATTGTGTGAATTTACACACCTTGTTGAAGATAAACAAAGTCAGGCACTTGAGGTTGTTGTTTTTCGAAGCAGGAAGTCGCAACAAGTGTAATTTGTGTTTGGCAAAGCTTCAAAAAGAGCACTCGAGAGGGGAGCAACTTCACCAATTGGTAGAAGTCACTCAAGAGCTTGACACACTCTTTTTTGTTCGACTGCAAAATTGCAGTCTTATCTAATCGCGCTGCGTTGGGAATTCGAGAAGGTTAATCAGTCAGACCTTGGATAGAGTTCTGTGAAGACTTAGACTTAATCCGTGGTATGGTTGACTGCTTTATCTGGTAACTGAACTGATTTGAATCTGAAAAGAGCTCAGAAATGTCTTCTAGAGATCATTGAATTCCCTGCAATGTCCATCACAAAATCACAATAAACTCATTTCACTTTCAAATGATTTCAAAGCATTTTTTTTCCACTCTCCACCCCAACTACACTCCACTTACCAGCACACAACTTTTCCCGGGCATTTGATGCACTCCCAACAGGCTCCCATTTCGTCAGCTGTACTCTGGCTCTCTCTGCTTGGATTACAAAATGAAAAATATTCCCTCGCTTCAAGTCTGTCAGGTAATCCTTTCGTATTTCCTCAGCAAACTGCTTCGTTCGAAAGTAAGTCAATTACTGACGAGATTCGAGTACGGCGAGTCACACCTTGTTTCGCCCGGCCTGCCTGTACTTCGGCTCTAATTAGTCCGCTGGAAGCTTTTATTCGTACGTTTACTCTTTTTTTTCCACACCACTTCGACAGTGATAAGATATCGAACGAGTTTTTCTGTCTGTTTGGGTTAAACCACTTCACCCCTAATCGAAGCGATACGGCGAAATACAACCAATTTGAGATGCGATAGTTTCTAAATTTAAACTGACAAGTCCGTAGACTTTCTTTCGACGAATTCCTGAAATTGTATATCAATCAGTCAAGGGAGTCTTGAGCTTTCTTCGTTTCCCTTTCGGAGAGTGGGGGTAGTTTCTTTTTTCTTTCCAGTTACGTCTGCCGCACACGATAGAAATCAGAAATGCTCGTATGCTTGATAAATATACTGTGGGGATTTTTTGTCGCCGCCCAATCGATGGGCAGTCTAGATAAGCCAACGCGCTGATAAGCAGTCCTCCAACAAGTTAATCTAGCCCCCTTATCTTTGGTTTCTGTGGTGGTAGCTGATCGACAAAAATGCGTTCCTTTATCCATGAGTGGGTGATTCATTAGCAAGTTGTTGTTATTTTTATCCGTATCGCTTTGATGGCACTTGTGTGGTGGTCGTTGATGTCACTTCCTTATGGACAGTGGTCTGAGTCATGGCGTGACATTTGAAACGGCACCCTATTTGTCGTATCTTCTTGCTAACTGGATAAGTTGTTTGTTGTAGCGAAGGAGGAGTACGTCAGCTATCAACTGAAGCTCACGGTCTTCTGGCTAGAGCTAGGTTTTACGTCCCTTGAGTGATGGACTACGACATCCAGCTCTTACTTCTACTAAGATCATCTCGTGCGAGAGTCAGACTGCATTTGTGTCCTTGGATAAGTTCCTGACAGTTGAGTCTTTTCACAGAAGGTAGGTAGGTGGCTCGATGAGAGCCTAAATAGCACTTGCGTCGTTTCAATCCCACAGCTCCGGTATCTTATATGTGAGCTGTATTGAGATATCTCTTAATCCAACCAGAGAAATTTGTCAAAGGACACTAGCTCCTTAATATCCTTTGCAGAAATCTCATCAAGTGAGTTGAAGAAGGGTCTACTAAGCGCTCGTTGTCTGGCTCTAACAAGAGCCAGGCAGCTACAAATGAAACGTGGTATGGTCTCCCTCTCAGCGATGTTGTTGCAACTGCGACAATGTGTATTGGGATATCTAGGTTTGCGACATGATCTCCTATCTCCTATCGGCCAGTGTCTCGTACAAACCGCCACCAATCTAGCGATATCATGTCGAGTTCGCCGGAGGAGATCGTTTGTTTTGGATCGACTGTACTCAGACCATCTGAGGTCTGTTTCTTGATGTAACACAGTTTATCGGTCTGGCCCATCTGAGGTTAGCTATTTGAAGGACGTGCATAGAGATATTAGCCTTGACTGCTTACATTGGGATGTGCACCTCCTCTGCAAGGGAGCACTGGAGGGCAGATCCCTTCCTAACCAGTTCATTTCCAGGGATGGTACTGTGACCTGGAACCCAAATATGGGAGATTTTGAGCTGATTGTGGTGGCCCGTGGAGTTGTAGGTATGTGCATCGACTCCTACGCATTTGGACCTACCTGTCTAGGTTCGATTCCTGGTACGACAAGGAATACTTTTCACGGCCCCACCTCTTTCGAGTCAATGCCAATCTTCAAAGAGTTTAACTGTCTTGAAAAAGCTTCTCAAACTTGGCCGTTCCGAGTCGGCATAAAACTCTAGGTCCCTTCTCCTCATGATAGAACAATAGCACGCACAACACGAGTCGTTGCTGAGAAGCTAAGCACTGGCCCTCTACGGGCTGTAGCGCCACCCATTTTATATTATTATCTAATGATGCAAGCTCAGCTCGGCATTCCTGTACTAGTTCAGAGTATGTAGTAAACGAGGCAATAGCTTTTAATGGCTGCTTGCATATGGCAGCCTTCTGCTTGGCGTGATATTTGGGTGTATTTTTAGTTCTGCTTGGAACACACTGGAATTGTCAGACAGTCTATAAGCTTTAGAAATGTTCAGGAATTCTGAGCGCACACCGACACCGACTCCGCCGCCTGTCATCGAGCCGTCAGTGTAGATCCCTGCACACCTGCCTGCTATGTCACTCCGCACTCTTTCGGGGATTAGAGTGACAAAGCCGTTCGATAGATTAAGTCTTTGAATAGAGAGCGACCGATCTTTCTCCTCACAGTGGCCACTTTCCACCATTGACTTCATTTAAACAAGCTTACTTACTTACTTATCAGGCCGGCTACCCATGGATGGTTCGAGCCTGAGCAATTGCTGCCTTCCATCGTTGATGGTCCTGGGCACGCTGCTTCCAGTCATCAAGAGCAAGCTGTCTTGGTCAATATTCCGAAGATTCGGTCTTCCTCTCCTCCTCAAACTAGGCGGCTCGGATTCGAAGACCCTCTTTGCTGGAGCATTGTTGTCCATGCGCTCGATGCGGCCGAGTCAGTGCAGTCGACGGATTTTTGCCTGCCGGACTACATCCACATCCTGGTACATCCATTCGCCTTCCTCGCCGACGGAGCCATATATCCAACGTAGAACTTTTCTTTCGAATTTATCCAGAATCAGCTCTGCAGTTTTGCTTTGCGTCCAGCTTTCGGCTCCATAGAGCAGGACTTGCAAAATAAGACTTTTGTAGAGCATGATTTTGGTCCTTCGAGTCAGGAGTTTTGAGCCCAGTTGTTTTGACAAACCGTAGAAGCACCGGTTGCCAAGAGCGATTCTACGACGGATCTCCACTGTGGTGTCGTTTGTTGAGTTCACGTTTGCCCCGAGGTAGACAAACTCCATTACTACCTCGACATTGTAGCTGTCGATCGTGAAATTTTGTCCAAGGTGGTGTGTGACGGAACGTCGACAGCATATATTTCGTTTTGTCCTCATTGATCTTGAGGCCAGTTCGTTTCGCCTGTTCTTCAATTGGCACTACGGCACGTCGAGAACGCGCGACGGTGTCGATGTCATCTGCGTACCCCAACAGTTGGACCGACTTGTGGAAGATAGTGCCTTCCGTGTTTACAGCTGCCCTCCGCACAAAACTTCGCCAGTACCAGATTTAAGATATCACACGACAGCGCATCTCCTTGCCCAAATCCAGTGCAAGTTTTAAACGTGGTGCGACACAACCGGATCAGTTTTCCCGGGATCCCGAATTCGGCCATCGGATCGAATAGCTCCTTGCGATGAATGCTGTCGTATGCGGCTTTGAAATCGATGAAAAAGTGGTGCGTATCGATTTGAAACTCACTGGTATTCTCCAGGATTTGTCTTAGTGTGAAGGTTTGGTCTATAGTCGAGTTGTCGGGCCGGAAGCCGCACTGGTACGTGCCGATTAGTGCGGTGCAAAACGGCGCTTTAGACGTTCACACAGTACGCTGGACGACGTTGAGCAGGGATATACCTCTATAGTTGTTGCAAGAGGCAAGATCGCCTTTTTTTGTGGATGGGACATATGGAGCTGACAATGGGTGTTAAACAAGGCTGGCACTACTTTTTATACTATACATCAACAGATGATGTCAAAGGTGGAATAAGATTCAACGATGTATCAATTCCTGCGCTGATGTATGCTGATGATATCGTCTTTCTGTGTGACACTATCAAAGGTATGCAATTAATGATAAACAGGATTAATGCTTTCTGTAAAAGTTGGAATCTCACTATAAATCTTGGTAAATCAAAAATGATGGTATTCAGAAATGCAGGAGGACACTTCTCACATTTGGAAAAGTGGAAGTTAGACGGGGAAGAGATTGAGGTAGTATCCAGATACAAATAACTAGGTATCCTAATATCGTCCTCTTTAAATTTCAAACCACACTTTGAGGAAAAATTAACTGTTGCTAAACGAGCTATCTGTTCGATATGGGAACGTTGCTTCAAAAATAAATATGCCGTGGAAAAATGTCTACGTTACTTTTTGAAGAAGATCTTCCGGTTACCAAAAAATACCCCGAACTATATGCTACATCTTGAAACGGGAACTCCTCCTTTGTTCTTGTAGACGCTCAAAATGCACTTCAACGAAAACAGCTGACGCACGTTTCGTGTTTTGTTTCACTGTCAAACATGGTCTATAATTTAACCATGAATCGTCTTACAAACGAACAACGCTTGCAAATTATTGAATGCGTGCTCTGTTAAGAAAGTTCATCGCGCGCTTCTTCCATTTTATGGTCAGTTCAATCGAAGCTCATTTTTGGCTCAATGGGTACGTAAATAAGCAGAATTGTCGATTTTGGAGTGAATATCAGCCAGAAGCATTTTGCAAGAGCTGCCAGTGCATCCAGAAAAAGTCACAGTTTGGTGCGGTTTATGGGCTGGTGGCATCATTGGACCGTACTTCTTCAAAGATGATGCGAATCGTAAAGTAACTGTGAATGGTGAGCGCTCCAACTTTTTTGTTGCCCAAAATGCAAGAGCTTGACTTGCATGACATGTGGTTTCAACAAGACGGTGTCACATGCCACACAGCACGCGCAACAATGGACTTATTGAGGGGCGAGTTCGGTGAACATTTTATATCACGTTCGGGACCGGTCAATTGGCCGCCTAGATCGTGCGATTTAACGCCTTTAGACTATTTTTTGTGTGAGCTATGTTAAAGCTCATGTCTATACAGACAAGCCCGCTTCAATTGACGCATTGGAAGACAACATTGTTCGTGAGATACCGGCCGAAATGTTGGAAAGAGTATGCCAAAATTGGACTAACCGGATGGACCATTTGAGGCGTAGTCAAAGTCAACATTTGCATGAAATAATCTTCACACATTAAATTATATGGACCGTACTATCGATTCAAATAAAGATTTCATGCATTTTTCTGAATTTTATGTGTTTTTTTTTTGAAAAACTTTTCTTTAGCTTTTAAAAAATCTCTGGCTCGGTTACATCGAACGCATGCACACCAATGCTTCAGCAAAGATGGTCTTCGAATCCGAGCCTCCTGATTCGAGAAGGAGAGGAACACCGAATCTTCGGAATATTGACCAAGACAGCTTGGTCTTGATGACTGGAAGCAGCCTGCCCAGGACCTTCAACGATGGATGGCAGCGATTGCTCAGGCTCAGTTTCTCCACGGATCATAGGCCGGATAAGTAAGTAAGCACAATTGATGCAAATTTCCGTAGGATTGATCTCCTTTGAGTCAATCTCCTTAGAAACAGAGGTTGTAGAAGTGGCGGAGATGAGAACATGTCATCGATTTGAGGTCTTCTATTCCCAATCGTCGCTTCTGTGGGACAGAGGATGACTGCGTCTAAGACGGCGCACACAAATCAAGAAGGACCCCTCAACCAACGTGGTGCACCCAACTGGAAGCACCTAGTCAGAGATGGTGCCTAGCTGGAGATTCCTGTTGCTTGAGACCCTGTTCCACCTCGGATTGTAGCGCCACACAGAGAAGAAGAAAGGTAGATACGAGGAGGAAGCCACACATCACCTCTGCTTCTCATGCAGTCCTCTCGCTACCTGTGGGAACACAAATATTCAGGTGCTCAGTTTTTCGATCATTTGAGCGAACTGAAGGACATCGCTTGGTAGCAGGCACCAAATGGTTGCAGGAGTAGGAGTTATCCAATCCGAGAGTTATTAAAATGGGCCCAAATTTGACTGCTCTCTTCTATCAGCCACTAGGACCTAACCCAACCTAAGCCAACTGACAGCAACTCTGGTGATGGAGAAGGCAGTGTACATTCCTGGGCTACTGGATTGGAGAAGGGAACCTTTTCAGCATCATCCCAGAATTAGAAATCAATTAAATCGTGTATTCACTCTGCGAAAACCTCGAAATCAAGGGAAAAGTACTAGATTTCTCTTCAAACTCCATCAAAAACGACAACATCTCGTAAAGTCGTAACGCCATGGCAACAAGCACAAACAAGTGGCATCCATCCGCCCAAACAGTGCTGCTGAGCCTGAGCAAATCCAGATTTTCCACGAAACAGAAGCATTTGGTCACGCATTCCCAAGAGGTGACAATTCCATTGTTCCGTCAAGCAATAAAATCCGCAACACAGCCAATCGCTATTAATTGCTTCAGATCGTAGCTTATCTCGTAAACAGCTTCCCCTCCGCCACAATTCGTCCTTTCGCAACGTCGAGCCTGGGAACTGAAGTGTATTCATGTGATTTTTTTTCCAGCCCTAATTACAGTCCAGGAACCCTAAAGTCTCTGACCCTCGCCACCAATACCACGGCACGACGCACTATTCAAACAATCGAATCAAATCATATGGTCGCCCATCGAAGGGAAAACACAAGGGTTGCTCGGCGAGTACCTGTGGCGAGGGACCAAAGTCAAAGGCTTCCCATGCATGGGAATGCGTGTGTGTGTGTGTGTGTTCTGTGGGTTTACCGAAAACAGCTGCATCGCATGGAAATGTGTGCGTGTTCGATGATCAGGTACTCGCGCGTCAATCATTCTTCGTCGATCGACAACAGACCTGCTACTCGCCGAGACGCGTTCTCTGTTTTCATTCTCAGTTCAACAGTGCACTTGGCTCCGCTCACCAGCAGTCTCACACATCCGATAGTCTAGCAGATTCAAAGGAAAATGGCATTCATCGAGGGCAACACCAGTGAGGAGTACGTGACGGCATTGTCGAGCATCTTCGACGACCTGGAAGTGTCCCTCAGTGAAGAGGAAAACAACGATTCCATTAAGGCGCTACAGCCGAGGACGGTGTTCAAAACTTCCCTCGAGTGTCACAGCGATGGGCTGTCGTGTTCGACGCCGAAGAGGGCCTATCACAGATTGCTGAGAAAGCGGATTTTGCATTGTAATGGCGCCGACGTCGGTGCTTCGAGGACGCCCGAGGAAGTGGCCACTTTGGCCGCACCAAAGGCCAGAGTGTCGCCGCTGCCCAAGCTGCCGCCGGTGGTTCTGACGCCCTGGTCAAAGATGCTCCGCGACGCCATGCTGGAGAGGGAGCAGAAAATCAAGAAGCCCACTACAGGCGTACCGCAGCGAATGTCGATGAGGTTATGAGCTCCGTATGTGCAATGTGAACGAGTGATACGAGTGAATTGTTAGATTTTAAGTTCAAACAAACGTGCTTTACTCTAGACTTAAGTCTAATCTAATCAAAGATACAATAAATATATTTACTTTACTGAGATACACACTCGTTCTTAATTGTTTGGGGGGTTTCTTCTCATTTTCAGCATGAAGCTCTGGCGTTTGTTTATTTCGCGCCCCTTCTGTGATGTCGCTGCTTGGCGGGGCTGAGTATTGCCAATGCAGCGTGAAGTACTGGATTGTGCGACAGTGTGCTGGTTGTTGGAATTCGGAATTGCGTGGCAATTCATTGAAATGTGCGATATTCAGCAGGGTGTGGGTAATGGTCAGTCATTTCCGCGTCTCTCATTCATAATTTGGACATTAATGCGGAGCACGTACAGCGGCGATGGGCTTGAATGGGTGCGATACGTCCAGCATTTGGGTCGTCTACAGAGGAATTCCTGGGTTGGGGGACGTTTCTTCTGCTGCTAATGCATTCTCTTGCTCTTACCACTTACTGCTCTGGACCTCACTAATCCACTCGAATGATTAACATAATCAATTCGTCTAATTCGGAGATTCAGTTCGAATCGGCAAATCGTGGAAACTTGATTCGAAATGGTCGCCACACGATGTATGCGCATTATTCAATTGACACGATCGAACGAATTCGATAATCGAAGTTAATTCTTAAAGAAAACAAATGTGTCCACTCTTGGATTAGTCATGACATTCTTTCATAAGCTAGAGTCTAAGTCTGCCCAATTTAAGGGGTTTGGGAACTGAATTCCTTCGCTCTGACCGACGACGCTGTATCGTTGCGATTTGGACGACCGGCGGAACAGCTCAGACGGGATTCGGCACGATTATCGAATCCGAATGTATTTGGCACCGCTGGGAGTGCGGTGGGACTGTGGGCAAGTGAGTTAGGCTGAACCGCCAGACGAAGCAATTGCTTGAATCTCTGCTGACGAGATTCTACGCGAAATTGGCAATGATTTGAGTTGATTTCCATTTGAAATAGAAATCCGACGTCGTCTTGCAAAGGCCACATCTCGACTCCAGACTTGAAATCGCCTGGAGTCGAGATGTGGCCTTTGCAAGACGACGTTGCTCTGTCGACACACCTCTCAGATCTGAAACGATGGAGGCGCAATGCGCCACAGATTGTACACGCTACCACAACTTAACTCAATCGACAGCTAAATGACATTTGAAAGCCCTCCAATTCGGTGGGAACGGCCTATTGAGGGTTTGTACGTCCAAACAACGCGATTTCGGTTCAGAGAGAACATTGTATCAGATTCAACTTGTCTGGTTCCCGGACCACCACGGGAAATGAAATCGCTGATGATCTCGCTGGACAAGGATTAGAAGAGGTACTCGTAGAGGTCGCGTTGGGACTATCTCGCGTCCTTGTTTACGACTTCCGTCGATGGTTGGGCTTCTCGAGATCACAACCGGAGCTGGCATGACGCTCTAGACTCTGTTGACAAGCGCATGCTAATGTTTGTACGACTTCTGAGGCTAGCATTGGGAATACCCGCGTCCTTGGTTAGGGCTTCCATCGAACGTTGGGCTTCTCGAGATCACAACCGGACGTGGCATGACTCTCCAGGATGTAGACAAACCAAGCGCATCCTCCACAACGTAAGACATCAGCGGCCAGCGTTGTGACTACCCGCGTCCTTGGTTAGGACTTCCATCGATGGTTGGGCCACTCGAGAGCACAGCAGAGCATGTAGCACAGCAGAGGATGTAGACAGACCAACGTTTGTAAGAAATCCGCGGCATTCTTGTTCTCTCTTGACAGAAACGACTGCAGACAACTCACCGGCGCGGCGTAGCAACGCACTTCTTCACACAATGTGCTTGACCGAAGCAATGAAACCCTCTGCGACGCATGTGGCGAAGGCGAAGGCGACGACACTGCGGAGAACTGCCACTGCCACTGTCCCGCCTTTGCTCGGATCAGGTGGCAGTTATTTGGTGCTGATGAGGTGAGAGCTGATAATGTAGGCTGAAGCGACTGCTGGTATTCCTCCGGCAGATTAAGAAATTCCGTCAAAAGTAGGTTGCCGCCTGGTACTACAATGGACCAGTTTTTGGGTCCACTGAGTGCTCCTCTGTCCAAAATCAGATTCAATTCAATCCCAATGGAGTCTGTCCTGGAACCAAGAGTTCTTCTTCTTCTCCTAAAGGCGCTACAGCCCAGAGTGGATCTGGGCCTCAGCCAACAAGCCTCCGCTCCAGCTGACACGATCTTTAGACAGCTGCCTCCAATTTCGCACGCCAAGTTGGTTGAGGTACTTCTGCACTTGTGAGCGTCATCGGTTCCGTGGGCGCCATCGGTTCCGTGGGCGTCCTCTATTGCGTTGTCGCACTGGTTCAGTGTCGACGACTCTTCGGGCCGGAGCAGTGTTGTCCATGCGCTCTACTTGGGGCTGGCCACCTTAGGCGGTGAATCCGTAGACGCCTGGCTAGGCTCATGCCACTTGTGAGCGCCATCGGTTCCGTGGGCGTCCTCTATTGCGCTGTCCCACTGCACTCTACTTGGGCTAGCCATTCTTGGCGTTAAATCCGTAGGCGCCTGACTAGGCTCATGTCGCTGTAGAGCCCGTACATTCATAGTTCAATCTTCTTCTCCAAAATCGTCCATCAACGCATACAGGACCAAAGATTGAACGCAGAAGTTTTCTCTCGAACAGAACAAGGGCGACTTCATCTGCTCTCGAGATTGTCAAGGCTTCCGCGCAGTAGAGCAGGACAGGGAGGCAATGTTAGCTTGGCTCTTCGAGAGAGGGTTCTGCAACTCTATTGCCTCTGGATTCCAAAGAAACGGCGATTGGCAGGAGTTACTGCCACGGTACTGATGTCGTTCGTACTGTTCACTTGGGAGTCGAGGTAGAGGAAGTCCTTAACTACCTCGAAGTTGTAGCTCTTACCACTTACTGCTCTGGACCACACTAATCCACTCGAATGATTAACATAATCAATTCGTCTAATTCGGAGATTCAGTTCGAATCGGCAAATCGTGGAAACTTGACTCGAAATGGTCTGCACACGATGTATGCGCTGCGTACGGTGACATTCTGGCCGAGTTGTCGATGTCGATGTTATACCAGCATATACCAGAAATAAATTAGCAAGTCATTCATTTCTGGCATATACTCCGTCTTGCCCTCGTTCTCTGCCCAAACCCATTTTCGTCGCCTCCGCTTCAACATGTACCATCAAACGCTTCATTGACGACTCGCTGTGCTCGACCAAGCTCGCCAATGTCGTCGCGTATATTCTAGCAATTGCACGGACTCTTGGAAGATCGTGCCTCTTCTGTTGGCGAGTGCGTTTTGCACGATGACAGCGCCAACTACAGAGCACCGGGCAATCAAACAAACTCCCCCCATTTACGAGATTCACAACGAGATTCTTTATTTTTCAGTAAACTACAATGTTACGTAAAGAAATATCAAAAAGCGATTACAAATACGTGTATACAATATAAATGTGGTACATTTGGTCAAAGGAAAGTCCTTTTAAAGGATAAAGCTTACAAAATATATCGCAAAAGAAAACTAAATGTTCATTATTCCCACCGAATAATCGTGGTTTCAGTTTGAGTTTGAGTTCGAGTTCGAGTTCGAGTTAGGAGTTAGTCTTCTAAGTCTTATCTTGGTGATGCGTGTATGCGATGAGTGTCGGTATAACAGTTCGTAAAAAATTCTATGAAACATCAACGTTAACGATTTGTGTGTCGGCGAACGGGCGACGACTAAGGTCGATTTTGTTAAATGCAACGCGTATGCGCGGGTGTACGTTAGTTCATGTCGCTATTGTCACATGTTAAGCTGCGATTGTAGATGCTGCCACGTCGCTTTGGTGGGGTCACTGTGGTCGGGTGGGTGGAAATGTTATCGATATAAAAAGTAGATGAATCATTCTTATGTCTACGAAGGGGGGGAGGAATACATTGTTGTTTAAACTTTGGAAATTCATGGAGAAACCTTGCATGCACATTCAGCGGCGCTCCCGAAAAGGCATTTTGTTTTTTTTGTTCTGTTTTGAATCTGCAAGAAAACGAGGTTAGGTTGGTTTTCGTTTTTATGAGTGAGTACCAGCTTACGTTTGGCTTAGGAGCCCTTAATCCCCTTCACGTAGTCCCTGAAGTTGTCGACCGTATTGCTGACGGCATCGTTTATACCCTTTTCCAGTTGCTGGGCATGATGGTCGTCCTTCTCGTAGTAGTAGAAGTAGTATACAGCACCGCCGATGATGATGAGCAGCACCAGCGACGAGCAGATTATCGACAGCAGAACGCTGAGTGCACACTTGCAGCAACTGTAAATAGAAGCAATTATGATAAGTGAGTGTTCTATTCAACAAAGGAATTGTGTAACGAAGTTCACAGCAAACGGGAGAGCAGATGATGCTGGGAATCTGTATTCACGTCACGACGATGGGAGCAGTGAAATAGTGCATTTATGACTGAATTCTATTCAAATTATGTCGCGCCAGCCTTCATGGCAAGTTCAAGACTTCATTATCTGCCATGCTCCGCATTTGGGCACGTTCTCTCTCTCTCTCTCTCACTCTCTCCCACTCCACATAATCTGTAGCATCCGCCGAATGACGTCAGGCGATGGGATGTTTTCCACCGCAATGTGAAAATACGATCGCGCACGTCTGTGCATTGTAAACAGTGGCCCAACATGAATGCACAAGGTCGCAGCACAGCCAACTCCCACCGTCGACTCTCAATTAACGTTTTAATTTCTCTAAACAAAAATAGATTACCGCACCACTTGGTGTCGGTGCATGTTCACCGTCAGCGGATTAGCATGTCAGGTTTGAATTAAATTATACCGCGCCACCAAACCATGCCCCCAGCCCCCTGCCTACCCCCCAAGTGGCCAAACAAACAAAAGTGGAGAACTTTTATCAATTCTGATGGTATCGCGGTCGCTCACACACACGCCTCTGTCATTCAATTCACACAGCGTTGCAGCACCTCGGGTGAAAATCCACTTTAGGGATTTTAGTTGTAGAAACCTAAAAGTGGCCAACACGCTTAGGCCAGCAGCAAGAACACGGCCATTCCCCCGCTGAATTCTAATTCAAACTAGATGTAGATTCCCCCCAGGGGTGTGCAGAAAGGGTGCTACGCCACTGATGGGGTAGTCGAATACTCGAATGACGAATGCTAGCAACGAGTAGGGCGTGCTCCCATTTGATGTGTACACACATCTGACCCCATTGTGCACGGCGAGTGAGAGTGAAGTGAGTCTTCAGGCCAAATCTTATGGTAAACACTGATGATGTCATGGAATCCGTCGAATCCATGTACAGACATCAGGAAGTATCCACACGAAGCATGGTGCCATGCCAAGCGGGGTGGTGGGAACTGGGAACTGGGAATGGTGGCGCGTACTATAAAATAAATATGAATACATGAACAACATCATTTAGGGTGCTGCCATGGAGATCAATGGGTGGGGGATGGGGGGGTTGAACTATTAATCGGGCGGGCGCCGACATACTGGAGCCAGGACAGACAGACGACGGACAGACGGGAACACCCTTTTCCAGAGACAAGCTCGTGTCAACAGAGTAGCATCCCGTCTGCTGCGAAGACGTGCACACTGGACGTGCACATGAAATGCTGGCAAAAAAAAAAAACCAGAATAAATAGCGCTTCCATCTTGCCGTCGTCGTCGGGAAGTGATTACTTAAATTTGCTTTATTGAATCAATTTCACACTTACCAGCAGACGATGCTTTCACTTAGACACTTGCACATCTTTGATCGAGTACTTTGGCTACAATTCTATCTTGGCTAGTATGGACTGGCTGCGGATTGGTTTCCCTCGTTCTTGTCTTCTGGCAAACGATGCACGATGAGCGACCACTGAACAAAGCAAAACAACTGAAGCGACTGTGGATTGTGGCTCTGTGGATTGCCGAAATTGGCGTCGTCACGGCTGGGAATGCGATGGAAAGTGGTTTGCGTACAGGCAGAATGACAAGAGAGTCGTCGGACGTCACTTTGAAGTGACAAGACAGTGCGTTGGAGCAGTCGGAGCGATTGTTTGTGTCTCTGTTGCACTGCACAAACTATGACATCACTGGGCGATAAATGGTGGCTGATGGCAGAGTTGTTGGCACAACGAATGGAACTGGACACGGCTGGGGGAACGAAATGAGATGTGAACGGCGGAAGTTCGTCGACGAACGTGGGTAAGTGGAACAAGTCGCGGTTGATTTTGAAATGCACGATGTTTTGAGCATAAAATAGAAACGTTGGAGCAAAATGAGGGCCGTCTGAAGTCAGGGAGGAGCGTACGCACTTTTAAAAGGACAGACGGAGAAGAAGAGCTCTTCAGGAAGAGTATTCACGCTTTTTTTAAGGGCCGCCATTCAGGAAATTCATTCTCAATCGAACAGCAGTCATGGGAAGGCAGTGTGGTTGCGATTTCTGCTGACTGGGTTGCTGCATGGTCTGTCCACAGCTGTTACCATTCACATCGAAGGCAGCACCCTGGTAAGAGTTGAACGCAGCCATCCGCAGTAGATTGTCTTTGCTTTCTGCGAACAAGTGCACAACAGGTGCATTTCGGTGAACTGGCATTTCACTTATTGCGTCTTCAAATGTGAACGAGTAGAATGTCCAGACATTCGTAGGAAAAGCAGTCCACGACCATGGTGTCCGCAAAGGTCAATGAAACGCTTCGCACTACAGAATAAGGAAAGTGTTTGCTTGCAGTCCGAAAATAGACGTTACACAACAAACTGTTGCAAGTGGCTGCTCTAAGCTCTAAGCGGATTGCATTTGCTCGCGACTGAGTCCTAAAAATAGCCGTCTTTGGAAATAAAACCACAATCAGTCTGTTTCGCATTTAATCCAATTTGCAGCTGGCGTTGGTGAAAAGGGGGTTAAGACTGACGTGGACGACTGTCAAGCCGTCTTCAGATACAACTGCCCCTCATCTCTCGGTCACAATGCCCGGAATTCAATTAGCAACACAATACCCACCAGCGTGTGGCTTCTAATAAGCAACTAACCCAGCATCATTGGCAGTTCGGCTCGTGAAAGGAAACACAAGCGATATTCACTGAAAGTGGCCTCTCATCCCCTTGTATGCCGCTAATGCGCCAAACCACACCGATTGTGACGAAGCGAGCGAATGAGAATCAAAAATAAACATGTCTGACGCTCATGATCAAGTTGAATGAAATCGCCTTTGCTGCGGAAAGGCACACATGTGATAGCGGCGACGCTGACGGCGATTTAAAATGATTTTCAAAAATTGATTTCGCCCCCTGCGCGTGTCCTGAATTGAATGACAATCGCCAGACGGGTGCATTCCGTCGCCAGCTATCTAATTCTTTTGGAATTTTCAAAATCGAGTGCGAATTGGGGGAGCTACAGAAATGTCCGTTTTGCAAGGACGTCCGTGGGGGGAACTCATTCAAATTCGGCCAGCCCACGGGCACTGACAAGGACCAGCTGGACGCCGAGTTTCCGGCGATTCTGAGGCGGCGGTGAGGAGCTGCGAATTATTGATGGTTGAAAAGTTTTCTCATTTTCTCGGGGACGAGAGATAATTCATTCGTCGACGCTGTCTCGGGCAAACGTGTTGTGCGACGAGATTGTGCGTGGTTTAGCCTTTGTCATTAAACAGAAATGATAACACACTTTGAATGCGGAATATGCGTGGCGGGTGCGTACAAATGTGCGGTCACATGCATGAAACTGGTTTGGCGGTGGTGATGAGTGTTTGGCCAAATTTGTAGTGAATCACACGCCCAGCAGGGATGGAGGAAGGCGAGAATGATGAAAGCAATGACTGCTATTGAGTGGCCATCAAATTTGTTTAAAGTCGTTAAGTCGACAGCCATTCGGATGGACTGGCGGGGGCAACTGCTTCGGAGGCGGAAGGGGCAAGCAAGAACACAATTACGCTGAGCTTTGCCAGTCAGTGTGTGAAAAGAATTATCTCAGGGATCAGCTTTCATTCCAGACAACTGGAACTGGTTTGGCGAGTCATCGAAACTCAATTGCAAGCATTTCGTTGGACACACAAATGCGCAGCGATGACGACTGAGGAAGATCCACGATGGAGTTCAGCAAAACACACTCGAATTCCAATCAATTGGAGCTCGAATCGCTTTCATAGAATCTCACGCAAAAATTGCAATCAATCCGACGGATCTTATCACTCGTGCTATTTCGTACGATAATCGCACAGAATAAAATTAGCCCCTCAAGGTCTGTCACACACCGATGCAAAAGCAAAGGAACAACAAACATTCAGTCCGACTTGCCGAAAACTATGCGCAGACCTTGGGAATGCCTGAATTTCGGCTGATGACATTCAACGTTTGACGAACTCAGAAATAGATTAAAAATTCCGCGACAGAAAGCTTCTCAATTATCCGCAGTCGATCATAATTTCTCTTGGCAAGTGAATTCCCACATCACGCGGTTGAACTGGGAGCAGCTAAAGGCAGAGTTTACATAAACGATTCTGTGCCAAGAATAGTACGCAGCTCATCAGCATGCGACAGATGTTGCTAATCAGGCCAAAAAATAATGCAAAAAGTCCAACAACCCGACGCTCAAAGTTCACTTCAAGTGCCGCCGATTGCAAGCCACTTCCTTTCTCGTCTGATACTCATGAAGGCAAGAAAAGATGAGCCAACTCCATTGCTCTTCATGAACGCATGACAAAATGAGCGACCTCCTCGCTCGTCTGCTCTTCATGAACGCATGACAAAATGAGCCACCTCCTCCTCGTCTGCTGCTCATGAACCCAAGTCAAATTGAGCCACCTCCTCCCTCGCCTGCTCTCCGTGAACACAAGACAAAATGAGCCAACTCCTCTGCTCTCCATGAACGCAAGACAAATTGAGCCACCTCCTCCCTCGTCTGCTGCTCATGAACGCAAGACCAAATGAGCCACCTCCTCCCTCGTCTGCTGCTCATGACCGCTAGACAAAATGAGCCACCTCCTCCCTCGTCTGCTCTCCAAGAACGCAAGCCAAAATGAGCCACCTCC
This sequence comes from Eristalis pertinax, assembly GCA_907269125.1. Taxonomy (NCBI): domain Eukaryota; kingdom Metazoa; phylum Arthropoda; class Insecta; order Diptera; family Syrphidae; genus Eristalis; species Eristalis pertinax. Next base: position 4,811,039 of record OU026147.1, on the reverse strand, counting down.
TCCCTCGTCTGCTCACCACGAACCCAAGACCAAATGAACCACCTCCTCCCTCGTCTGCTGCTCATGAACGCAAGACCAAATGACAAAATGAGTCACCTCCTCCCTCGTCTGCTGCTCATGAACGCTAGACAAAATGAGCCACCTCCTCCCTCGTCTGCTCTTCACGAACGCAAGACAAAATGAGCCAACTCCTCTGCTCTTCATGAACGCTAGACAAAATGAGCCACCTCCTCCCTCGTCTGCTGCTCATGAACGCTAGACAAAATGAGCCACCTCCTCCCTCGTCTGCTCTTCACGAACGCAAGACCAAATGAGCCAACTCCTCTGCTCTTCATGAACGCTAGACAAAATGAGCCACCTCCTCCCTCGCCTGCTGCTTATGAACCCAAGTCAAATTGAGCCACCTCCTCCCTCGTCTGCTGCTCATGAACACAAGACAAAATGAGCCACCTCCTCCCTCGTCGGCTCACCACGAACCCAAGACCAAATGAACCACCTCCTCCCTCGTCTGCTGCTCATGAACCCAAGACCAAATGAACCACCTCCTCCCTCGTCTGCTCCTCAGGAAGCAAGACAAAATTAGCCAACTCGCTCCCCGTCTGCTCACCACGAGGCATGAACACAAGACCAAATGAAAATGAAAGCCAAAGCGTCGGTTTAAAACAATTGTATATTTTCAACTACGCAATGTTTGATATCTAAAAAAATAGGTTTTCCAGCTTAATACACTCGCCTTCATTGTAGGTACATTCAGAACATGATTCCATCTTAGCCTAGGTACTTGTATAGTATTTAAATTTAACTTTATCACACTTCGAGCGGCACTGCGCACTGCGTCAACAGTAGAGGCCACGTCCCTCGTTCTCCTCCACGTAGTGCCGAATGTACTCCCTTTGCGATGGCGTCAGACCGAAGGTGTCGGCCTCGTCGAGGAACTGCTTGACGCCACCGACGCCGACCAGATAGCCATTCAATTTGGTCGCCACATACGAGGTCTGCAAGCGTTCTGCCGAATTGATGCCCAACGATTGGCAGAGATCTTTGTGCCCCTGCAGTCGGTACTTCTGGTGATAGCTGCGAGAGACAGAGATGAGACGAGACAATCGATGCATTCGCACGAAACTTACTCTTCAGCTGGCCAGAATTCATTGGCCGGCGAGATTTCGGTGTAAATCACCTCCGGACAGCGTTTCTTTTGCTCGGACACTTTCGACTCCTCAGCAATCGTCTTCTGCTCGTCGTTGTGATAGAGAATCAGCGACATGTACTGCCGCTTGATGGGCGTGCACAGACCGTATTCGTGGTTGTTCCAAAAGAGGTGCAGGATGTCTTTGTACGATATGACCTTGGGGTCATAGTCGATTTGCAGCACCTCAGTGTGATCGCCTCTGTGAATGAGAAATGAAGGTCATCATAGTTTTTCGACGTCAAATGCCTTCATCGACTCACAAATCCCTATACTTTGGTGCGTGCTTAGTGCCGCCCGAGTAGCCGACTGTTGTGCGGACAATTCCCTTAGTTCCGCCGTACAACGACTCGGCACCCCAGAAGCAACCCATCCCAAATGTGGCCGTCTCAACGGGGATGTTCAGCTTGTGCACTGGACTGATGTTCAGCTCTTTCTGTTCATTTTTGATGATGCTCTGGAGGGGGCGAAAAAAAAAGCCAAGAAATTGATATAAATCATCTGTTTTCACGCACAAAACACTTCACTTTACGGGACAGTAGCACTTCTGATCGGGAGCGAATAAGGAGGAGAGTTTATTCGTCGAATTGGCGCTGCCCGTGAAGCAGAGAGTCGACATAAAATTGCAAGCGATTAACGCCACAACTGGAGCCACGGGTAACATTGCCACGTCGAAGGTGAATTATTCGTTTGTGCAATAAATGAAACGCGCTTCTTTCCTAGATGGAACGCCTCTAACAACTAACAAGTGTTCTGACTCGGTGACGTGAGTCAGATTTGCCGGTAAGTTCACTTGTATGTGCATTGCGTCACATCAGCCAGCAGACCGAAACACAGAACGAGTCATCGTCAGTGTTGGTGGAGTCGTTTTTCTGTCGCTCTTCTTCTGTATTCGCCTTGGTTCTTGCAAGCAGAGGGCAACTGTGTGGACGATACATGCGCGAAGTCGATGAAGAATTTTGGAAGAACGACGTGATTGGAGGAAATCAAAATAAAAACAGTCCAGCATAGGGTGTAGGTGGCGAGACGAAGTCCCCCAATTGCTTGGTTTTGTGGGTAAAAACTGACTTTATGGCGGGGAGAGTCCACTTTGGAGTGAAAAGGAGCACATTTTTGTTTGCTCTTGGAGAAGAAAAGTCCGATTTTCCGCCCCTGTGTGTGTCGGAGATTCGATTCGATAACCACGAGTCATGAAGAAATGTACTAACAATGTACTGTGGGGAGCCCCCGAAAGTCCGCCACAGCAACACTGCCCGATTAGTAATCAAGGTCAGGCACTCCATCGAGCGCATGAAAACAAAGAGCAACAAACGAAGAGCGCACGGTATGATGACACAACAAACCATCTAAGTCTATCGGTATGAGTTACGAAATATATTTCACTTTTAAAACCCTCCCCCCCTCCCACAAATCGCTGTGTAACGCTGTAACGCTCACCGCAAAGTCGAGGTCACTGGCGAAAATGATTTTCTTCAATAAAAATTCGAATTCGCTCCACATCTCTCGAGCGAGGCACTCTCAACAACCGCAGCCACGGTTGGAAACTAAGAAAAAAACGAAACTTTACCTTAAAGCTACGAAAAAATCGTTGAAAAATCTTCGACATGACGATGCAACGAACTACACGCAACAAACGTTCGACAGAAACTACACGCAGAATAGAAATCACAAAACGATTGAGCAAAAGTTTCTTGATCCAACGGAAAGGGGGGCCGAAATGGGGGGAGATGTGGCGACTGGCGAGCTCAAAATATATTTCTGTTTTGCAATTGAACGAGAAAAGCTTTCAATTGAGAGCAACCTTTGCACGTGCTGTGGGATATTAACGTAATTTATTGCTTATTTACCTTATCCTTGAGGCTAGGATATGAGGTCGCTGGTCTGGCTGGCAGAACTGATACTACGGACATTTTGTTTTCTTCTGTTTTTGAGCAGGAGCACTGTGTCCCTGGTTTGGCTTTCTTTCAAAATTCACTTGGTGTTCAAGTTGTCCGTTGGATTGCGAAACTAAACCGGCGCGCTGTGGTGCCTCTCAATTTATACCACAAAGCAGCTACCAAAGCATGCCGCTAATCAGTTCGAAACGATGCCCACTAGCGAGGCGGACATCCATCAAATACCATTCCATCCCCTAATGGGAGCTTTTACGCTTCGCATTTGTATGGCGCGTGGGGCATTAATGGTGTGAGACAATTACGCTTGGCCGTGGAATTAGAAAAATCAAACAATCCACATCGTGTCCAGTTAAAAAAAAAAAAAAAGCGTATATTTATTTATTTTGTTCGAATTTAACTCTACTCAGTCTCAGAATGAAGTCCAGTAGGAACATTTGAATTTTGATCTCTTTTGGATTCTCCGTCACATAGAAGCCGGCCACTCCAGCTTGCTCCAGTATCGACTGTTGATCGCGCACCTTGGGCCAGAAAACAAAACGAATTAAATTTGATTTTGGTCTCTGCGTGTGTGTGCTCCTCCGCCTACCTTCTGATCCAAGTGCGAAATCAATTTCATGTCGGTTTCGCGCAATTTTTTCGTGTGCTTTATCTTCATCAACGCCAATATGTGCTGTAACTCCTCGGGATCGGAGATTTTCGATGCCCACTCCTGCACCTCTATCTGATACTCGTTCTCCACCTGATTGCGAAGATTCTCCAGATGTTTCTCCGTCACATGCTGTATGTCCATCAGTCCCTTGACTATTTCGAATATCGTATCGTTTAGCAGGGAATTCGCTAGTTCTGTCAGTAGCTCATATGATATTCGCATCTGAAATTGTCTAAACGATTAAATTTCAATGAATTCCGATGAAATTCACTTGTGGTATCACATCCGCTTACTCTGGCAGTGACGAGTGCATTTGTTTCAGTTGATCGACGAGGAAGTAGAGCTTGCTCTGGAGAAATTCCGGTGTCAGCTGTTGATCATCGGCCGGTGTATCCTGTGAGGCGGAATTCTCATAGATTTCCAATTGATTTTCCATCGTTTTTTGCACAAAAATACTCGAGAAACACAAAAATACTGACGATTGCAATGTTTATTGTTTTGTAAATGCAATTCAATTCGGCTTTCAATCGACGAGTGACATTTGTCTGTTTTGACGTTTCACGGGAATTGAACTTTAAGCTGGACACACAAGGGATTTTGTTTTCTTAATTACTCTTAATTCGATTTGGAGAATTGCGAATTTAATTATCAAGAAATTCTCCGTTAATGACCTGGAAAGGGTAAGCTGTCCACTACCTAGGACCGAACTATAAATAGGTAAGTCCTTCCAAGGATGATTCACACTTCAACTACATCTACACAGCTTACACATTTATCGCTCACCAACAAAGATGTCTGTGAATCAAAAGGAAATGGCTGACATGAGCATGGACCGAGTGAACTTGAGTCACGGTGAGTTGGCCGAGGCCCTGAACAAGCTCCGCATTATGGAACCCGAAGCGCTTGAGAGCGTCTTCAATCCCAAGTGCTCGTCAACGCCGGAGAAGGCATCGTACGTCATGGAGATGAAGGTGAAAAAGAAGCGCTACAGGACCCACCACAACTCCATGTGGATTAACGCCAGGAAGAGTCTCAAGTTTTGAGGCCACTCTGGCCTCTATTTGCTTCTAAGATGATCATTGAATGATTTAAAATTAAAAACAAAAGTTGATCTTGCCTATGATACGAATTATGATGTATGATAAAAAAAATAAAGAGAATTTTGAAAAGAAAACAAAAAAGTGTAACGTCTCCCTTGAAATCCTATCCACCAACCATTGGTGAGGGAACTTGCTCTTATCAGTTGTGCCCCACATTCGCACATCTCTCTCAGTTTCTCAGCCGAAATTGAGCTACAAATTTGTGACAACAAACAGCTGATGTCGGTACGGAAAATGTCACTTGGACTTCATTCATCATTTCTGCACTTCGCTTCCCCCTCCTTTCCGACCGACAATCCACACGACTGCATGCAAAATCTCACCCGCACACAGCGATGTGCCTGTGTGCTCGGGTCTTTCGTAACAACCTCGTGCTCTCTCACCGCCGCCGGTAGCCACCACCGTCGTCCCCACACTACGCTGAATTCACCATCACCACGGCGAGTCGAAATTATTCTCGAATTGATGAAATTCTTCAACTTCGCCTCATTCGTTCCGTTTGACTGTCCACCTGCAGTTCGTTGTTGTCGTTGTCACTGCTGTCGTTCGCCGTTGTTGCCTTTTTTTGCCGTTCGTTCAGTTCGGGATTTAATTCTATTCTTTTTTTTTTTTTTTTTGAAAGAAAATTTCTACTCCTCACGAGACTTTTCCTGCTCCACACACGCTCTCTCACTCTCGCTGCCGCCGTCAGTGTGTGCGCTTCTCTTTGGCATTCTCTTTCGCTGTATTCTTATCAAATGTCATTGCACCAATTTTCCAACGGACGAATGATAGTTTTGTGAGCGCAGGAAAATCAGTTGCACACCGTAGCCGAGCAGCGGTATTGTTACTTAAGACCATCGCACAGTCCGAGGATATCAGAAGAAAAGTGTCGGCTATCCATTGTGTCGGTTGTGTCAATCAATCTATCGGCAATTCGGTTTGATTAAAGTGCGAAAGTTCGTTGTTGCAATCGAAAATGTATACAGTGTCGAAGGGGCCAAGTAAAATCGTTGCAAAAACACGACGAGGTGAGTTTTATCAGTTTCCCTTCCGTTCTGTGCACACACCCCCTCCGGCTGTGTGTGTGTGTGTTTTTGTGTGTGGCGCTGTGTACTCTCGCAAACTGTGGGGGCATCCGTGGGGTGTGGGGCATCTGTTATGTCACAGCGGAAAATGCCATACAGAATGCACTCATGGTTTTCATTGACACTAATTAAATTCAACGTTCGCCCGTTTGGTCTCTTTGACAGGTTTGGCGCAAAACTATGAAAAGTTCGAGACGATCAAGGAGAGCAGCAAGAAGACATCGGACCTCCAGAACCCGGAAGCCTAGTAAGTATCGCTCATTCGTTGTCACTTGTTATCGCATAGACAGGCGGACGGACGTCCCACCACCATCGCCACCTTCTGCGCTGTGGGGTCGTGTGGTGTTTCCTGGTTCCTCTGTTCGGTTTTAGGTTAGGACATGGGGGGAGGGCAGCCTTCTTTCGTAACAACCAAAAACGAGACTATATCTCTTCGTCGTCGTGGCTGCAGTTCGTTCGTGTCTCACTCGTGTGTCAAGTGCTCCAAATTGATTAATCAATCAATTGAGGGTGGAAGGGGTAGCCAAGTGCCATTCATCTCTTCGCCGGAGATCTGTTCCACTTTCGACGCACATTTTTTTCTGGTGTCTCTTGTCTGGCGGCTGGGCCGTTGGGGTGTTAATTGATAAGCGGAACACGAAGTCGAGGAAATCCATTTAAATCACAATCCCTGGCTTAGCTATCGCGCCCGTCTTGGATGAGCTAACATTTGCTTAGGCACTAAGCCGGCTGGGTTTTATTTATGTCGAGTCAATACGCCAGCAGACATGTGCGCCGGTGTGTGTGTGCATATGTGCAACGGTGGGGATGGGGATGTTTGCTCTGTTTACCTGTGATGCCAGTCCTGGTGGATCTTAAGACAGTTACACGATATTTCACACCAAAACCAACTCGGTTCGGTGGGCACACAATTTGTGGTGAATTTCTTGCCGCATCGTTATCAGAAATTGCCCTCGTTGTGGTGAGTTTGTGCAGGTGCAGGAGGGAGTAGTCTGGACCTTGACCTGTTCACAATTGACGTTTGCCCTTTTAGCCAAGACCGCCACCACGAAAGTCAAAGTCACCAGAGGTAGACTGACATACAGAGAGAGAGTTGAGTTGGAGATGGAGTGGCGACTGGCGGTTAATTCGTTTTATTGGACGACACTCTTTTTTTTTTTTGGAGGAAATTCTTTATCGCCGCGTGAATTGCTGATAATGAAGTGATATTGAGGAAGACCTTTGAGGTCAAAATCTGGCGTGGGACAGCGTGTTGTCGAGTCGAGAAGGGTTTTCCATATTTCTCTTTTATTGCTGGCGTGGTTTTTCGAGATTAGTCCGGCAATTAACGAGTTTAGGTTTCTTGTGGCTGCTGAGGGTTTTTACAGCGACGGCTGGCGAAGATTAGGACGCTTCAGGGGGATTACTGTACGAAGCCGCTTCAAGACATTCCTACAAGCAGTCTCACTTAATCAAGATCTGAATGGCATCTGGCTCTGAATGGCGAATGAGACGAATATGTGTTGTTAGGGACTCAGGGAGTAAATGCAACGAGCTGACGATGAGATGTAATATTTAGGCAACCACAGTCTGGTGAACAAGAAATCGGATATTTAGAGAAGTGGAAGAAAACCCTGCCGAAAATGTCAACAGATCGTCTTGTTTTCTTAGGACGGTGGCTCTTGTCCTTTTTGAGGGAAAGCAGCTGTTGTGTGTGCCCCACACGAGGGTCGTCTGGTACTCAGCCTCTTCTGCTGGCACAACCGATTGGTGCCTGTATCTATTTTCGCACGCCAGGTTGATTTTAGTTAGGTGGGTAGTTGACTGCAGAGAAAGGAATGTTCGCTACGAAGCGAGGCGGTGTAAGACCTTCTCCACTTGTGTACTTGTACATATTTTGAGGGGAAGCAGATGCTGTATGTACTCTGCACGATGACTATCTTAATGTCTTCCTCGTATGGGACTGTCTGGTACTCAGGCTGTTCTGCTTGTGTCTCTCTCCATTTTCGCACGATTTGGGTTGCATGGGGTTGTGGTAGCTGTCTGAAGAGGAAGGAATGGACTGTAGTTTGTTTTCGTTACGAAGCGAGGTCGTGTAAGTCCTTCTCCACTTGTGTAGTTACTTACTTCTCAGGCCGACGAGACGTGGATCTGTGGAGAAATAGCTGCCTTCCATCGATGGCGGTTCTAGGCATGCTGCTCCCAGTCCTTCAGACCAAACTGTCACGTCTCCACTTGCGTGCCACCCTAAATACGGCCGTCCTCTGTTGTGGGTCTTTCGTAATCGGATCCTTGAAGAAATAGCTGCCTTCCATCGATGACGGTTCTGAGAACGCTGCTTCCAGTCATCCAAACTGTCTTCCGTCTCTACTTGTGTGCCCCACTAAACACGGCCGTCCTCTGTTGTGGTTCATGTATGATCTACGCGCTTATCTAAGCTGTCATCCGTCTCCACTTGTGTGACACCCTAAACACGGCCGTCCTCTGTCGTGTTGACCAACTGGCTATGAGTCATAGATTCTTTGGGTTCTAGACAGCTTTTCCATGCGATTAACATCGCTGACCCTTGGCTTGAATACGTAGACACACTCATGTCACGCCCTTCCAGCTTGTGGCTTCCCTTCTGATTATAGGACCTAAGCTCGCATGCGGACGACAAGATCAAATGGTGTTTCACCCGCTTTCGAATATTGTCTAACTCTCTGCGACGTAGGCCAGGACTGGGATGATCAAGACCTTGTATAAAGTCAGCCTCGTCTTTCTGAAGGTTGCCTCCTAACTCACTGCTGAGCTGCTGAGGAAGGACAAGAGTCCCTCGGTCTTTAAGCCTTTGACCACTCTGCCTTCAAGCCTTCGACCACTCTGCCTTTAAGCCTTCGACCACTCTGCCTCTAAGTCTTCTGTCAAAGATGACGATCGGATGTGGAAAGGATCAGTTTGTGTGCTTAGTCAACATTCGATGAAATAGCAAAACTCTTGTCGTTGCTTTTTCGTGGAAAGTCTTCCAAATATCTCCTCCAACAGAATCCACTCACCGTCAGCTCGTGTGTGAAGTGCCATAAACTATCCTGAAACGATTTAAAGTTCACTAGGGCGTTGATTAAGGTCACAAACAGCAAACAACTCCACGAGCGTACTTAAATGTAGCCGCAAACATCGCTCAAAACCAAGCACGCTGATCCAATTTAGATTAGACCACAATACGGGCGCAACTGGATACAGGTTAACGACTGATCGGCCACGTTAACAAACCGCCATTAGGTGGAGTTATTCACGCAGTCTTTTAATGAGTTTCGCTCTCTTTCGTGACGAGTGCCGCGGTGCCAGGCAGTGCCTCTGACGCGTGATCTCGAATTGGGATCGCCTGAAATCGAATCGAAAAGTTTCTAATTAACAGCGCGGTTTTGTCGTTAAAGAAAACCCCAGCGCCGCCGCCTACAATCGACAAGACTGCGCTCGTAAATATTTATCGCCAACTTCTGCATACGCTTAGCATTGATCTACGAAATTGACATTTCGACTAGGCTGCGTTCGAACGATGTGCGATCAGCGCGATAAATGCATTCAAAGTGATACACCAGCGGAGGGACAATTAATTTATGCCCGCCACTGTTGACTTTCCTTGGCTGGCCTTGCAAGTTGCTGTGCTCGCGTCGCAGCGTCGCTCGTTTATTCATTTCATAGAATCAGAATGACCTAAATAGAACATAAAATTGAGTCTGAGGGGCGATCAAAACAACTCAATTGCGGTGCGAGATGTTTATGACGCCGTGTGGATTGTAATCAACAAGTTGTGCTGTGATTTCGTGTGTGTTCGGGAGACAATGCTCTTGACAGTAAGCAGCTAAATGTCGTCGTAAAATGCTTCCCAGATGAAATACAATGTTCCCAGGCGCCCCATCATCTGTTATGACACACCTTCGATGCCGAACTAGCGTCACGTAAAGAAATGTTTTTTTGGAACGCGTCCAGAATCTTGTATAATCGCTTACGTCAGCCGAGTGGGCTTTTACGTAAGCGCCCGTGGAGTGTGCATTTACTGCGATTCCTTACCCTTTTTGTTTCTGGGGGGGAAACTCACCACACCGCATGGGGTTAGCGAATGTCGAAACCTGTCCTGTCACAGTGGGTTGAAAAGTAAGCAACTCTGTAAACCATTCCGCAGGACAGGTTTCCTCCGCGGCCGCGTGAGGTCCTGCCGCAGGTATCCCCCGGCGAGTCGTTGACTTCCGTCTCCCGTGAGTGCTTCATCACGATGACACTCTGTCAATTATGCAAACCATAAGCTGTCACGTTGCGACGAAACAAACCCTCCCCGAGGTTGCCGAGCAAATCTAAAACTCCCGCCACAGGAGGTGCCTGTCAAAAATTCCAAATGATTTGTCATCCGCTGTCATGTGTTCCTCTCAAATGACAATGCATTTAGGAGAATCCTAAAAATAACCTCGAATTCCATTGAACAACCCCAAGTGCTATTGACACCTTTCGCTTCGCTGGCACATGGAAAGGAATTCTATTCGGTTTTTTTTTGTTGTTTCTCCTCTCAAACGAGAATAACAACAAAAAAACAAATCTTGAACACACATGAGGTGACAGTTCATGGCACACATCACTGTGTGAGTGTGTAATGCTGACTCTATTGCCGCGTATTATCAGCAGCCACCAGGCGAGAGGGAATGATTGATGGAAAAATTTCAAAATGGAGAAGAAAACGATGGGCCCCTTCGGTTCGATTTGTAGCGATGACGTCTCGACAGATTTGACCCATTGACAGGAATTGACGAAATTCCGTTATCTGTTGCAGCCATGGCAACAACCACATCGGCCCGTTAAATGTGCTAACACAATGTTTGCTTTTGTCATTTCAGTGTGCCCAAACCGGTGTTTCAGACGTCAAAGAAAGCCAACCTGCACAACGCGAAGCCAGCCGAGGAGGAAGTCCTAACCCCGCAGCACGAGGAGATCATCAAGTACATAAATGAATGTAAGTGTAAATGTTATCGTTTTCGTTTTGCAGTCGAAATGTCATCGGCGGCGCAGTCGAACTCGTGTCATTGGTGCGATGCCCCGGTGTGTGAAGACGAATGCTAGCAACTGCATCTGCTTGCCTCGAAATAAATCTTCTCAATTTGCGCGATGTGCATTCCGATTTGCCTATCTATTCCCAGCCCCTCTCCTCGCCCAGAAATCACGGTCGAAAATCAAATGACGTATGAGCTCTGCTTCGCTCGAACTGCTCGCTCGGTTGTTCTTTCGCTCGTGTGCCCGTTCGTTCGCTCGCTCGCTTGCTCGCTGCTCTGTTCGTGTAGCGTGAGATAAAATAATTGTTTTGGCCATCAAATGCGGTGCCGTTCCATCGTGATGCTGTCCGCTGTGTAGTAGTTTTTGTCGTAAATTGGTCTTGTCGTCGTGCCCCCAGCAGATCACATGATAGCTCTCGCTGTTTGTTTTCACTCCGCGCGCCTGTTTGTCGCTTATCGGGCAACCTTTTTGGAATTCATCTCGAAGTAGCAGCGCAGCATCATGAATAAATCGACGCGCCACAACACCACAAGCAACGCAGAACGAGGCAGACAGGCAGACATTTCTGAAGATTCTGAAGTTTTCTCTGTCACCTCGAACTGTCAGCGAATTGTGTTCTCTTGATTGCCTTTTAATTGAGCACCAATTTCGTTGTGCATTTGTGGATGATGCCTCTATTCATGGAATCCTCTGTTGCTGGCTAATTAATGCAAATGAACGCGAATCAGTCAGCTGCGGCGGTGGCCAACTGCAATTGTCATCAAGCGGCTGCTGTCAATCTGGCAATTGACACTGACTGTGAGTGCACGCTCGACTGCTTGCGGTACGCTGATTCATAAATCAGTGCGAGCGGGTTTATGATGGAATTGCTTCGTAATTGAGATTTATTGCTGCATTGGGGGGCGGGCGGGGGGTTGTTGTTTTCAGGTAGCCAAGATATGTCATGCTGCAAACGATCAATCACTGGGGGGGGGGGGGGGGGGGGGGGGACAGGGTGGGGCGGGTGAAACCTGTCGTTTGGCAAACATTGTTGCGACGATGGACGTGGGGCGATGTGATGTTAAGCTGGAACTGGTTTGATGGCAGTGTTTACGATGCGCGCACTGCTAATGGGTATTTAGGCATGACTACGATCTGAAGTTTCTAGAAACGTCAGCAGTCGGCGAATGTGGGGAATTTCAAGGACAAGCTGTTGCTTTGAGTTTGAACTGAGTCTTGAGTTGGTTAGGGACTGAGTTTTCGCTCTTCGGTCTGCTTGCCTCGATATAAATTGTCTCATCCTGCCCCTCCTACCTCCCCCCACCCATCAGCACAGAAATCACGTTCAAAAATCAAATGACTTATGAGCTCTGCTGCCCTCGAACTGCTCGCTCGGTTGTTCTTTCACTCGTGCGTCAGTGTGCGGCCTTAGCCTTAGAATGAACGATGCTTCGTTAAGTTTTGCATTTCCTATGAATTCGAAGGATTTGGTGGCGTGGAGTGCATCGAGTCGACGGGGAGCGTTCACTGCGGGGCTCGATCTAGTGACTTTTGAGTTGTTTGCTGTTCGCACGAGAGGGGGAAGTGTCTACAGTCTTTTTTAGGTTAAGTTGGCTTAGAGTGGCCGATGGCCAAGAAGCTAAAGTCGCACTAAGGCGTCGAGGACCAACTAGCAACAGTCGCACTAAGGTGTCGTCGAAGCTGATGGCCAACAAGCAACAGCCGCACTAAGGCGTCGACGAAGCTGGTGGCCAACTAGCAACAGTCTACGAAGCTGATGGCCAACAAGCAACAGTCGCACTAAGGCGTCGACGAAGCTGATGGCCAACTAGCAACAGTCTACGAAGCTGATGGCCAACAAGCAACAGTCGCACTAAGGCGTCGACGAAGCTGATGGCCAACTAGCAACAGTCTACGAAGCTGATGGCCAACAAGCAACAGTCGCACTAAGGCGTCGACGAAGCTGATGGCCAACTAGCAACAGTCGCACTGATTCGTCGACACAGATGACCACGCGGATCTAATCGTCCAATTCCGCAAACCAGTTGTGGCTTGTAACAAAGCGATGAAGACGGCTGACACGGCTTAGTTCGACCAGGCTATAGAGGAAGTAAGCCCCTCCGTGACTTTGGGGAGGAGAGGGCTTCTGTCTTTCATAACGTCATAGCAAATCTTTTTCCCTGTGTCGTGGCATTCTTGCATTCAGCTTCATTAGAACGAGTGTGCTTAGCAACACACGACGCACGCTTCATTGGAACGTGTCTACTTCAAGCTCACAGCTAAACTCGAACGCCGTCCTCAACCAGATCTTGATTGTAATTCAGCGTCGACATCGGCCTGGTAACAAAGTCGTCGGACAGATCTTAACTCTTACCAGACACCATCTGCAGTCTTTCAAAACCTCGTCACAGAAATGCCGCCAAAAAATGATTTAAATCAAAAATCGTGAGTGAAATCAATTAGCACTGCCAATGGGAATGGCTGTGAGGAGATATCTTCACCGTCATCAATCGCATGGACTTTGCTTGTTGCGGAGTGAAGGCGTATGTCGACCGCTCCATCAGTCTGACCACGTCAACGACGCAGGTAGAAGCAATGCAAATTAGACCGCCTGGCACCAGGAAGCACTCGTCTCTGTCAAAAAGCAAACCCACACGATACCTGACAAATGCCCCACTGACGTAACAATTCGACAGGAAGAGTCCATCTCTCTGTTTTCGAACAAAACACTTAAGAGTGACCTTGACGCATTTACAATTCCCGAACACCTCGCGGTGACAGCTTCCAATAAATGGCCCAAGACACTGTGGATTCTGTTCGCGTTCGTTATGCCGTTATGAATGTATTTTGTCATGCAGTGCCTCCGCACTTTGTTTTGTGTTTAAAAATACATTTCTGTTGACTTTGTTGGAAAAGAAAGCTAAGCGCTTTCGACAAATGCCGAGAGATAATAAAAGCCATCGGGGTACATACCTGATGCCCGATTTGGGGGGCGACACGGCTGCCAACACTCGCGCGATAAGAAGAATCAACTTCACTTATCTGCCTTAAGTTGTTTACCTCTCCACTTTTCGGCTTAAGACTGCTCTTGACTGCAGACGGTGGCTTACCACTACAGGGGCTGTGTTCAACGAGTGCGTGTGTGTTTAGGGGTCAGTTCGGTTGTAAAGATTAGCCGTGTAGCCGAATCAATGGATGTCACTGTTGCTAATGGTTGCTATCTGTCGGTTCTTCAATCGATTACATCCCTGGTTGGTGGTGGGTTATATTTAGATCTCGATAAGCGATAGCTCGCGTTAGGTGAGTAGCCTGACGGTGGAGCGGTGAAAACCCCACAGTCTTCGCAGGTGTGAACGAAATTGCGGCTAATTGAGGTTTTAGTGGACTTTAATTGGTTCTTGTTCCCCATTCACTCACTAATTTGGAGCGTTAATCATTTGGATTTGCATGATTTGCATGATTTGCAGATAAGGCAAGGCCTAGGGGCGCGTTTGACGGGAAATGCGTCAGGGAGGTGGTGAAAGTGGCGTATGATTGGAGAAGTGACTGTAGCTTAGGTTAGGTTAGGGTCGTGGGTGGACGGGAAAATCACGTCTCACTTAGGTCCTGCTTCCCATTCGCCTTCCTCGTGCCCATCGTGACTGCGCGTTGTCCAATTATCCTGAAAATCCTTAATGAACCTGAAAGTAGAGGTCACGGTGCTTTTAGGTAGTTCCTGTAGGTCCTGGAAGAAATGTCCCGCCAGTATGCTGTACCTCAACTGACAGAGGTTTGGGGCAGTGGCAGAGATAGTGGAGAGTATTCCTTCTTCTTCTTCTACTTCTACTTCTACTTCTACTTCTACTTCTACTTCTACTTCTACTTCTACTTCTACTTCTACTTCTACTTCTACTTCTACTTCTTCTACTTCTACTTCTTCTTCTTCTTCTTCTTCTTCTTCTTCTTCTTCTTCTACTTCTTCGTCTTCTTCTTCTCTACCACAGCCCCCGGATATGAAGTCATGCTTAAGTCCCAACTTTGATGATTATGGCCAGTTAGCGATCCAACTCCCAACCGTAGCAAACTTTTAGTCGCTATATAGGAGTCTGTCGGTTTTTGATCTTGGACCATGACATCTGAGTAGTCTCACAGGTGGTTCGAGAGTTCCACATTTCATGAGCTAGCTCTACGATTCTGTCATCCTGTGAAGAGGTGGTTGAATACAAGGTGGGCCAAATACAAGTTTCTTTTTAAAAATGCAATAAAATGAACAAAATTCAATTTGTTTCCATGTATTATGGCTTTATTAGTAAGAACAAATATTCCCATTAATTATGAAATACAAAGTCGTTTAAGTGGCTACCTTGGCTAGGTTCGCAGTAGCGCATCCTGTCACCCCAATTAGACAAGACCTTGTTGATGGTCATGGCCGTAGCTCATGGATTGCTTGGATGATATTGGCTTTAAGTGCTTGAATCGTTGGCATAACATCAGCTCTTCGCGGTTTCCCACAAAAAAGGGGTCCAAAGGGGGTCAAATCGCAGCTCCAAAGTGGCCAATTAACATCGCCAAGACGGCTGATAACACGATTTGCGAATTTGGTGAGCAAAAGATCGATTGTGGCATGGACCGTGTGGCATGTCGCGCCACCCTGCATGAACCAGAGGTCGTCCAAATCCATATCTTCAATTTCAGTAACAAAAAAGTGGGTTAACATGGCTCTGTAACGCCCACTGTTGACCGAAACGTTGTTTCCAGCCGCATTTTCGAAGAAAAATGGTCCATTGATGCCACCACTCCACAATCGGCTCCAAACTGTCACTCTCTGTGGATGCATTGGATTCTCGACAATAAAGTGAGGGATTTCCGCGAATTTTGTTTGTTAACCTAGCCACCGAAATGAAAATACGCCTCGTCCTCATAAAAAATGATTTTTCGCCCGAAATCGTTGTCCAATTCGAGCTGCTCTAAGGCCCAAGCTGCGAAGCGATAACGAAGCGGATGGTCCTTCAATTACTGAGTCAATTGAACCTTGCGAATAATCGGAGATCTTGCGCTGAATTCTCCTCAGGAAAGTGCGTAAAATGTTGAACTGTTGATATCGTTGATGTTCGTGAATTGAGTCTCACACTCTCGGCCACAGAAGCTACATTCTCGTCTGTGCGCGCCGTACGACAAAGGGGACCATGAGTGTTGTCCACTAGCGTACCCGTCGCACAAACGTACAGCAGTCACGGTGGGTGCTTCACTTCGGACAAGACTTCTTCTTTTCAAAAAAACGCATTGTCTGGGCTACGCAGCACTGACTTTGGAAATAAGTTTTCAATATTTCCCAACGTTGCTTCAGCGTAAAGCGACTCACTTCGTGCCGCGGAGGTATGATACTGACTTTCTGTCACGATTTCAAGCGGGAAACAGCTGTCAGTGTCAAAATTACATATGATTTAAAAACAAACCACTAGATGGCCCACCGTGCACATTGGATTGCCCACCCTTTCTGGACAAGTTTACCTGCTGCCTCATTGCCGGCTATGTCCCTATGACCTGCTGGGACCCAGCATGGAGGAATCGAGTGCTGCGTGCTGAGAACCTTGAGCTCTTCGCGGCAACATGCGACAAGCTTGTACTTGATTTCTGTTGCTTCAATGGTTGCTTGACTGTCAATTAGAGTGGAAATCTCATTCCGGTCGCATCCTTAACTGCAAGGACCTCCTCTTGAAATACACTGCCGACAAAAGGGAACTCTGACAGAGCAGTGCATGTTCTATCACCTTATCAATACTGAGACTCAGAGGGGCTTTCATGCTAGCAGTGCGGACAACAGAACAGCACAACATACACGCTTTCCACCACCCACCTTAGCCCCGGCAAAGACCGTCCACCTAAGATTTCTGGACCAAACAATGCCACCAACTAGTGGTATCAGTCCAAGGGGAGTTCGTCCTACACACTGACGGCTAAAATACTAGAGTTGTACTGTGATCTCTTCGAAAATTCTCTGGAACTAGAGGACTTCTGTATGGCTGCGATACACGACGTAGCACTTGCGTTGAGGTACCACAAGATAACCGACAGATCGATCATCGATTTCAGTCAAAGCCACAGCTTCGGACATTCTGACATCGAACTGATCAGACAAAGCCTCGGTGAGATATCCTAAGCTGCCTACGCAAGCAGTCTTGCGAAAGAGTTGTATTTCCAACATTGACATCATTCTGGCCACTTCCTTGACTGCCAGGATGTTCGCTAAGGAATTCTGATAGAGCAGTGCATGCTTAACAATTCGGAGAAAATGTCCGCCATGTAGCATCTTCGATCCAGTTGTATGCCCGTGGATGGTCGGGTGTGTGTGTTGTGTTCACCAAAAAGTGTCATTTTAAGGCCATGGGTATATCTACGCTCTTGTGTATTTTAATCAACTTAAGAAAATGTTATAGAAACAAACATGACTTTAACTAAAGCACCATTTACACATATTCATCGAAACTTAACGAAAGTTAGACTCATCGGCAACCGCTGCGCCCAGTAGAGCCCCCATTTGGATTGAGTGATCCTAATGGCGTGCTTCATCTTTGCAGCAGTCTAGAAGTGATGGTTGGTTTTACTCTCCGCTGAACGGTTGAGGGCAAGGACTGTGACTAATTAAAGTCGGAGCATCCCTTGAAGCTCAACGGCAAACTGCCAGTTTGACCCTCGTCGCTAATCAAAGAAATTCACAGAACCTAATGCATCCGATGATGTATAACGTGTTGCGAACGAGCAACGAGCCAACTCCGCATTCGATATCCCCTGAGGTGGTGTTAAGTTTTGTAACACCCCCCCCCCCCACATCAGCACTGAAGACTCCGATACACAGCATCGTTGAACGGTCAAAGGGGAATTGAATAATCCATGAGATTGAGAATTCCATAGTTCACAAGTTAATTGCATAAAAATGCCAGCACCATCACCATCGTCCCGTCTCATATTGCATGATGTGGAAAGATATTTTAAAATTATCTCCCCCTACCCTCCAGTGATGTCTGACCATCCGCCGCCCGTGCTTGTCCCATCACCATAATCATCCTTTGTCCTAGACAGATACAAAAATGTGCATCATCCAGGAAGTGAACAAAAAAAAAAAAAAGTTGTAAACATGATGAGAGAAAAAAAGGAGCACAGCACAGCCATAAGACTCGATGCGTATGTGAAGCTTTGAAGTCCTCCACACCCGTGAATGGAATAGACTAAACAATGGCCGTGCACTATCGCATAACTGAGGTCGTTACTACCAGTCAAACAGCAAGCAGGCAAGCAACATACACTCGCCTCCGTCCTTTGTTCTTATTAAGGGACTTCCAAGTGAGTGCCTCAAAATGGCCACCGTTAGCAGTGCACACACACACACACACACATCTTTTG
The DNA here is from genome assembly GCA_907269125.1 of Eristalis pertinax. Lineage (NCBI taxonomy): Eukaryota > Metazoa > Arthropoda > Insecta > Diptera > Syrphidae > Eristalis > Eristalis pertinax. The sequence continues at coordinate 4,792,782 of OU026147.1, read as the reverse complement.
TAATAAAAATTCCTTCTTTGTGCTGTCCGGAGTCGGGAAGAAGAAGAAGAAAAAAAGAAAGAAAAGAAAACGAACAAATGCACAACGCGATACCGTTAAGCAAATAAATTAAAAAGAAATATTTCCTATACTCCGATGCACATTGGTGCGGAAATGCTACTGAAACTGAAGACCAGACTCGGCGCTCTCAGGACACAGGGATCCAAATCCCATAGAGCCCAGACTCCCTCGGCTGAGGAGATTAAAATTATTAAAATTGTAATTATATTTCGCCCCTCTCCCCGGCGGCGGCCCTCAGCATCGTCCCCTAAAAGGACCTCTTCATTCCTCTCCAAATGGGAATTTAAAATCTTAGTAACCTTTGATTGTGAGAAACTCGTCTGCGTTTCCTTTGTCGTGTTTTTGTCCGTTCCTTTGCCTTTGTTTTTTTTGCGTTGCGCCACACTCAAAGACGAGAAAGTTCACGACGACGAAGTGAAAGATTTAATCCGGCAGTCTTAACCCATTTGGCGGTGGTCACAAAAAATGATGCGAGCACCCCCCTCCCCTCTCTGGCTGTAGGGATGTGAATGACAAACAAAACGGAAGCGGGAATCTGATGGGAAATTCGCTCACTTGGAAGTGATGCACTAAACGACAAGGGCTAATCCGCTTTTAGACGGTTTGACAGCGCGGGGCCTGCATGTGGATGATGATGATGATGGCCCTGCTACTGCTGCTGGTGCAAGGCAATGGCAATGTGTTCGCAAAGTTTTTAAGCTTTATTAACGTGTGTTCTGCTGCAATGGCAACACATGTGAATCTTCATATCATCCCTGTGTGTGTGTGGGTATTTCCTTCACTCCCTCCACATAATTGACTGTGCGGTGGAGGTGGGGAGGGGGGGGACCAGAGAAATGACTTTCGAAACGGCTGTGCTTTTATTGCAGTTTTAATACTTTTCCATTATCAACTTACTGACGAACAGTGGCGCATCGTCATTATCGTTGTCTCGTTTCGCCTGGTCCCTGCAATCATGCAATTTCCTGCAAGTTGACACACGATACCAATGCGAAGAGAAAAACACACGACTGGGAATCCTTGGGGGGGTGGTGGGAGTGTGTGAGCGTTAATGCCCCTTTGCTGGGGGTACTTTTAGCGAACATCTGTTTGAGTTCCCAAAAATGCTTTCATACGCGCTTTGTCTTCGAATAAAAACAAAAGAGCGCAACCCGATGTGGGTTGAGAGTCCTGACAGTTGGGTGTTTTTTTTTTTCTGCGTTTTTTTGCCGGCGAAAAAAGGTTTTCCACTTCCGTCTTGGATTTTAAGAGAGTTTTGGTTGAGTTTTTTTTTGTTTGTTTACTTTTCTCGCAAGTGAATGTCCTTGCGAAAGGATTTGATTTTTGCCTGGATGCCAGTGAGGGAGTATGGACGAAATGCTACGGTATTGAATGGGAGTGTGGCATGGGTGCTAGTTTCTGGAATTGATTTCAGATTTGTCTGAGATTTAATTGTTTTTTTTTGTTGGAACAAAGGCGGATCGGACTGCGTTGAGGTTGAGTTCCGTCGATTCCGTGTATAAAAGCCAGACGCACATGACGTCTTTGCTTGGAGGTTTAGTTTTCATTCGGTCCACCGCGAGGAGGAGGCGTTGCGCCGCCACAAAAGGAGACTTCCTGTGTTCGTTGATCGATCGCACACCTCTGAGAACTTTTGGAAGCATTTTCAGACGATTGCACCAAGATGTCTGGAACTAAACTCACTCGTCCTGTCAAAAGTGACACTTTGGGAGCAGCTTGACCTTGTGGACAATTCGAACGTGGAACCCTGTCATCCCGTTTTAGAAGTAGATCTGCCAAAGAGACGCCCTGACGCTACAGAGTAAATTATTGCAATGTGCTACCTTCCTGCCCTGTCAAAATTGACACTTCGACGACGACTGACGTTTCTGAGAGCATGATTTCAGCCCCTTTGTCCTGTCAAAAGTGACATTGTGCAGCTTTGTTAGAATGCTTGACGTTGCAGAGACACTCGTCGTCCTGTCGAACGCGACACTTCGGAAGCAGATTTGCTAGAAAGCTTGACTTTGTAGAGAGGACGGTTGAAAAGTAGAACCTGTCACCCCGTCAAGAGCGACGATTTAGAAGTAGATCTGCCACGGGATCATCTTGACGGTACAAGTGAAAGTTTTTGAAATCTGCTCCCTCGTCGTCCTGTCAAAAGTGACATTTAGCAAGCGCTTTGCTGAAAAGCTTGACTTTGCAGAGAGGACGATCGGAATGTAGAACCCCGTCATCTCGTCAAAAGCGACGCTTCAGAAGTAGATCTGCCACGGGTTCATCTTGACGTTACAGGGAAAGTCGGCTCCCTCGTCATCCTGTCAAAAGTGACGTTTTTGAAGTAGATTTGCCAAAGAGACAGCTTGGCGTAGTTGGTAGGTAGGTAGCCTGACAGTACAGGGAAAATTATCGCAATGTGCTATCATCGCGTCCTGTCAAAGTTGACACGTTAGGGCCTTGCCTGAAAGAATGCACGATGTTCCCATCTTGCATTGGTACCGTGCTTAGTACTTAGTACCCATCTTCTTGTCCTCCTTTCACAGCAGAACATCGTCAACACTGTCTGTGAGAAAAGGGACTGTCGTCTTGTCAAAAGTGCCACATCAAAGGGCGCCGTGAGTTACTACCCTCCCCAGCACTAAATACCGCTCCCAGTACGCACCCCATCGCCTCCCCTCCCCAATCAGCATCGCCAACACTGGCCCGTGAGAAAAGTACAATTGCATTGTGCAACCGAATCCGCATCCGCATCCACATCCGCAAACCTACTGCATCTGCGATCGTCCCAAATGTTTGCAGTTAGCGTATATCCTTCCCTGCTCACATCCTTTTCCAATTTCGTCGTGTTTTTTTTTTTTTTTGTTCGTTCTGCAACTCCCACTCAGCCACTTGATTCCTTGCACATGTTTCAGATTTCCACACATCCTGTCCAAGTGCCAATGGTCGCTGTCCGTTAAGTGCCACGCACATACAAGCACATCGGGATTTCATTTAGTTTTTGTTCCCGTCCACTTCTTGCGCGCTCCGTTCCGCACACTTATCGCCTCAGTTTGGTGTGTGGAGCAAGCACTTAAATAAGGATTCCCAGCGAATCTCCGGTTACAGCCAGCTAGATTTCAAACAAAGCTCATGTGAAAATGAAAACCTTTTCAATTTTTAAACAGGACATTTGGCACAAAAACCGTCTTGGGCGAGGGAAAGAGCACGGGAATCTCATAAGAGGATTCCCGGTCTCGGTCCCGACGCCCCAGGCTGTGTTCGCAGAGTACACACACGTTGCACATGTGCCTCGGGTGGATTAAATTAAAAATGAATGTGTTCTTTTTCGTTTGTTTTCTAAATGTGTGCCCTGCTTTCTTTTTTTTTTGTCTCTTTGCAGCGTGGAACAACATTATTGTAGCGCACAACCCATATGACACCAACTCCACGGAATCGAACAATAACTCTGGTGAGTGGTCTGGTCTGATTTGTTTTTTTTTGAACGGCGTTGTCATTTAGTGACGCTCTTCTTTGCAGCCGCATCATCTGCGTCTTCGTCGGTGGCATCGTCAGCGTCGACATCGCCGCTAACGCCGTCGTCGCCTGCGCCAGTCTACTGTGTGGAGCCGCCCAGTCCGGTTTTGAGCGACTTCAAGCCATTCGATCTGGAGTCGTGGTGGGGAAGACGCCTCTTCCAGAACATCACCAAAAGTCTGTGAATGCCTTCAAGCTGAGATGAAGGAAAACAACAAAAAACAAAAATTTGAAAAAAAAAAACCGTAGAAACGAATTCATTTTTAGACCTTAACGCCGCATCATTACCGTCATCATCTCATGGCTCATTGTCGTCAAGTCATCGATTGAACGAAGAAGAAAACCTCAACGAGGACAAAGAAGAAGAAGAAAATAAGTGGAAGCAACATTCTGTTTTTAGAGTTTAAGTATAAAAAAAAAATTAAAAGTAAATATATGTAAAAAAAAGAACATGGAAAGAAAATATGTAGGACACCAGATGAAAGTCGGAAGTTCAAACAAAAAGGGATAACTAGGAGTGATAGAGAATGCAAGCAACTGTTGAGAACGTACACGCCCATGGAACTGTGGAATTCGATTTTAAAACACGCCCTTTTTTAGCGCAGATATATTTTACTAGTTTAAGGATTCGGATAGAGGTGACAGCTAGTCTCGTTCTTCCATTTGTCTTAAGGATTTACGTAGTTCGTGTGTGATGAGTGAGCGAGAAGATGTTTGTTTTTTAAGAGATTTTTTTCTTGATTTGGTAGCACTTTTGATGTGTTCCTAAAGACAGTACTCTGTCAGATAGTCTTGTGTTCTCAGCAAACTTGGGAAAACACAGAACATTCTGTAAAGAAACTATTGTTGCTGTATTTGGCAGCACTTTAAACTCAATTGTCATTTTCTTTCCCCTAAACACTACAAGAATCCGTCATTCAGTCAGAAGACTCTCAGCAAGCAGGAAATTCCATACTCATAATTATTGTGGCTCATCGATTTGGCAGCACTCAATTGCAATTGTTGTCCTAAACATTAAGTACAAGACTCCGTCATTCATCCAATAGACTCTCAAGAAATGTATGACAAACCAGCAAAATCTGTACTCGAAGCAACACGTTAATGTGACCCGATTTGGCAGCACTTTTATACACAATTGACATTTTCTAAAATCCATATACAAGCCGTCATACTGTCAGATGTCTTGTCTTCTCAGCAAACGTTGTGACCAGGGAGCAACTATGGCCGCAATTTTGTTTGACAGATGTCACCTAACATTGGAATCTGCGTGAAAATTGACTTCTATTCGATGCGGCCTTGCTGTTGTCTTACGATTATTAGACTCTTTCCCGTCACCTGTCAAATTTGACACATTCACACCCGCCCTTCACAAAAGGAAGCCAGTCTACATCTTTTCGCGCAAATCTCATTCCACACCAAACAGTCTCCTAACCACTTTCAAAATGGCAACTATTCATCCACACAAGTATCCACAGCAGCTAAACTAAAAAAACTAACAAGTTCTTATCAAAATTTAGACCTTAGAAGTAAATCTTAAGAATACAACGCCAATTTGACACGAACAGCAGCAGCAAACAGACTAAGCAGCTCTCCGTTCTAAGTAGGCTAACCTAGATAGGATCACCGCTAAATAAAACAAAACAAAGAAATAACCTAACCTAGAAACAATTTCATTTTGAGTTCGACGAACGTCCGTGTCGATTTTTCTACAAATAAAGGCTTAAAATATCCAAAAATTGTTATTTTCAAAAAGCAAACAAACAAACATCACAACCGTCAGTCAAAATAACAAAAAAACGAAGCTTTAGTACTAAAAAATTTAGAACAAACAATTCAAATAAGAAACACTATTACAAATAAAGAAATTAAAAAGCTATGTAAGTGAATCAGTCGTGTGTCTTTCATTGCGGAATGTGTTGCAATTTGTTGCCGTCCAGTGATTACAGCGCATCAGTGGACAACGGCAATAAGGATCGGGGATTATTGTGTTCATCCATTGTCCTTGGCTCTGGCCGAGTTTGAGTAGGTGTATATCGTAAACTCTTGTTTATTCACTTCGAAAGGGACCGAGCTGCAGGACTGAACGACGGAGGAGGAGATAAAGTGAAAGACAAGAAAAAAAAAAAAAACACCAAATGAATGTCAAACGTTGTGGAACGTTGCAATTTTGTGAAAATGAAAAACGTGTTACTTTGCCGGGAATGGGAAGGAATGGCGAAAGGGGCAGCAGAAGCAGAAGCAGAAGAAGAAGACGGGGCAAAGATGAAATTTATGATCCTTTGATGTGTAACAGTTAATTTTTAATTGTCCTGCAAGAAAAGTGATTAAAAAGTTCTGTTCATTTGTTGTCTCCTCGAGGAGGAGGAGGAGGAGGTTGGCAATAAAGAAAGAGGTTGCAACAAGAGGAGAAAGATGTAAACACTTCTTTGTGAAGATTTGTCGTGTAAAGCGTTGGAATGTCCTTTTGATTGCTGGTAAGTAGCCAACCGGGAAGGGGATAAGGATACTTAATTAGTTAATAAACGCTAGAGACGGATGGTCTCGGAGCTTGGTCGTGGCTGCAAGGCAGACTGTTAAAAATCTTTGGACTTCTGGCGTGTCTGTTTATGGGTCTTGACAAATTGAGAAAGCCAGAAGGAGGTGCTGACTGCTACTGCCCGGCGGGGATCTATGGTTTTTGGAATGCTCTTAACAGGTTCTCTCGTCTGTTTGGGTTTTTTTTTTTTTGTTTTCTTTACTGGTTACTGGATGGCGAGGTGCTGCTGGTTTTATTGACACTTTCGAGAGGCAACTGGTGACGGTGAAGTATTGTTGGGTGCGATGTGCATTAAGGGAGTGATTAAACGATGTCCGAAGGGTGATAAATTCGACTTGAAACTGGCTGCATAACAACCAACAAGTCGCTCAAAAAGGCAAGAACTTCTCCTTTTTACGCAAGTTCATTTTCCAACTGGCACAGCGGCCAAACTAGGCTACCTACGACTCTTGTACACCTGTGGGTATGTTGTCTAGTGTCTATTAATCGAATCAAATGCATTTGGAGTGAATCCGACGACATCGAGATTTTCACCTGAAAAAGTAGACAGTGTATAGTAAGGCATTTTCAGCCTTATCTTAGCTCACCTTCCAACTGGCACAGCGACCAAACTAGGCTACCTACGACTCTTGTACACCTGTGGGTATGTTGTCTAGTGTCTATTAATCGAATCAAATGCATTTGGAGTGAATCCGACGACATCGAGATTTTCACCTGAAAAAGTAGACAGTGTATAGTAAGGCATTTTCAGCCTTATCTTAGCTCACCTTCCAACTGGCACAGCGGCCAAACTAGGCTACCTACGACTCTTGTACACCTGTGGGTATGTTGTCTAGTGTCTATTAATCGAATCAAATGCATTTGGAGTGAATCCGACGACATCGAGATTTTCACCTGAAAAAGTAGACAGTGTATAGTAAGGCATTTTCAGCCTTATCCTAGCTCACCTTCCAACTGGCACAGCGGCCAAACTAGGCTACCTACGACTCTTGTACACCTGTGGGTATGTTGTCTAGTGTCTATTAATCGAATCAAATGCATTTGGAGTGAATCCGACGACATCGAGATTTTCACCTGAAAAAGTAGACAGTGTATAGTAAGGCATTTTCAGCCTTATCCTAGCTCACCTTCCAACTGGCACAGCGGCCAAACTAGGCTACCTACGACTCTTGTACACCTGTGGGTATGTTGTCTAGTGTCTATTAATCGAATCAAATGCATTTGGAGTGAATCCGACGACATCGAGATTTTCACCTGAAAAAGTAGACAGTGTATAGTAAGGCATTTTCAGCCTTATCCTAGCTCACCTTCCAACTGGCACAGCGGCCAAACTAGGCTACCTACGACTCTTGTACACCTGTGGGTATGTTGTCTAGTGTCTATTAATCGAATCAAATGCATTTGGAGTGAATCCGACGACATCGAGATTTTCACCTGAAAAAGTAGACAGTGTATAGTAAGGCATTTTCAGCCTTATCCTAGCTCACCTTCCAACTGGCACAGCGGCCAAACTAGGCTACCTACGACTCTTGTACACCTGTGGGTATGTTGTCTAGTGTCTATTAATCGAATCAAATGCATTTGGAGTGAATCCGACGACATCGAGATTTTCACCTGAAAAAGTAGACAGTGTATAGTAAGGCATTTTCAGCCTTATCCTAGCTCACCTTCCAAATGGCACAGCGGCCAAACTAGGCTACCTACGACTCTTGTACACCTGTGGGTATGTTGTCTAGTGTCTATTAATGGAATCAAATGCATTTGGAGTGAATCCGACGACATCGAGATTTTCACCTGAAAAAGTAGACAGTGTATAGTAAGGCATTTTCAGCCTTATCCTAGCTCACCTTCCAACTGGCACAGCGGCCAAACTAGGCTACCTACGACTCTTGTACACCTGTGGGTATGTTGTCTAGTGTCTATTAATCGAATCAAATGCATTTGGAGTGAATCCGACGACATCGAGATTTTCACCTGAAAAAGTAGACAGTGTATAGTAAGGCATTTTCAGCCTTATCCTAGCTCACCTTCCAAATGGCACAGCGGCCAAACTAGGCTACCTACGACTCTTGTACACCTGTGGGTATGTTGTCTAGTGTCTATTAATGGAATCAAATGCATTTGGAGTGAATCCGACGACATCGAGATTTTCACCTGAAAAAGTAGACAGTGTATAGTAAGGCATTTTCAGCCTTATCCTAGCTCACCTTCCAACTGGCACAGCGGCCAAACTAGGCTACCTACGACTCTTGTACACCTGTGGGTATGTTGTCTAGTGTCTATTAATCGAATCAAATGCATTTGGAGTGAATCCGACGACATCGAGATTTTCACCTGAAAAAGTAGACAGTGTATAGTAAGGCATTTTCAGCCTTATCCTAGCTCACCTTCCAACTGGCACAGCGGCCAAACTAGGCTACCTACGACTCTTGTACACCTGTGGGTATGTTGTCTAGTGTCTATTAATCGAATCAAATGCATTTGGAGTGAATCCGACGACATCGAGATTTTCACCTGAAAAAGTAGACAGTGTATAGTAAGGCATTTTCAGCCTTATCCTAGCTCACCTTCCAACTGGCACAGCGGCCAAACTAGGCTACCTACGACTCTTGTACACCTGTGGGTATGTTGTCTAGCGTCTATTAATCGAATCAAATGCATTTGGAGTGAATCCGACGACATCGAGATTTTCACCTGAAAAAGTAGACAGTGTATAGTAAGGCATTTTCAGCCTTATCCTAGCTCACCTTCCAACTGGCACAGCGGCCAAACTAGGCTACCTACGACTCTTGTACACCTGTGGGTATGTTGTCTAGTGTCTATTAATCGAATCAAATGCATTTGGAGTGAATCCGACGACATCGAGATTTTCACCTGAAAAAGTAGACAGTGTATAGTAAGGCATTTTCAGCCTTATCCTAGCTCACCTTCCAACTGGCACAGCGGCCAAACTAGGCTACCTACGACTCTTGTACACCTGTGGGTATGTTGTCTAGTGTCTATTAATCGAATCAAATGCATTTGGAGTGAATCCGACGACATCGAGATTTTCACCTGAAAAAGTAGACAGTGTATAGTAAGGCATTTTCAGCCTTATCCTAGCTCACCTTCCAACTGGCACAGCGGCCAAACTAGGCTACCTACGACTCTTGTACACCTGTGGGTATGTTGTCTAGCGTCTATTAATCGAATCAAATGCATTTGGAGTGAATCCGACGACATCGAGATTTTCACCTGAAAAAGTAGACAGTGTATAGTAAGGCATTTTCAGCCTTATCCTAGCTCACCTTCCAACTGGCACAGCGGCCAAACTAGGCTACCTACGACTCTTGTACACCTGTGGGTATGTTGTCTAGTGTCTATTAATCGAATCAAATGCATTTGGAGTCACCTTCCAACTGGCACAGCGGCCAAACTAGGCTACCTACGACTCTTGTACACCTGTGGGTATGTTGTCTAGTGTCTATTAATCGAATCAAATGCATTTGGAGTGAATCCGACGACATCGAGATTTTCACCTGAAAAAGTAGACAGTGTATAGTAAGGCATTTTCAGCCTTATCCTAGCTCACCTTCCAACTGGCACAGCGGCCAAACTAGGCTACCTACGACTCTTGTACACCTGTGGGTATGTTGTCTAGTGTCTATTAATCGAATCAAATGCATTTGGAGTGAATCCGACGACATCGAGACTTCCAACTGGCACAGCGGCCAAACTAGGCTACCTACGACTCTTGTACACCTGTGGGTATGTTGTCTAGCGTCTATTAATCGAATCAAATGCATTTGGAGTGAATCCGACGACATCGAGACTTCCAACTGGCACAGCGGCCAAACTAGGCTACCTACGACTCTTGTACACCTGTGGGTATGTTGTCTAGTGTCTATTAATCGAATCAAATGCATTTGGAGTGAATCCGACGACATCGAGATTTTCACCTGAAAAAGTAGACAGTGTATAGTAAGGCATTTTCAGCCTTATCCTAGCTCACCTTCCAAATGGCACAGCGGCCAAACTAGGCTACCTACGACTCTTGTACACCTGTGGGTATGTTGTCTAGTGTCTATTAATCGAATCAAATGCATTTGGAGTGAATCCGACGACATCGAGATTTTCACCTGAAAAAGTAGACAGTGTATAGTAAGGCATTTTCAGCCTTATCCTAGCTCACCTTCCAAATGGCACAGCGGCCAAACTAGGCTACCTACGACTCTTGTACACCTGTGGGTATGTTGTCTAGTGTCTATTAATCGAATCAAATGCATTTGGAGTGAATCCGACGACATCGAGACTTCCAACTGGCACAGCGGCCAAACTAGGCTACCTACGACTCTTGTACACCTGTGGGTATGTTGTCTAGTGTCTATTAATCGAATCAAATGCATTTGGAGTGAATCCGACGACATCGAGACTTCCAACTGGCACAGCGGCCAAACTAGGCTACCTACGACTCTTGTACACCTGTGGGTATGTTGTCTAGTGTCTATTAATCGAATCAAATGCATTTGGAGTGAATCCGACGACATCGAGATTTTCACCTGAAAAAGTAGACAGTGTATAGTAAGGCATTTTCAGCCTTATCCTAGCTCACCTTCCAACTGGCACAGCGGCCAAACTAGGCTACCTACGACTCTTGTACACCTGTGGGTATGTTGTCTAGTGTCTATTAATCGAATCAAATGCATTTGGAGTGAATCCGACGACATCGAGATTTTCACCTGAAAAAGTAGACAGTGTATAGTAAGGCATTTTCAGCCTTATCCTAGCTCACCTTCCAACTGGCACAGCGGCCAAACTAGGCTACCTACGACTCTTGTACACCTGTGGGTATGTTGTCTAGTGTCTATTAATCGAATCAAATGCATTTGGAGTGAATCCGACGACATCGAGATTTTCACCTGAAAAAGTAGACAGTGTATAGTAAGGCATTTTCAGCCTTATCCTAGCTCACCTTCCAAATGGCACAGCGGCCAAACTAGGCTACCTACGACTCTTGTACACCTGTGGGTATGTTGTCTAGTGTCTATTAATCGAATCAAATGCATTTGGAGTGAATCCGACGACATCGAGATTTTCACCTGAAAAAGTAGACAGTGTATAGTAAGGCATTTTCAGCCTTATCCTAGCTCACCTTCCAACTGGCACAGCGGCCAAACTAGGCTACCTACGACTCTTGTACACCTGTGGGTATGTTGTCTAGCGTCTATTAATCGAATCAAATGCATTTGGAGTGAATCCGACGACATCGAGATTTTCACCTGAAAAAGTAGACAGTGTATAGTAAGGCATTTTCAGCCTTATCCTAGCTCACCTTCCAAATGGCACAGCGGCCAAACTAGGCTACCTACGACTCTTGTACACCTGTGGGTATGTTGTCTAGTGTCTATTAATCGAATCAAATGCATTTGGAGTGAATCCGACGACATCGAGATTTTCACCTGAAAAAGTAGACAGTGTATAGTAAGGCATTTTCAGCCTTATCCTAGCTCACCTTCCAAATGGCACAGCGGCCAAACTAGGCTACCTACGACTCTTGTACACCTGTGGGTATGTTGTCTAGTGTCTATTAATCGAATCAAATGCATTTGGAGTGAATCCGACGACATCGAGATTTTCACCTGAAAAAGTAGACAGTGTATAGTAAGGCATTTTCAGCCTTATCCTAGCTCACCTTCCAAATGGCACAGCGGCCAAACTAGGCTACCTACGACTCTTGTACACCTGTGGGTATGTTGTCTAGTGTCTATTAATCGAATCAAATGCATTTGGAGTGAATCCGACGACATCGAGATTTTCACCTGAAAAAGTAGACAGTGTATAGTAAGGTATTTTCAGCCTTATCCTAGCTCACCTTCCAACTGGCACAGCGGCCAAACTAGGCTACCTACGACTCTTGTACACCTGTGGGTATGTTGTCTAGTGTCTATTAATCGAATCAAATGTATTTGGAGTGAATCCGACGACATCGAGATTTTCACCTGAAAAAGTAGACAGTGTATAGTAAGGCATTTTCAGCCTTATCCTAGCTCACCTTCCAAATGGCACAGCGGCCAAACTAGGCTACCTACGACTCTTGTACACCTGTGGGTATGTTGTCTAGTGTCTATTAATCGAATCAAATGCATTTGGAGTGAATCCGACGACATCGAGATTTTCACCTGAAAAAGTAGACAGTGTATAGTAAGGCATTTTCAGCCTTATCCTAGCTCACCTTCCAACTGGCACAGCGGCCAAACTAGGCTACCTACGACTCTTGTACACCTGTGGGTATGTTGTCTAGTGTCTATTAATCGAATCAAATGCATTTGGAGTGAATCCGACGACATCGAGATTTTCACCTGAAAAAGTAGACAGTGTATAGTAAGGCATTTTCAGCCTTATCCTAGCTCACCTTCCAAATGGCACAGCGGCCAAACTAGGCTACCTACGACTCTTGTACACCTGTGGGTATGTTGTCTAGTGTCTATTAATCGAATCAAATGCATTTGGAGTGAATCCGACGACATCGAGATTTTCACCTGAAAAAGTAGACAGTGTATAGTAAGGCATTTTCAGCCTTATCCTAGCTCACCTTCCAACTGGCACAGCGGCCAAACTAGGCTACCTACGACTCTTGTACACCTGTGGGTATGTTGTCTAGCGTCTATTAATCGGATCAAATGCATTTGGAGTGAATCCGACGACATCGAGATTTTCACCTGAAAAAGTAGACAGTGTATAGTAAGGCATTTTCAGCCTTATCCTAGCTCACCTTCCAACTGGCACAGCGGCCAAACTAGGCTACCTACGACTCTTGTACACCTGTGGGTATGTTGTCTAGTGTCTATTAATCGAATCAAATGCATTTGGAGTGAATCCGACGACATCGAGATTTTCACCTGAAAAAGTGGACAGTGTATAGTAAGGCATTTTCAGCCTTATCCTAGCTCACCTTCCAACTGGCACAGCGGCCAAACTAGGCTACCTACGACTCTTGTACACCTGTGGGTATGTTGTCTAGTGTCTATTAATCGAATCAAATGCATTTGGAGTGAATCCGACGACATCGAGATTTTCACCTGAAAAAGTAGACAGTGTATAGTAAGGCATTTTCAGCCTTATCCTAGCTCACCTTCCAACTGGCACAGCGGCCAAACTAGGCTACCTACGACTCTTGTACACCTGTGGGTATGTTGTCTAGCGTCTATTAATCGAATCAAATGCATTTGGAGTGAATCCGACGACATCGAGATTTTCACCTGAAAAAGTAGACAGTGTATAGTAAGGCATTTTCAGCCTTATCCTAGCTCACCTTCCAACTGGCACAGCGGCCAAACTAGGCTACCTACGACTCTTGTACACCTGTGGGTATGTTGTCTAGTGTCTATTAATCGAATCAAATGCATTTGGAGTGAATCCGACGACATCGAGATTTTCACCTGAAAAAGTAGACAGTGTATAGTAAGGCATTTTCAGCCTTATCCTAGCTCACCTTCCAAATGGCACAGCGGCCAAACTAGGCTACCTACGACTCTTGTACACCTGTGGGTATGTTGTCTAGTGTCTATTAATCGAATCAAATGCATTTGGAGTGAATCCGACGACATCGAGATTTTCACCTGAAAAAGTAGACAGTGTATAGTAAGGCATTTTCAGCCTTATCCTAGCTCACCTTCCAAATGGCACAGCGGCCAAACTAGGCTACCTACGACTCTTGTACACCTGTGGGTATGTTGTCTAGTGTCTATTAATCGAATCAAATGCATTTGGAGTGAATCCGACGACATCGAGATTTTCACCTGAAAAAGTAGACAGTGTATAGTAAGGCATTTTCAGCCTTATCCTAGCTCACCTTCCAACTGGCACAGCGGCCAAACTAGGCTACCTACGACTCTTGTACACCTGTGGGTATGTTGTCTAGTGTCTATTAATCGAATCAAATGCATTTGGAGTGAATCCGACGACATCGAGATTTTCACCTGAAAAAGTAGACAGTGTATAGTAAGGCATTTTCAGCCTTATCCTAGCTCACCTTCCAACTGGCACAGCGGCCAAACTAGGCTACCTACGACTCTTGTACACCTGTGGGTATGTTGTCTAGTGTCTATTAATCGAATCAAATGCATTTGGAGTGAATCCGACGACATCGAGATTTTCACCTGAAAAAGTAGACAGTGTATAGTAAGGCATTTTCAGCCTTATCCTAGCTCACCTTCCAACTGGCACAGCGGCCAAACTAGGCTACCTACGACTCTTGTACACCTGTGGGTATGTTGTCTAGTGTCTATTAATCGAATCAAATGCATTTGGAGTGAATCCGACGACATCGAGATTTTCACCTGAAAAAGTAGACAGTGTATAGTAAGGCATTTTCAGCCTTATCCTAGCTCACCTTCCAAATGGCACAGCGGCCAAACTAGGCTACCTACGACTCTTGTACACCTGTGGGTATGTTGTCTAGTGTCTATTAATCGAATCAAATGCATTTGGAGTGAATCCGACGACATCGAGATTTTCACCTGAAAAAGTAGACAGTAAGGCATTTTCAGCCTTATCCTAGCTCACCTTCCAACTGGCACAGCGGCCAAACTAGGCTACCTACGACTCTTGTACACCTGTGGGTATGTTGTCTAGTGTCTATTAATCGAATCAAATGCATTTGGAGTGAATCCGACGACATCGAGATTTTCACCTGAAAAAGTAGACAGTGTATAGTAAGGCATTTTCAGCCTTTTCCTAGCTCACCTTCCAACTGGCACAGCGGCCAAACTAGGCTACCTAGGACTCTTGTACACCTGTGGGTATGTTGTCTAGTGTCTATTAATCGAATCAAATGCATTTGGAGTGAATCCGACGACATCGAGATTTTCACCTGAAAAAGTAGACAGTGTATAGTAAGGCATTTTCAGCCTTTTCCTAGCTCACCTTCCAACTGGCACAGCGGCCAAACTAGGCTACCTACGACTCTTGTACACCTGTGGGTATGTTGTCTAGTGTCTATTAATCGAATCAAATGCATTTGGAGTGAATCCGACGACATCGAGATTTTCACCTGAAAAAGTAGACAGTGTATAGTAAGGCATTTTCAGCCTTTTCCTAGCTCACCTTCCAACTGGCACAGCGGCCAAACTAGGCTACCTAGGACTCTTGTACACCTGTGGGTATGTTGTCTAGTGTCTATTAATCGAATCAAATGCATTTGGAGTGAATCCGACGACATCGAGATTTTCACCTGAAAAAGTAGACAGTGTATAGTAAGGCATTTTCAGCCTTATCCTAGCTCACCTTCCAACTGGCACAGCGGCCAAACTAGGCTACCTACGACTCTTGTACACCTGTGGGTATGTTGTCTAGTGTCTATTAATCGAATCAAATGCATTTGGAGTGAATCCGACGACATCGAGATTTTCACCTGAAAAAGTAGACAGTGTATAGTAAGGCATTTTCAGCCTTATCCTAGCTCACCTTCCAACTGGCACAGCGGCCAAACTAGGCTACCTACGACTCTTGTACACCTGTGGGTATGTTGTCTAGTGTCTATTAATCGAATCAAATGCATTTGGAGTGAATCCGACGACATCGAGATTTTCACCTGAAAAAGTAGACAGTGTATAGTAAGGCATTTTCAGCCTTATCCTAGCTCATCTTCCAACTGGCACAGCGGCCAAACTAGGCTACCTACGACTCTTGTACACCTGTGGGTATGTTGTCTAGTGTCTATTAATCGAATCAAATGCATTTGGAGTGAATCCGACGACATCGAGATTTTCACCTGAAAAAGTAGACAGTGTATAGTAAGGCATTTTCAGCCTTATCCTAGCTCACCTTCCAACTGGCACAGCGGCCAACTAGGCTACCTACGACTCTTGTACACCTGTGGGTATGTTGTCTAGTGTCTATTAATCGAATCAAATGCATTTGAGTGAATCCGACGACATCGAGATTTTCACCTGAAAAAGTAGACAGTGTATAGTAAGGCATTTTCAGCCTTATCCTAGCTCACCTTCCAACTGGCACAGCGGCCAAACTAGGCTACCTACGACTCTTGTACACCTGTGGGTATGTTGTCTAGTGTCTATTAATCGAATCAAATGCATTTGGAGTGAATCCGACGACATCGAGATTTTCACCTGAAAAAGTAGACAGTGTATAGTAAGGCATTTTCAGCCTTATCCTAGCTCACCTTCCAACTGGCACAGCGGCCAAACTAGGCTACCTACGACTCTTGTACACCTGTGGGTATGTTGTCTAGTGTCTATTAATCGAATCAAATGCATTTGAGTGAATCCGACGACATCGAGATTTTCACCTGAAAAAGTAGACAGTGTATAGTAAGGCATTTTCAGCCTTATCCTAGCTCACCTTCCAACTGGCACAGCGGCCAAACTAGGCTACCTACGACTCTTGTACACCTGTGGGTATGTTGCCTAGCGTCTATTAATCGAATCAAATGCATTTGGAGTGAATCCGACGACATCGAGATTTTCACCTGAAAAAGTAGACAGTGTATAGTAAGGCATTTTCAGCCTTATCCTAGCTCACCTTCCAACTGGCACAGCGGCCAAACTAGGCTACCTACGACTCTTGTACACCTGTGGGTATGTTGTCTAGTGTCTATTAATCGAATCAAATGCATTTGGAGTGAATCCGACGACATCGAGATTTTCACCTGAAAAAGTAGACAGTGTATAGTAAGGCATTTTCAGCCTTTTCCTAGCTCACCTTCCAACTGGCACAGCGGCCAAACTAGGCTACCTAGGACTCTTGTACACCTGTGGGTATGTTGTCTAGTGTCTATTAATCGAATCAAATGCATTTGGAGTGAATCCGACGACATCGAGATTTTCACCTGAAAAAGTAGACAGTGTATAGTAAGGCATTTTCAGCCTTATCCTAGCTCACCTTCCAACTGGCACAGAGGCCAAACTAGGCTACCTACGACTCTTGTACACCTGTGGGTATGTTGTCTAGTGTCTATTAATCGAATCAAATGCATTTGGAGTGAATCCGACGACATCGAGATTTTCACCTGAAAAAGTAGACAGTGTATAGTAAGGCATTTTCAGCCTTATCCTAGCTCACCTTCCAACTGGCACAGCGGCCAAACTAGGCTACCTACGACTCTTGTACACCTGTGGGTATGTTGTCTAGTGTCTATTAATCGAATCAAATGCATTTGGAGTGAATCCGACGACATCGAGATTTTCACCTGAAAAAGTAGACAGTGTATAGTAAGGCATTTTCAGCCTTATCCTAGCTCACCTTCCAACTGGCACAGCGGCCAAACTAGGCTACCTACGACTCTTGTACACCTGTGGGTATGTTGTCTAGTGTCTATTAATCGAATCAAATGCATTTGGAGTGAATCCGACGACATCGAGATTTTCACCTGAAAAAGTAGACAGTGTATAGTAAGGCATTTTCAGCCTTATCCTAGCTCACCTTCCAAATGGCACAGCGGCCAAACTAGGCTACCTACGACTCTTGTACACCTGTGGGTATGTTGTCTAGCGTCTATTAATCGAATCAAATGCATTTGGAGTGAATCCGACGACATCGAGATTTTCACCTGAAAAAGTAGACAGTGTATAGTAAGGCATTTTCAGCCTTATCCTAGCTCACCTTCCAACTGGCACAGCGGCCAAACTAGGCTACCTACGACTCTTGTACACCTGTGGGTATGTTGTCTAGTGTCTATTAATCGAATCAAATGCATTTGAGTGAATCCGACGACATCGAGATTTTCACCTGAAAAAGTAGACAGTGTATAGTAAGGCATTTTCAGCCTTATCCTAGCTCACCTTCCAACTGGCACAGCGGCCAAACTAGGCTACCTACGACTCTTGTACACCTGTGGGTATGTTGTCTAGTGTCTATTAATCGAATCAAATGCATTTGGAGTGAATCCGACGACATCGAGATTTTCACCTGAAAAAGTAGACAATGTATAGTAAGGCATTTTCAGCCTTATCCTAGCTCACCTTCCAACTGGCACAGCGGCCAAACTAGGCTACCTACGACTCTTGTACACCTGTGGGTATGTTGTCTAGCGTCTATTAATCGAATCAAATGCATTTGGAGTGAATCCGACGACATCGAGATTTTCACCTGAAAAAGTAGACAGTGTATAGTAAGGCATTTTCAGCCTTATCCTAGCTCACCTTCCAACTGGCACAGCGGCCAAACTAGGCTACCTACGACTCTTGTACACCTGTGGGTATGTTGTCTAGTGTCTATTAATCGAATCAAATGCATTTGAGTGAATCCGACGACATCGAGATTTTCACCTGAAAAAGTAGACAGTGTATAGTAAGGCATTTTCAGCCTTATCCTAGCTCACCTTCCAACTGGCACAGCGGCCAAACTAGGCTACCTACGACTCTTGTACACCTGTGGGTATGTTGTCTAGTGTCTATTAATCGAATCAAATGCATTTGGAGTGAATCCGACGACATCGAGATTTTCACCTGAAAAAGTAGACAGTGTATAGTAAGGCATTTTCAGCCTTATCCTAGCTCACCTTCCAACTGGCACAGCGGCCAAACTAGGCTACCTACGACTCTTGTACACCTGTGGGTATGTTGTCTAGTGTCTATTAATCGAATCAAATGCATTTGAGTGAATCCGACGACATCGAGATTTTCACCTGAAAAAGTAGACAGTGTATAGTAAGGCATTTTCAGCCTTATCCTAGCTCACCTTCCAACTGGCACAGCGGCCAAACTAGGCTACCTACGACTCTTGTACACCTGTGGGTATGTTGTCTAGCGTCTATTAATCGAATCAAATGCATTTGGAGTGAATCCGACGACATCGAGATTTTCACCTGAAAAAGTAGACAGTGTATAGTAAGGCATTTTCAGCCTTATCCTAGCTCACCTTCCAACTGGCACAGCGGCCAAACTAGGCTACCTACGACTCTTGTACACCTGTGGGTATGTTGTCTAGTGTCTATTAATCGAATCAAATGCATTTGGAGTGAATCCGACGACATCGAGATTTTCACCTGAAAAAGTAGACAGTGTATAGTAAGGCATTTTCAGCCTTTTCCTAGCTCACCTTCCAACTGGCACAGCGGCCAAACTAGGCTACCTAGGACTCTTGTACACCTGTGGGTATGTTGTCTAGTGTCTATTAATCGAATCAAATGCATTTGGAGTGAATCCGACGACATCGAGATTTTCACCTGAAAAAGTAGACAGTGTATAGTAAGGCATTTTCAGCCTTATCCTAGCTCACCTTCCAACTGGCACAGAGGCCAAACTAGGCTACCTACGACTCTTGTACACCTGTGGGTATGTTGTCTAGTGTCTATTAATCGAATCAAATGCATTTGGAGTGAATCCGACGACATCGAGATTTTCACCTGAAAAAGTAGACAGTGTATAGTAAGGCATTTTCAGCCTTATCCTAGCTCACCTTCCAACTGGCACAGCGGCCAAACTAGGCTACCTACGACTCTTGTACACCTGTGGGTATGTTGTCTAGTGTCTATTAATCGAATCAAATGCATTTGGAGTGAATCCGACGACATCGAGATTTTCACCTGAAAAAGTAGACAGTGTATAGTAAGGCATTTTCAGCCTTATCCTAGCTCACCTTCCAACTGGCACAGCGGCCAAACTAGGCTACCTACGACTCTTGTACACCTGTGGGTATGTTGTCTAGTGTCTATTAATCGAATCAAATGCATTTGAGTGAATCCGACGACATCGAGATTTTCACCTGAAAAAGTAGACAGTGTATAGTAAGGCATTTTCAGCCTTATCCTAGCTCACCTTCCAACTGGCACAGCGGCCAAACTAGGCTACCTACGACTCTTGTACACCTGTGGGTATGTTGTCTAGCGTCTATTAATCGAATCAAATGCATTTGGAGTGAATCCGACGACATCGAGATTTTCACCTGAAAAAGTAGACAGTGTATAGTAAGGCATTTTCAGCCTTATCCTAGCTCACCTTCCAACTGGCACAGCGGCCAAACTAGGCTACCTACGACTCTTGTACACCTGTGGGTATGTTGTCTAGTGTCTATTAATCGAATCAAATGCATTTGAGTGAATCCGACGACATCGAGATTTTCACCTGAAAAAGTAGACAGTGTATAGTAAGGCATTTTCAGCCTTATCCTAGCTCACCTTCCAACTGGCACAGCGACCAAACTTGTACACCTGTGGGTATGTTGTCTAGTGTCTATTAATCGAATCAAATGCATTTGGAGTGAATCCGACGACATCGAGATTTTCACCTGAAAAAGTAGACAGTGTATAGTAAGGCATTTTCAGCCTTATCCTAGCTCACCTTCCAAATGGCACAGCGGCCAAACTAGGCTACCTACGACTCTTGTACACCTGTGGGTATGTTGTCTAGTGTCTATTAATCGAATCAAATGCATTTGGAGTGAATCCGACGACATCGAGATTTTCACCTGAAAAAGTAGACAGTGTATAGTAAGGCATTTTCAGCCTTATCCTAGCTCACCTTCCAAATGGCACAGCGGCCAAACTAGGCTACCTACGACTCTTGTACACCTGTGGGTATGTTGTCTAGTGTCTATTAATCGAATCAAATGCATTTGGAGTGAATCCGACGACATCGAGATTTTCACCTGAAAAAGTAGACAGTGTATAGTAAGGCATTTTCAGCCTTATCCTAGCTCACCTTCCAACTGGCACAGCGGCCAAACTAGGCTACCTACGACTCTTGTACACCTGTGGGTATGTTGTCTAGTGTCTATTAATCGAATCAAATGCATTTGGAGTGAATCCGACGACATCGAGATTTTCACCTGAAAAAGTAGACAGTGTATAGTAAGGCATTTTCAGCCTTATCCTAGCTCACCTTCCAAATGGCACAGCGGCCAAACTAGGCTACCTACGACTCTTGTACACCTGTGGGTATGTTGTCTAGTGTCTATTAATCGAATCAAATGCATTTGGAGTGAATCCGACGACATCGAGATTTTCACCTGAAAAAGTAGACAGTGTATAGTAAGGCATTTTCAGCCTTATCCTAGCTCACCTTCCAACTGGCACAGCGGCCAAACTAGGCTACCTACGACTCTTGTACACCTGTGGGTATGTTGTCTAGTGTCTATTAATCGAATCAAATGCATTTGGAGTGAATCCGACGACATCGAGATTTTCACCTGAAAAAGTAGACAGTGTATAGTAAGGCATTTTCAGCCTTATCCTAGCTCACCTTCCAAATGGCACAGCGGCCAAACTAGGCTACCTACGACTCTTGTACACCTGTGGGTATGTTGTCTAGTGTCTATTAATCGAATCAAATGCATTTGGAGTGAATCCGACGACATCGAGATTTTCACCTGAAAAAGTAGACAGTGTATAGTAAGGCATTTTCAGCCTTATCCTAGCTCACCTTCCAACTGGCACAGCGGCCAAACTAGGCTACCTACGACTCTTGTACACCTGTGGGTATGTTGTCTAGCGTCTATTAATCGAATCAAATGCATTTGGAGTGAATCCGACGACATCGAGATTTTCACCTGAAAAAGTAGACAGTGTATAGTAAGGCATTTTCAGCCTTATCCTAGCTCACCTTCCAACTGGCACAGCGGCCAAACTAGGCTACCTACGACTCTTGTACACCTGTGGGTATGTTGTCTAGCGTCTATTAATCGAATCAAATGCATTTGGAGTGAATCCGACGACATCGAGATTTTCACCTGAAAAAGTAGACAGTGTATAGTAAGGCATTTTCAGCCTTATCCTAGCTCACCTTCCAAGTGGCACAGCGGCCAAACTAGGCTACCTACGACTCTTGTACACCTGTGGGTATGTTGTCTAGTGTCTATTAATCGAATCAAATGCATTTGGAGTGAATCCGACGACATCGAGATTTTCACCTGAAAAAGTAGACAGTGTATAGTAAGGCATTTTCAGCCTTATCCTAGCTCACCTTCCAACTGGCACAGCGGCCAAACTAGGCTACCTACGACTCTTGTACACCTGTGGGTATGTTGTCTAGTGTCTATTAATCGAATCAAATGCATTTGAGTGAATCCGACGACATCGAGATTTTCACCTGAAAAAGTAGACAGTGTATAGTAAGGCATTTTCAGCCTTATCCTAGCTCACCTTCCAACTGGCACAGCGGCCAAACTAGGCTACCTACGACTCTTGTACACCTGTGGGTATGTTGTCTAGCGTCTATTAATCGAATCAAATGCATTTGGAGTGAATCCGACGACATCGAGATTTTCACCTGAAAAAGTAGACAGTGTATAGTAAGGCATTTTCAGCCTTATCCTAGCTCACCTTCCAAATGGCACAGCGGCCAAACTAGGCTACCTACGACTCTTGTACACCTGTGGGTATGTTGTCTAGTGTCTATTAATCGAATCAAATGCATTTGGAGTGAATCCGACGACATCGAGATTTTCACCTGAAAAAGTAGACAGTGTATAGTAAGGCATTTTCAGCCTTATCCTAGCTCACCTTCCAACTGGCACAGCGGCCAAACTAGGCTACCTACGACTCTTGTACACCTGTGGGTATGTTGTCTAGTGTCTATTAATCGAATCAAATGCATTTGGAGTGAATCCGACGACATCGAGATTTTCACCTGAAAAAGTAGACAGTGTATAGTAAGGCATTTTCAGCCTTATCCTAGCTCACCTTCCAAATGGCACAGCGGCCAAACTAGGCTACCTACGACTCTTGTACACCTGTGGGTATGTTGTCTAGTGTCTATTAATCGAATCAAATGCATTTGGAGTGAATCCGACGACATCGAGATTTTCACCTGAAAAAGTAGACAGTGTATAGTAAGGCATTTTCAGCCTTATCCTAGCTCACCTTCCAAATGGCACAGCGGCCAAACTAGGCTACCTACGACTCTTGTACACCTGTGGGTATGTTGTCTAGTGTCTATTAATCGAATCAAATGCATTTGGAGTGAATCCGACGACATCGAGATTTTCACCTGAAAAAGTAGACAGTGTATAGTAAGGCATTTTCAGCCTTATCCTAGCTCACCTTCCAACTGGCACAGCGGCCAAACTAGGCTACCTACGACTCTTGTACACCTGTGGGTATGTTGTCTAGTGTCTATTAATCGAATCAAATGCATTTGGAGTGAATCCGACGACATCGAGATTTTCACCTGAAAAAGTAGACAGTGTATAGTAAGGCATTTTCAGCCTTATCCTAGCTCACCTTCCAAATGGCACAGCGGCCAAACTAGGCTACCTACGACTCTTGTACACCTGTGGGTATGTTGTCTAGTGTCTATTAATCGAATCAAATGCATTTGGAGTGAATCCGACGACATCGAGATTTTCACCTGAAAAAGTAGACAGTGTATAGTAAGGCATTTTCAGCCTTATCCTAGCTCACCTTCCAACTGGCACAGCGGCCAAACTAGGCTACCTACGACCCTTGTACACCTGTGGGTATGTTGTCTAGTGTCTATTAATCGAATCAAATGCATTTGGAGTGAATCCGACGACATCGAGATTTTCACCTGAAAAAGTAGACAGTGTATAGTAAGGCATTTTCAGCCTTATCCTAGCTCACCTTCCAAATGGCACAGCGGCCAAACTAGGCTACCTACGACTCTTGTACACCTGTGGGTATGTTGTCTAGTGTCTATTAATCGAATCAAATGCATTTGGAGTGAATCCGACGACATCGAGATTTTCACCTGAAAAAGTAGACAGTGTATAGTAAGGCATTTTCAGCCTTATCCTAGCTCACCTTCCAACTGGCACAGCGGCCAAACTAGGCTACCTACGACTCTTGTACACCTGTGGGTATGTTGTCTAGTGTCTATTAATCGAATCAAATGCATTTGGAGTGAATCCGACGACATCGAGATTTTCACCTGAAAAAGTAGACAGTGTATAGTAAGGCATTTTCAGCCTTATCCTAGCTCACCTTCCAACTGGCACAGCGGCCAAACTAGGCTACCTACGACTCTTGTACACCTGTGGGTATGTTGTCTAGTGTCTATTAATCGAATCAAATGCATTTGGAGTGAATCCGACGACATCGAGATTTTCACCTGAAAAAGTAGACAGTGTATAGTAAGGCATTTTCAGCCTTATCCTAGCTCACCTTCCAACTGGCACAGCGGCCAAACTAGGCTACCTACGACTCTTGTACACCTGTGGGTATGTTGTCTAGCGTCTATTAATCGAATCAAATGCATTTGGAGTGAATCCGACGACATCGAGATTTTCACCTGAAAAAGTAGACAGTGTATAGTAAGGCATTTTCAGCCTTATCCTAGCTCACCTTCCAACTGGCACAGCGGCCAAACTAGGCTACCTACGACTCCTGTACACCTGTGGGTATGTTGTCTAGTGTCTATTAATCGAATCAAATGCATTTGGAGTGAATCCGACGACATCGAGATTTTCACCTGAAAAAGTAGACAGTGTATAGTAAGGCATTTTCAGCCTTATCCTAGCTCACCTTCCAACTGGCACAGCGGCCAAACTAGGCTACCTACGACTCTTGTACACCTGTGGGTATGTTGTCTAGCGTCTATTAATCGAATCAAATGCATTTGGAGTGAATCCGACGACATCGAGATTTTCACCTGAAAAAGTAGACAGTGTATAGTAAGGCATTTTCAGCCTTATCCTAGCTCACCTTCCAACTGGCACAGCGGCCAAACTAGGCTACCTACGACTCTTGTACACCTGTGGGTATGTTGTCTAGCGTCTATTAATCGAATCAAATGCATTTGGAGTGAATCCGACGACATCGAGATTTTCACCTGAAAAAGTAGACAGTGTATAGTAAGGCATATTCAGCCTTATCCTAGCTCACCTTCCAACTGGCACAGCGGCCAAACTAGGCTACCTACGACTGTTGTACACCTGTGGGTATGTTGTCTAGTGTCTATTAATCGAATCAAATGCATTTGGAGTGAATCCGACGACATCGAGATTTTCACCTGAAAAAGTAGACAGTGTATAGTAAGGCATTTTCAGCCTTATCCTAGCTCACCTTCCAAATGGCACAGCGGCCAAACTAGGCTACCTACGACTCTTGTACACCTGTGGGTATGTTGTCTAGTGTCTATTAATCGAATCAAATGCATTTGGAGTGAATCCGACGACATCGAGATTTTCACCTGAAAAAGTAGACAGTGTATAGTAAGGCATTTTCAGCCTTATCCTAGCTCACCTTCCAACTGGCACAGCGGCCAAACTAGGCTACCTACGACTGTTGTACACCTGTGGGTATGTTGTCTAGTGTCTATTAATCGAATCAAATGCATTTGGAGTGAATCCGACGACATCGAGATTTTCACCTGAAAAAGTAGACAGTGTATAGTAAGGCATTTTCAGCCTTATCCTAGCTCACCTTCCAACTGGCACAGCGGCCAAACTAGGCTACCTACGACTCTTGTACACCTGTGGGTATGTTGTCTAGTGTCTATTAATCGAATCAAATGCATTTGGAGTGAATCCGACGACATCGAGATTTTCACCTGAAAAAGTAGACAGTGTATAGTAAGGCATTTTCAGCCTTATCCTAGCTCACCTTCCAACTGGCACAGCGGCCAAACTAGGCTACCTACGACTCTTGTACACCTGTGGGTATGTTGTCTAGTGTCTATTAATCGAATCAAATGCATTTGGAGTGAATCCGACGACATCGAGATTTTCACCTGAAAAAGTAGACAGTGTATAGTAAGGCATTTTCAGCCTTATCCTAGCTCACCTTCCAACTGGCACAGCGGCCAAACTAGGCTACCTACGACTCTTGTACACCTGTGGGTATGTTGTCTAGTGTCTATTAATCGAATCAAATGCATTTGAGTGAATCCGACGACATCGAGATTTTCACCTGAAAAAGTAGACAGTGTATAGTAAGGCATTTTCAGCCTTATCCTAGCTCACCTTCCAACTGGCACAGCGGCCAAACTAGGCTACCTACGACTCTTGTACACCTGTGGGTATGTTGTCTAGTGTCTATTAATCGAATTAAATGCATTTGGAGTGAATCCGACGACATCGAGATTTTCACCTGAAAAAGTAGACAGTGTATAGTAAGGCATTTTCAGCCTTATCCTAGCTCACCTTCCAACTGGCACAGCGGCCAAACTAGGCTACCTACGACTCTTGTACACCTGTGGGTATGTTGTCTAGCGTCTATTAATCGAATCAAATGCATTTGGAGTGAATCCGACGACATCGAGATTTTCACCTGAAAAAGTAGACAGTGTATAGTAAGGCATATTCAGCCTTATCCTAGCTCACATTCCAACTGGCACAGCGGCCAAACTAGGCTACCTACGACTGTTGTACACCTGTGGGTATGTTGTCTAGTGTCTATTAATCGAATCAAATGCATTTGGAGTGAATCCGACGACATCGAGATTTTCACCTGAAAAAGTAGACAGTGTATAGTAAGGCATTTTCAGCCTTATCCTAGCTCACCTTCCAAATGGCACAGCGGCCAAACTAGGCTACCTACGACTCTTGTACACCTGTGGGTATGTTGTCTAGTGTCTATTAATCGAATCAAATGCATTTGGAGTGAATCCGACGACATCGAGATTTTCACCTGAAAAAGTAGACAGTGTATAGTAAGGCATTTTCAGCCTTATCCTAGCTCACCTTCCAACTGGCACAGCGGCCAAACTAGGCTACCTACGACTGTTGTACACCTGTGGGTATGTTGTCTAGTGTCTATTAATCGAATCAAATGCATTTGGAGTGAATCCGACGACATCGAGATTTTCACCTGAAAAAGTAGACAGTGAGGCATTTCAGCCTTATCCTAGCTCACCTTCCAACTGGCACAGCGGCCAAACTAGGCTACCTACGACTCTTGTACACCTGTGGGTATGTTGTCTAGTGTCTATTAATCGAATCAAATGCATTTGGAGTGAATCCGACGACATCGAGATTTTCACCTGAAAAAGTAGACAGTGTATAGTAAGGCATTTTCAGCCTTATCCTAGCTCACCTTCCAACTGGCACAGCGGCCAAACTAGGCTACCTACGACTCTTGTACACCTGTGGGTATGTTGTCTAGTGTCTATTAATCGAATCAAATGCATTTGGAGTGAATCCGACGACATCGAGATTTTCACCTGAAAAAGTAGACAGTGTATAGTAAGGCATTTTCAGCCTTATCCTAGCTCACCTTCCAAATGGCACAGCGGCCAAACTAGGCTACCTACGACTCTTGTACACCTGTGGGTATGTTGTCTAGCGTCTATTAATCGAATCAAATGCATTTGGAGTGAATCCGACGACATCGAGATTTTCACCTGAAAAAGTAGACAGTGTATAGTAAGGCATTTTCAGCCTTATCCTAGCTCACCTTCCAACTGGCACAGCGGCCAAACTAGGCTACCTACGACTCTTGTACACCTGTGGGTATGTTGTCTAGTGTCTATTAATCGAATCAAATGCATTTGAGTGAATCCGACGACATCGAGATTTTCACCTGAAAAAGTAGACAGTGTATAGTAAGGCATTTTCAGCCTTATCCTAGCTCACCTTCCAACTGGCACAGCGGCCAAACTAGGCTACCTACGACTCTTGTACACCTGTGGGTATGTTGTCTAGTGTCTATTAATCGAATTAAATGCATTTGGAGTGAATCCGACGACATCGAGATTTTCACCTGAAAAAGTAGACAGTGTATAGTAAGGCATTTTCAGCCTTATCCTAGCTCACCTTCCAACTGGCACAGCGGCCAAACTAGGCTACCTACGACTCTTGTACACCTGTGGGTATGTTGTCTAGTGTCTATTAATTGAATCAAATGCATTTGGAGTGAATCCGACGACATCGAGATTTTCACCTGAAAAAGTAGACAGTGTATAGTAAGGCATTTTCAGCCTTATCCTAGCTCACCTTCCAAATGGCACAGCGGCCAAACTAGGCTACCTACGACTCTTGTACACCTGTGGGTATGTTGTCTAGTGCCTATTAATCGAATCAAATGCATTTGGAGTGAATCCGACGACATCGAGATTTTCACCTGAAAAAGTAGACAGTGTATAGTAAGGCATTTTCAGCCTTATCCTAGCTCACCTTCCAACTGGCACAGCGGCCAAACTAGGCTACCTACGACTCTTGTACACCTGTGGGTATGTTGTCTAGTGTCTATTAATCGAATTAAATGCATTTGGAGTGAATCCGACGACATCGAGATTTTCACCTGAAAAAGTAGACAGTGTATAGTAAGGCATTTTCAGCCTTATCCTAGCTCACCTTCCAAATGGCACAGCGGCCAAACTAGGCTACCTACGACTCTTGTACACCTGTGGGTATGTTGTCTAGTGTCTATTAATCGAATCAAATGCATTTGGAGTGAATCCGACGACATCGAGATTTTCACCTGAAAAAGTAGACAGTGTATAGTAAGGCATTTTCAGCCTTATCCTAGCTCACCTTCCAACTGGCACAGCGGCCAAACTAGGCTACCTACGACTCTTGTACACCTGTGGGTATGTTGTCTAGCGTCTATTAATCGAATCAAATGCATTTGGAGTGAATCCGACGACATCGAGATTTTCACCTGAAAAAGTAGACAGTGTATAGTAAGGCATTTTCAGCCTTATCCTAGCTCACCTTCCAACTGGCACAGCGGCCAAACTAGGCTACCTACGACTCTTGTACACCTGTGGGTATGTTGTCTAGTGTCTATTAATCGAATCAAATGCATTTGGAGTGAATCCGACGACATCGAGATTTTCACCTGAAAAAGTAGACAGTGTATAGTAAGGCATTTTCAGCCTTATCCTAGCTCACCTTCCAAATGGCACAGCGGCCAAACTAGGCTACCTACGACTCTTGTACACCTGTGGGTATGTTGTCTAGTGTCTATTAATCGAATCAAATGCATTTGGAGTGAATCCGACGACATCGAGATTTTCACCTGAAAAAGTAGACAGTGTATAGTAAGGCATTTTCAGCCTTATCCTAGCTCACCTTCCAACTGGCACAGCGGCCAAACTAGGCTACCTACGACTCTTGTACACCTGTGGGTATGTTGTCTAGTGTCTATTAATCGAATCAAATGCATTTGGAGTGAATCCGACGACATCGAGATTTTCACCTGAAAAAGTAGACAGTGTATAGTAAGGCATTTTCAGCCTTATCCTAGCTCACCTTCCAACTGGCACAGCGGCCAAACTAGGCTACCTACGACTCTTGTACACCTGTGGGTATGTTGTCTAGCGTCTATTAATCGAATCAAATGCATTTGGAGTGAATCCGACGACATCGAGATTTTCACCTGAAAAAGTAGACAGTGTATAGTAAGGCATTTTCAGCCTTATCCTAGCTCACCTTCCAACTGGCACAGCGGCCAAACTAGGCTACCTACGACTCTTGTACACCTGTGGGTATGTTGTCTAGCGTCTATTAATCGAATCAAATGCATTTGGAGTGAATCCGACGACATCGAGATTTTCACCTGAAAAAGTAGACAGTGTATAGTAAGGCATTTTCAGCCTTATCCTAGCTCACCTTCCAAATGGCACAGCGGCCAAACTAGGCTACCTACGACTCTTGTACACCTGTGGGTATGTTGTCTAGTGTCTATTAATCGAATCAAATGCATTTGGAGTGAATCCGACGACATCGAGATTTTCACCTGAAAAAGTAGACAGTGTATAGTAAGGCATTTTCAGCCTTATCCTAGCTCACCTTCCAACTGGCACAGCGGCCAAACTAGGCTACCTACGACTCTTGTACACCTGTGGGTATGTTGTCTAGTGTCTATTAATCGAATCAAATGCATTTGGAGTGAATCCGACGACATCGAGATTTTCACCTGAAAAAGTAGACAGTGTATAGTAAGGCATTTTCAGCCTTATCCTAGCTCACCTTCCAAATGGCACAGCGGCCAAACTAGGCTACCTACGACTCTTGTACACCTGTGGGTATGTTGTCTAGTGTCTATTAATCGAATCAAATGCATTTGGAGTGAATCCGACGACATCGAGATTTTCACCTGAAAAAGTAGACAGTGTATAGTAAGGCATTTTCAGCCTTATCCTAGCTCACCTTCCAACTGGCACAGCGGCCAAACTAGGCTACCTACGACTCTTGTACACCTGTGGGTATGTTGTCTAGTGTCTATTAATCGAATCAAATGCATTTGGAGTGAATCCGACGACATCGAGATTTTCACCTGAAAAAGTAGACAGTGTATAGTAAGGCATTTTCAGCCTTATCCTAGCTCACCTTCCAACTGGCACAGCGGCCAAACTAGGCTACCTACGACTCTTGTACACCTGTGGGTATGTTGTCTAGCGTCTATTAATCGAATCAAATGCATTTGGAGTGAATCCGACGACATCGAGATTTTCACCTGAAAAAGTAGACAGTGTATAGTAAGGCATTTTCAGCCTTATCCTAGCTCACCTTCCAACTGGCACAGCGGCCAAACTAGGCTACCTACGACTCTTGTACACCTGTGGGTATGTTGTCTAGCGTCTATTAATCGAATCAAATGCATTTGGAGTGAATCCGACGACATCGAGATTTTCACCTGAAAAAGTAGACAGTGTATAGTAAGGCATTTTCAGCCTTATCCTAGCTCACCTTCCAACTGGCACAGCGGCCAAACTAGGCTACCTACGACTCTTGTACACCTGTGGGTATGTTGTCTAGTGTCTATTAATCGAATCAAATGCATTTGGAGTGAATCCGACGACATCGAGATTTTCACCTGAAAAAGTAGACAGTGTATAGTAAGGCATTTTCAGCCTTATCCTAGCTCACCTTCCAAATGGCACAGCGGCCAAACTAGGCTACCTACGACTCTTGTACACCTGTGGGTATGTTGTCTAGTGTCTATTAATCGAATCAAATGCATTTGGAGTGAATCCGACGACATCGAGATTTTCACCTAAAAAGTAGACAGTGTATAGTAAGGCATTTTCAGCCTTATCCTAGCTCACCTTCCAACTGGCACAGCGGCCAAACTAGGCTACCTACGACTCTTGTACACCTGTGGGTATGTTGTCTAGCGTCTATTAATCGAATCAAATGCATTTGGAGTGAATCCGACGACATCGAGATTTTCACCTGAAAAAGTAGACAGTGTATAGTAAGGCATTTTCAGCCTTATCCTAGCTCACCTTCCAAATGGCACAGCGGCCAAACTAGGCTACCTACGACTCTTGTACACCTGTGGGTATGTTGTCTAGTGTCTATTAATCGAATCAAATGCATTTGGAGTGAATCCGACGACATCGAGATTTTCACCTGAAAAAGTAGACAGTGTATAGTAAGGCATTTTCAGCCTTATCCTAGCTCACCTTCCAACTGGCACAGCGGCCAAACTAGGCTACCTACGACTCTTGTACACCTGTGGGTATGTTGTCTAGTGTCTATTAATCGAATCAAATGCATTTGGAGTGAATCCGACGACATCGAGATTTTCACCTGAAAAAGTAGACAGTGTATAGTAAGGCATTTTCAGCCTTATCCTAGCTCACCTTCCAACTGGCACAGCGGCCAAACTAGGCTACCTACGACTCTTGTACACCTGTGGGTATGTTGTCTAGCGTCTATTAATCGAATCAAATGCATTTGGAGTGAATCCGACGACATCGAGATTTTCACCTGAAAAAGTAGACAGTGTATAGTAAGGCATTTTCAGCCTTATCCTAGCTCACCTTCCAACTGGCACAGCGGCCAAACTAGGCTACCTACGACTCTTGTACACCTGTGGGTATGTTGTCTAGTGTCTATTAATCGAATCAAATGCATTTGGAGTGAATCCGACGACATCGAGATTTTCACCTGAAAAAATAGACAGTGTATAGTAAGGCATTTTCAGCCTTATCCTAGCTCACCTTCCAAATGGCACAGCGGCCAAACTAGGCTACCTACGACTCTTGTACACCTGTGGGTATGTTGTCTAGTGTCTATTAATCGAATCAAATGCATTTGGAGTGAATCCGACGACATCGAGATTTTCACCTGAAAAAGTAGACAGTGTATAGTAAGGCATTTTCAGCCTTATCCTAGCTCACCTTCCAACTGGCACAGCGGCCAAACTAGGCTACCTACGACTCTTGTACACCTGTGGGTATGTTGTCTAGTGTCTATTAATCGAATCAAATGCATTTGGAGTGAATCCGACGACATCGAGATTTTCACCTGAAAAAGTAGACAGTGTATAGTAAGGCATTTTCAGCCTTATTCTAGCTCACCTTCCAACTGGCACAGCGGCCAAACTAGGCTACCTACGACTCTTGTACACCTGTGGGTATGTTGTCTAGTGTCTATTAATCGAATCAAATGCATTTGGAGTGAATCCGACGACATCGAGATTTTCACCTGAAAAAGTAGACAGTGTATAGTAAGGCATTTTCAGCCTTATCCTAGCTCACCTTCCAACTGGCACAGCGGCCAAACTAGGCTACCTACGACTCTTGTACACCTGTGGGTATGTTGTCTAGTGTCTATTAATCGAATCAAATGCATTTGGAGTGAATCCGACGACATCGAGATTTTCACCTGAAAAAGTAGACAGTGTATAGTAAGGCATTTTCAGCCTTATCCTAGCTCACCTTCCAACTGGCACAGCGGCCAAACTAGGCTACCTACGACTCTTGTACACCTGTGGGTATGTTGTCTAGTGTCTATTAATCGAATCAAATGCATTTGGAGTGAATCCGACGACATCGAGATTTTCACCTGAAAAAGTAGGCATTTTCAGCCTTATCCTAGCTCACCTTCCAACTGGCACAGCGGCCAAACTAGGCTACCTACGACTCTTGTACACCTGTGGGTATGTTGTCTAGTGTCTATTAATCGAATCAAATGCATTTGGAGTGAATCCGACGACATCGAGATTTTCACCTGAAAAAGTAGACAGTGTATAGTAAGGCATTTTCAGCCTTATCCTAGCTCACCTTCCAACTGGCACAGCGGCCAAACTAGGCTAACTACGACTCTTGTACACCTGTGGGTATGTTGTCTAGTGTCTATTAATCGAATCAAATGCATTTGGAGTGAATCCGACGACATCGAGATTTTCACCTGAAAAAGTAGACAGTGTATAGTAAGGCATTTTCAGCCTTATCCTAGCTCACCTTCCAACTGGCACAGCGGCCAAACTAGGCTACCTACGACTCTTGTACACCTGTGGGTATGTTGTCTAGTGTCTATTAATCGAATCAAATGCATTTGGAGTGAATCCGACGACATCGAGATTTTCACCTGAAAAAGTAGACAGTGTATAGTAAGGCATTTTCAGCCTTATCCTAGCTCACCTTCCAACTGGCACAGCGGCCAGTTGGAAGATGTGGCAGTTGGATCGAAATTTGTCTTAAATTACAATCGAGTGCAGTTCAGGCTTACCCAGAAGAGTTCACTTGTAGTTCCGGTCTGTAGAGAGTTACAACAGAAGATAGTTCCTTGTTAGGATCCCCTACACCACTTCTCCCCAACCCCCCTATTGTACAATCTCGAATTGATGTTCCCAAAGGATGCGATGAAGAACCCAATTTGCAATCCTATCACATCACAACTCTCTCCATGCGAAGGCTCCTCAATTAGTTTCGACCAAGTCCCATCCATCCACCCCGTCACGCCCACAAGACAAACCAATCTCATGTCAATACAGTCAATCTTGGGCGAATAATTGCATTCACAACCAGTATCTTGTTCAATAATTATGCGATTCTTTTGTCTGGCCATGCGGCAATTACCCCGTCCATTGGACGCATCGCACGCACCGAAAACCCTTTGTCCGGGTAAATAAATTGCCCAAAACAATTGCCTTGGTAATTGTCCGAAGTTAAGTTGGCAACAAAGAAACCCAGCCCGGGCCAGGGAATGCACTTCATTGCAAATTCCGGTCGACTAGGCCCGTTGCATCGTCGTCTCGGCTCAGCAGCAGCGGGCGCTCATCAATTCCGATGCGAATGGGGCTGTGTTTAAGTTTGAATTTAATTGAACACTTGTAAGTCTCCTCCCTCCCCCCCTCACAGGAGGAGCAGTACAGGAGTACAAGAGTGCAGGAGTGCACATATTTATTCATGTGATTGCGTTCCTAAGAGATGTTTACTCATCGCTTTTGTTTCGATCCTTGAAATTCAATAATTTTCACTTTGACATGAGATGTCATTATTGTCAAATGCGTACGAGGAGCCGTGCGTGCGTCGTCGGGGGCTTCGTTCGAATTGATTGGGATGCACATTTATATTGGCCTCTTGTTTGTTGTGTTTAATTGGTTTTGCAAATCCTTTCTACTCGTCGACTGTGCAACAAAGCATTCCGGAATAGCTTCGAGGGCCAACTGCAAACAGTTTCTTCACAATGTCAGTGCTTGAATACAACAATCTATCCGAGAAGAGGTGTCGTTTTAACTGACAGCCGTCTCTGTGTCAGATTCTACGGAGGGTATGGGGGTGGACGTGGTTGCCAAGGAAGGAAAATTGAGCACCTTTTAGCAGAAGAGTACGATCGGAAGAGAGTGAATCAAAATTCATCAAATTGGTAGCCCCATTACCGGGCATTCCAGCAATCGAAACAAGATCTTGGACTGTGCACAGGAAGTGGAAGACATGTTCGTCAGTTTGCCCCAGAAGTGTGCCCTCAATCTCATGAGGAATCTCCACGTAGACACTCGCCCCTGACTAAGTTAGGTTTCGGTTGTAAAGAGGCGGACTGCCAGCAAGCAGCAGTCGATCCTGTTCCGAAGACCTGGTGGTGCCACTGACAATGTGACGATGATGGCCGACACTACTTACTTCCGCCAGGTTATTGAAGAAGCAAGTCTTTACGTTTTCCAGACCCGAAGCAGTGGCAAAGACCAACTAGTAGTAACTGAAGAGGAATCCTCTCTGTACATTGATGGCTCAAAAACGAGGCCGTGTACAGGCGCAGGGGTCTTTTGCGACCAATTTGACCCCTCCCCTTGCAATTAAGGGACGATTGCAGCGTTTTCCGAGCTCAAGTAGCTGCTTTACAGGAGGCAGCACTTGCCAACAGACCCCCAAGCCAAGTGGCAATAAAAGCCATATCATGGGACATATTTAGCAAACATGGTTACCAGGATACACTCGCATCCAAGGAAGCGAAAAATTGTTTCTCTGGCAATCCTTGTTCCTTGACGCCCTTAGCTTCATAAGAAAAAAAAAAACGAAGACATGGACGGAGCAAGAACTCGATGGCTTGGTCTGGACATTGGAGCTACAGTAAGGACACTGTGGGATGTGGCCGACGATGATCACAAAGAGTTCAACATCACTGATCAGCGACATTATTGAAGCCGCAAGGAAGTACGAACGCTAATAGGAGTCCTTACCGGGCACTGTGCCACAGGCGCGCATGCATCGCGACTGAGTATGCTGCACAACGACTTTTGGACGAGCTGCAGAGATGAGGAAGAAATAAAGGGTGATTTTTTAAAAGCTATAGGAAAGTTTTTCAAAAAAAAAAAACACATAAAATTCAGAAAAATGCATGCAATCTTTATTTGAATCGATAGTACGGTTCATATAATTTAATGTTTGAAGATTATTTCATGCAAATGTTGACTTTGACTACGCCTCAAATGGTCCATCCGCTTAGTCCAATTTTGGCATACTCTTTCCAACATTTCGGACGGTATCTCACGAATAAATGCTTCAATGTTGTCTTCCAATGCGTCAATTGAAGCGGGCTTGTCTGTATAGACATGAGCTTTAACATAGCGCCACAAAAAGGCGTTAAATCGCACGATCTAGGCGGCCAATTGACCGGTCCCGAACGTGAAATAAAATGTTCACCCAACTCGCCCCTCAATAAGTCCATTGTTGCGCGTGCTGTGTGGCATGTGGCACCGTCTTGTTGAAACCACATGTCATGCAAGTCAAGCTCTTGCATTTTGGGCAACAAAAAAGTTGGAGCGCTCACCATTCACAGTTACGTTACGATTCGCATCATCTTTGACGAAGTACGGTCCAATGATGCCACCAGCCCATAAACCGCACCAAACTGTGACTTTTTCTGGATGCATTGGCAGCTCTTGCAAAATGCTTCTGGCTGACATTCACTCCAAAATCGACAATTCTGCTTATTTACGTACCCATTGAGCCAAAAATGAGCTTCGATTGAACTGACCATAAAATGGAAGAAGCGCGCGATGAACTTTCTTAACAGAGTACGCGTCTTGATAATAAAATTCAATAATTTGCAAGCATTGTTCGTTTGTAAGACGATTCATGGTTAAATTATAGACCAAACTGAAGATGTTTGACAGTGAAACAAAACACGAAACGTGCGTCAGCTGTTTAAACCAGTGATGCCAAAAAGATAATAGCTAAAAAATCACCCTTTATAATCTGCTCTGCGATGAATGTCAAGCCCAAGCAAAGAAAGGAAAGAGCAGTTCCTGTGAAAGCACTTCTTCATAGAGCTGCAGAACTTGAGCGATATAGAAATAAAAAGCTCTTTTAAGGTACATATATAAATGAATCCTAATGGGTTTAGGAGTAAAAGAACGTCTCGATAGGATAACATCAGCTTTCAAGGGCACTATGGACGCAACATGGGTCGCAAGGTTGTAAGCGCACCCAGGTACCTAGATCGACCTACCTAAGCATGTAGGTGACTTCTCCTTCGGGATAAGAGGGCGCTGCAATTACAGAGAAGTTGCGGAGTAGCTTCCATCTCCGGTTCGAATCTCAGTGAAAGCTACGTGAATACGCTTGTATCCGGTTTTCAAATCTGGTCCAGTCACCAATTGCGGTTGCGATCAAATTAACGCCGCTCTCACTGGAGTTGTTGTCGATCAGTGGTAGTAGCCTGACTATGGGTATCACAATGGACCAACATGCGTCTAAGTGTGCTGGCAATTTCGCTGGCAGCCCACCTATTCTACTCTACTCTCTCTTCCACCTCCCCGTCGTATCTGCAGATTCTGCAGAAGTCTTTGTAGGGCTGACACAATCTAAGGGACTGAGGTCCGATAGCGCATTGTCCAGTGGTGGTCTCAGTGGTGGTCAAAGAGCCCATTCCTCCCAGGCTGTGTGATCTCCGTCCCAGGATAGTTGTGAGCCATCATAGTTCGGCACCCATGTGCTATTAAACCACCTACGACTGGTGTAAGCAACCGTTTCAGGCATGAATGGCAATTCTGCACTCGAGCACTGAGCACTTTCTAGCGAGTTCGTTCGCATATTCCTGGAATGTCACAGTGTCCCGACACTCACATAAGTTGGATGCTGGTGTACTCGGCCACCTCGTCAAGAGACAGCCGGCAGTTGAGTGAAGACTTCCAGTTATCACCGCTTGGCTATGAGAACCAACGACGATATCTGTCTTTGATGTCACATTGTCAAGTTTTTAGCCAAAAAAAAAGCTTCCTTGATCGCTACAGTTTCTGCCTGAAATACGCTGCAGTGAGGCGAAGTCGCAGTCGGATATTTAGATCCTTATACACGCCCGTTCCCACGCCTTCGCCCATCATCTAGCGTGTGATAGACTTCCAGTATGATCTGCAGAGCTGATTGAGAAGTTTTTTCTCGGAAAAGGTGGCAGAAGATCGGTGTGTCAAGGCATACAATGAAAAACTATCCAGAAAGATGGTGGCCCGTGGCGTTGTGGGTATGTGCGTCGACTTCTACGCACTGGGACCGAACTGTCTAGGTTCGTTTCCTGGTACGACAAGAAATACTTTTCACGACCCCACCTCTTTCGAGTCACTGACAATGCTCAAAGAGTATGACTGTCTAGAAAAAGCTTTTCAAACTTGGCCGTTCGGAGTCGGCATAAAACTGTTGGTCCCTTCCCTTCCACTCGTGAGAGAACAATAGCACGCACAACACGAGTGGTTGCTGAGAAGCTAGGCCCTAGCCCTCTACGGTCTGTAGCGCCAGAACCAGTTCCTTCCGCATATTCAGCGATTTCTGTGTCCCACTGCCGTGCTATTGCCTGTCTGCCGACTAAGTCTGTCGAAAGACTAAGCAGATTGTTCAAAGCTGCAGAAGGGGTTGTCCTTAACGCTCCGCTGATACATACGCAGGCCATGCTTATAAACTGCAGTCCACCAAGTCGACCTGTATTGAGTAGCATATGTCTGTCTACCGAAACGAACAGCCAGTAGATCATGCAATTGCATTCTTGCAGCAATAAAAAGCCGCGGACTATGCTCTTGAATTTAGTGGGTTTCCAGCTTAGTCTCGACTTAAGCTCTTTAGCTCTGTTTTTCAGCGTAGTCGCGCACAGTGAGGGAGAATCCAGGGCGGGAATCTGTCCAGAGCCCGACAACATAGATATCTCCATGCTGTGGTGCTGTGGTTCCAACAAGATGGCGCCACATTGCATAAGAGCGACGACAACATCGAGCATTGTGAAGGAGAAAATTTGGCAACGGCGAGCGTTCATCAATTGAACTCCGCAACCATGTGACTGGACATCACTCGATTATTGACTCTACTGGCTACGTCAAGTCCTTAGTCTACGCTAACAAGACGACTGCTTTGGAAGAGTTAGAGACCAACATTGGAGACGCTATTTCCGGACGGACTGCAGACCGAGTCACCAACGACTGCACCGATCGCTTCAAGCACTGCCAGCGAAGTAGAGGCGGCTCCTTATTATTTGCTTTTCCACATAAAATGTCACTAATGTAGCTTCAAAATAAAGCCATAATCAATTGAATACCTCACACCGTTGTTGTTTTATTTAAATTTCTTTACCTGTCGTTCTTATCTGGTCACCCTGAAGCTTAGTCTTCTGCGAGTTAACTCCTACACCGCATTCTCTCTCATTCCATTTTTCTAGTTCAGAGAGAGGTGACTGCATGGGCATGTGTTTCTCAGATGGCAAGCAATATCAAGTCTTTTTCCAGGGATAGCCGAAGCTCATTCACCATTCAGTACACTCCACAGATGGGGGGAGCGCTCGTCCCTCACTAAATCTGCAAAACTGACCTCCTCCCACATCAAGCTCTCCTCAGATAACCGCTCGTCCCTCAATAAGTCATCCACAACATCAAGCACTCCTCCAAACCGCAGCAAGTGTTCTGCAAAAGTAGCCCCATTCATGGTGTGGCACCCAGCAGAAGACGCACAGAGAAACCCACACTCAGCCTCCAGTTGATTGCATATCACAGGACTCCCCTCGCATGTGTGCATCCATTGTGTCAGTCTCAGTTTCATTTCGGTGTCCTTGAGCATCGAGCTTGCTTGGGAAAACGTTTATCTCTCACATTCATCATCGCTCTCCAGTCAACCTTCATGGCGTTGCTCTCCATTTAACCAATCAAAGATGGAACACTTTCATCATCATCATCATCATCGTCGACGTCCCTTCATCGTCGTAATTATCCTGCTCGTTGGGCATTCAAGCATCCATTCACACACACTGTTTGGCATTTTTTGTTCTCTTTCGTCTCCCAGTGCCCCCATTTCCCGGGGGGCACTCGCTCCAATTGGCGTTGCCACAGTGGATGCATTTAGTCGGTCAATGCTGTAAGGGCGCCCTTGCGAACGACCGCCACGAGATTTGCGCCATCCAAAGCTCGGCCCATAAAACATCGCATCAAACATTGAATAAAACATCGAATTACCATTCGCCATATTCATCTAAGGGCTCACGGTTAACTGAAGTCCGCTGCAACAGAACCGAGCGAGCACCTTCTGCCGCAAATAAACGAAGATTGCACAGCTTCTTGGCCTGGTTTACGTACGCTGTGCTGCTGCTGTGCGGAACTGCACCCTCAAGAGTGGTGCCTGCTTAGTTGCTCTGCGACCAGAGGATGGCTATCTGGATGGCACGAGTGTAGGCAGGTTGAATGGGCGACGTAGGGGGTTTCTTTCAAGTTCACTTCATGTGGAAGATTGTTCCAAATTGAAAATGCTCCATCCATACGCTGTGTGCGTTGCCGCTGAGAAAGGGTGGCAATTATAATTGTGCCAAACTATCCCCACATCTGCCTATGAACACGTTAAACTTCTTCACCCCCCCCCCCCCCCCCCCCCCCCCCCCCCCTCCGCACAACCGGGGAAGGCTTGAGAGTGAGTGAAGAAGTGGTTCAGCTTCGGAGCAGAGCCAGAAAAGGGGTCAAGCATGGCAGAGGTTATGTTCTCGCACACAAATTAAAGCCGGTTTGAGTGGTCGGCTTTGAAATGAATTTCCCTCCAAGTATCTGGGTAGTTATTCAGGCCGTTCAAGGGCGCCTCTGAAGAGTTCCCCCGGAGATTAGGGTTTTTGATTGAGAAGAAAAATCAAAAAAAAAAATAAAAAATTCTGAAGAAGTTCATGGATAGCCCCCCACAGGGTTGGCACCGCTTGCAAAAGCAATCAGACAGAGTTTAGTTCGAAGGCCGATGAGTGCGCCTTTCGCATGGACACACTTTAATCCGGCTTTTTTGTGAGCCGATTGCCTTATCAGCGGCGGCCTCACACTCAATCAAGGCTGCAAACCTGACCCAACCCCCTTTTGAGAAAAAAAGAAACAACCAACATCCCACTTCGGTATATCTAGGATCTCTGAATTTATTCGTTACATTCCTAACCTACGACAAGCTCTACATTAAAATGGAAGTCGATTACAAAATACAAATAAGATGTCCTTGCATAACAAGGACTGGTTTACAATAATTCACCTCGTCCTCCACAGCCTCGCCAGGACGACGATACCAATGAGAGAAAGGAAAGTAAAGGAAAAGGAGAGAGAGAAAAAATCAAACAACAAGAATGAACAGCACGTAATCCTTAAACAGGCAAAGAAATATACACAGCATATCCCGAGCCAAATCCTTTGTCCATTGTTCAATGGGCCATCAACATCGATTCATCTTGGCCCATTCACGGTCCTCTATCACTGCGCCGCCACCGTCTCATCTGCAAATACACACACACACACACACATTAGAAGGACAATTGCCGATGGGATGGGTAATGCAATTTAATCACTTGTGCCACCCTCCAGGGCCACTGGCCGCTCCATCGTTACAGGTTGCCGCTTCAGCCAGCACAGGATGTTCACCCACATGAAGCCACACATGCCCATGTAGAGCATTCGAAATCTCGGCGGTATCAGCATGAAGTTGGCCGTCTGTGCCGGCAGCCAGAAGTAGCATGAAGTCACGAATGTTGGCACGATTTTCTCTTGCCATTCCTTGAATATGTCATCAGCGTTCTCCATTACGGACATTCCTGCGAACGAGACACGTTGGAGTCGGTCGGATTTACTCGTGAGATCGGAGGGCAAAAACTGAATCAACGGTCTTTTGGAACAATCATTGAATTCGTTTGCCAACTTTTTTGCCGTGTGATTTATGGGCGGGAGTGTAACGTACCTGTAAAGAATACGGTGAGCAGCACCGGGGTGAGGACGAATTGATCGACCAGCAGCTTCTTTGCGATGATCTTCTTGGCCGTTCCGGGGAAGGTCTTGTCCAGCCATTTGTACCTGTGACGTGGGGTGGGGGACACAGAGGGAGGAAAGTGATTAGTGACCAAATGGCGGCTTGGGACACAGTGTGGTGCGGCTGAAGTGAAGCTTGTGTGTTGTGTGCGTTGTGCAAATGAAAGTGAGAAAAAAACTAGGAAAAAAAATGAGAAGAAGTGGGAGCTCGAGAGTGGCATGCGTTGGAATGATGGAGATGGAGGTGAGTTTTAAGCGCCTAGTTACATGGTGACTGATGCGACTTCCTCCACTCATGTGCTACCCCTCTAGATGGTCCTCGAAAGTGGCATGCCTTGGATGGGGATTGATTGGGATGAGGTGCGTTTTAAGCGACAAAGGGTCCTATTCTAGCTTGACTGACTGACTCGCTGAATGATGCGACTTAAGCTCAGATTGTGTATTTTTGCGTCGCTTCTGCTTTTTGGTGTGGGGCGGCAGTAAGCTTGAGACTAGTTCAACAAGTTCAAGCAGTCTCCCGTCTCCCACAGTCAGTTAAGTTCCTTCTTTACTCGTGGGCTCCAACTTAAGTGTGTGAGCTCTAGAGGCCCCTCGAGAGTGGCTTGCAATGGAACGGGATGGAGGATGAATTTTAAGGTCGAGCTTCACTGACTGAATGATGCGACTTTAGCTTCGATTGTGTAGTTTTGAGTCATTTCTGCTTCTTGGTGTGGGGCGGCAGCCTGCTGTGGACTTGGGACTGATGAGACTCAAGCTTATTGTCTATTTGGCATGTCTTCGTGTGGGGCTACAGTCTGGGTTGGACCAGGGACTTAGGCAAAGCGCCTCAAAGCTTGCACCGTCTTCTCCTACCTCACAAGAGGAGTGGAACGTCGAGTTGCCGGCAGTCCTTGTGGGCTCCCCCTGAATTGTGGGAGCTCTAGACGACCTCGAGAGTGGCATGCAATGGAATTTATGTGAAATTGAAGCGCCAATACCATTAATGAGGCGACTCAGACTATTTTTTGAACGTTTCATCGTCTTGTGGGACCTGTGGGCCATCGTAGAGCTGGAGTCTCTCTTCCTTGGACGGTCTCTTGCTGTTCGTGCATCCATCGTTTGCTTTGAAATATTGGGCGTCTTTTGGTTTCCCCACATTGTCCACGTTCTGTCACGACTCAACTTTTAAGACCAGGTCAGCTGAACAGTGGTCAAATCTGCAACACGCCACGTAGCTGATGAAGCATTTGCCTATGCACTAGGCATCCCTCAAACCATGGGTGTACAGTAGCCAAATATGTGACACACCACCTAGCTGATGAAGCACTTGCGGGTATACGAGGCATCGCTCAAATCATGGTCTCAGTCTTGTTCTGTCGCCTTTTAGTGATCGACTAGAGGTGATCGACTTGCAAACCGGCTTGGAAAACGCCGCGAAGTAGCCGACGTCCCCTTTGTCTCCCAAAAGGAACTGCATCGGATTCGCTTGCGCTTCTGGAAATGATTCCACTCCACTCTAACCCCTGCCGCCCACTTTATCGACTCCCTCTTCATTCCCTTCGTTCGAGCCTGTCTGCAAAATGTTGCGTTCAGCAAATCTCTCAACAAATTCCCTTGACTACATACAGGTACACACGTCCTCATAAATCCCCCGTCACCTTCCACCTTGTCCATTCTACACCACGGCCCCTTTCAGTCCGCTGTCTTAGTTTAGCAAGTTGCCTCCTAGTTCATTCGCGCATACAGCACATAACTACCCCCCCCTCCACCCACCGCAATTTAATCACCAAACCGATGTTCCCCACGCTGTTTGTTCATAATCAACCACAAAGCCAGTCCAGCTATCAGCAGCCCATCAAACGGCAGCACGTGCGATCAAAGTTCGCCAAGTTGAGTGTTCGCGTCGAGGCCAATTGCCTGTAAATTGCCGTCGCCGCTGAAGTGCCTCCTCGGCGTAAACATCCAATTGACTTCAATTAATCTACCTTCTCCTCGTCCACACCAGCAAGCAGCAATCTGCTCCACACACGGCCCCTGGGTCTGCACTCCATCGCACGAGGTTCCAAATTGTTATCTGCACAAGCTTTTCTCTTATGATTTCCGCATAAATAGCCACTTGTCGGGTATCAAATGCGAAAGCTTCACTCGCTCTCTCT
This sequence comes from Eristalis pertinax, assembly GCA_907269125.1. Classification (NCBI taxonomy): domain Eukaryota; kingdom Metazoa; phylum Arthropoda; class Insecta; order Diptera; family Syrphidae; genus Eristalis; species Eristalis pertinax. The sequence continues at coordinate 4,749,257 of OU026147.1, read as the reverse complement.
CGGATACACTGTTACCATGCATGCACACACCCACACACACACACTCAAAACGCTCGCGCGCCTAAGGGAGCCACCAAAGTGCCCGCGTGCATTGTGATGAAATGGTGCATCGCGGTGCAGGAGCGTGCGTCCGAACTCAGTTCAAACCAACCAAACTTTAAGCTCTCACAAAACAACAAACCAAAAACGAAATAAAAAACAAAAACAAAAACAAAAACAAACCAGGAGAAGAGTACTGGCGAGTACACAAATGCTCCCATCGCAGCATACCGACCTATCGTTGGATAATCAATATCCTTGCGCTTGTCTTTCGCCTGCAAAAGGGATACACGTGAGTACTCAGTGAGTGAGTGGGTTGTCAGGCGACGGATTCGTTCGCGAATCTTTCACTTTACCACCAGGAGCCGCTTGGTTATCAGCTGCTGCGAGTACTCCGCCCCCACGTAGAGGCTGCAATAGATGACACTGTTCGTGGCGAACGGATACCGCTGGAAGGCCGTCCGTGCTGCGGCGAAGATTTTCGACATACTTGCCGTTCAAGACACACACTCGCGACTGTGAACTTTGCGACACCAAGGCACAGACCACACTGGACGTCTGATCGGGAGAAAGTGACAGCGGCCGTCAAGGTTTTTTTTCTATTCTCCTCTGACTGGATGGTGACTTGCCCGCGGTCAAATTACGTGAACTGGCAGAGGTAGAGGACCGCTCGTACGTTATGTCAGTGGTAAGCTCGGGCGAAAGCTTTCCGATGCGGAGTGAAGCTTTCTCGAACGAGACACTGATTTGCTTGTCATCGTGAGATGACAGAAAAGCACCGGCACGGGGGGCAGGGGGCCGGCTTTGAAATTGATTCGAGGAATGTCGGCCACCTAGTCGGCTTTTCCGCGTAATCAGACACAGAGAGGGGAGGGGGGGGGGGGGGGGGGGGGGGGGGGGGGAGGACCGGGGAAGCTTACGTTTGAAAAAATCGCGCCACGGTCTGAGTAATCACGGGGAAATTCATTCATTGCCAGCTTTTTGATGACACTCAAGCGGGGTTCGGCGGTCGGAATGATAACAACGGCGGCTGTGTTAGAACGTAGCGCGCGGTGAGTGCAAGTTGTACTTTCAATTGACGATGAAAGTGGTTTAATGGGGCTGTTAGTAGGGGGACACGTCTTGGGTGGGGGGCATGATCGTAAGAAGGGCAATCGATTGTCGTGGGAAAGGACAATCCTAAACTTATCGAGCAACAAGGAGGGGCTCACAGTGAGCTGTTACACCATGCGTCGACTGCACTGGCTGGGCCCCATCGAGCGAATGGACACTAATGCTCCAGCTAAGAGGGTCTTCAAATCAAAGCCGACTGGTTTGAGGAGGAGAGGAAGACCGAACCTCGGGCATAAAGACCATGTCATCGCGGTCTTGATGACTGGAAGCAGCGTACCCAGAACCGTCATCGGTGGAAGGCGGCTCTCCATCCACCCATGGATCGCAAGTTTGAATACTTTGTGAGTCAGTTAAGGCGACACACACAAGAGGAGAACGATCTCTGTTCATTTTGTGTTCGAGACTGCAGGCACCTAGGAGGAAATCGTGATTCTAGGCGATGCTCGCTCGTTGAGAACCAGCTCCATCGTGGCCTGCAGCACTACTCTAATTTTTGCTTAAGTCGCACCACACATAAGTAAAGGGTGGTTACATTTTAAGGGCCGATGTTGAATGTGAACCACACCTAAACGTCAAGCTTTTTTCTGCATTTCATTTGACATTTCTCAACTTCAGACTAACTCAATTTGAAATGGAAAGATACACAATCGAGCAACGAGTTAAAGTTATTCTGGCTTATTATGAAAATGGGCGTTCAAATCAAAATGCATATCGTGCACTTCTTGATTTTCTTGAAAATCGTACAAAAATTTGAGCAAACCGAGTCTGTAGGAGATGTGAAAACACCAGTGCAGCTCGTACTGCAGAAAATATTGCTGCTGTTCGCGATAGTGTGGCTGAAGAGCCGTCCACCTCAGCTCGTCGTCGTGCCCAACGATTGCACCTCTCACGCTCGTCTTTGATGAACATTATTCATAAAGACTTGCATGTACACGCTTACAAGATGCAATTGACTCAAGAACGAAAGCCTCTTGACCATTTCAAGCGTCGTCAATGGTCAGAATGGTGGCAAGAAATGGCAACAGTGGATGATCGGAATTTTCGAAGAAAATCATCTTCAGTGATGAGGCACATTTTCACCTCAGTGGTTTCGTCAATAAGCAGAATTGCCGCATTTGGACGAATGATAATCCAAGAGTGATTGTCGAAAAACCAATGCACCCACAAAGAGTGACTGTTTGGTGCGCTTTATGGGATGGCGGCATCATCGGGCCGTATTTTTTCCAAAAACTGAGGCCGGTCAGGCTCTACATTGCGAGATTATAATCAGACCGATTTTAGGAAGGAACACGCACCTAGACCGATGTCCACTGTGACGACACGAGGATTTCCGAGGAGTACCCTATGTGGATTTGGCAAATTCTTGACGGAATAATTGCAAGCAGCTGCGAGTATTCCCAAGATGCAACATTGGTGGCATGGCGGAAAAGTTCGTCAGTCTTACAGTTACACGAACAATTAACGATCTAATTCGCAAAAAAGCTTAAGAATTTTTTTTAATCATTTTCAACAAGAGTCTAGTTCAAGGACAATGGGAAACAAGAACCATTCACTAGTGCACTTAAAGTTTAACGAGTATTAAGATTGAAGACGAATGTCGTTAGGTAGGTTGAGGTTGCCAAAAGAATACACTTATTCCGGCCCCACTGGGCCAAGTTTTCACTAGCTCCGTTTCACACTTGTTCACACTTCGCTGTAATGTCTCTATGGTCTGGCATATATAACAGGAGAACATATAATTGCTCAGCGAACTTCTTCAGAGATGAGCGGCAGCTTGCTATAAACACCAAAATGGAGTCCTTAAACTGCTGTCGCACAAGAGCATACATTTGATGAAGCTATCGACTTCATTTGACTACAGTACCCGTTGAGATTGACCTCAATATGTAAGACCCCATCGACCAAGTACATTGCGTAAATAGTGGAAAAAGGGTTTGAAATGTATTTAATTTTCAGATTTCCCAAGCCTGAATTGAATGTTATGGACACCAACAACAGCGCTGCATGCCATAGAGCTCACGTTACTTTGAAAACTCTGCACGAGCGATTAGACCAAATTTACGCATCCATTGCGATTACAAGGAATTCAAATTATGTATATCCACACTAGGAATTATGTCCACACCGAGCCCCTTAAATTCCTTGAAATTAAAAAAAGGCGTGGTAACTATGACATTTAGAAAAAAAACAACAAAACAAATTGGTTGCAATGTACGACCCAGAGTCAATTAATCTGAGGCAGCATGCATATTTTCATCGTGTTTATCGGTGACTACACCTGAAGTTGCACCATCAATCGTGTCAAGCCCAAATAACTCGCAACTGCCTCCATATCTCCGACACGCATCCCCCGGCATCATCAACACTCCGACAAAAGGTGGGACTAAACGAGGTAATTTTTCAGGTCACCATTTCAGTCAAAAGATGACGCAAACACTTCAAGGAGTGCACATACCATCCAACCATCCGATACCACTCCTGTGGCTTCCACAAAAAATGCTAATGTTAGTCGAACCCAAAAAAAACTGAGAACTGAGAATGGTGTTCGCTATCGTGAAAAGATAACGTACTTTTTATGACCCGAATTGGAAGATATGAATGTGGACGATATGTGGTTTCAACAAAACGGTGCCACTAGCCACACAGCTAACGAAACAATGGCTCTTTGCGCGACAAATTCAATGGCCGTGTTATCTCACGTGGTGGCGATGTCAATTGGCCGCCGCCATGATCATGTGATTTGACACCGTTGGATTTTTTTCTTTGCGGTTATTTGAAAGAAAAGGTGTACGTCGATAAGCCAGCAACACTTCAAGAGCTAACGGATGAGATAATTCGGCAGATTAACGGCACAGAATCTCAATTATGCTTCAGCGTCATTGGAGGAGGAAGAGGCAAACCTCCACCAGCTCTAAGCGACGCCAAATTAACGCGTCAACCCACAAAACGCAAGAGGAAGAGAGTCCAGCTACGTCTGCGTCATCGAACGAGACATCTCACGAAGACGATGCAGATGACGATGCATACTCGTATGTGTCAGACGGGAGGGAGGCGCGATTCGCAGTGAGCAGTATCAGCTTCGAATCGATGCCCTCCGACACCGAAGAAGAAGTGGAAGACATAATCCGCTCGAAGCAGACGACAGTCTCCAATCTGAAGGAGGAGACTGACAAACTCCGCCGAGAGATTAGAGAGCTTCGAAGAAGAACTCTCGAAAGGAGAAGAAAGGATGAGGAGCAAGCAAACCTACAAATCGCTCAACAACAAAAACAGTTGCCTAAACCGAGTCAACCGCAACCGCAGCAGATGCAGCAACAAAAACAGCCATCTGCAGCTAAACAAAATAAGCTGCAACAACAGTCAGCAAGCCGGCAACAAAAGAAAGCGGCTCAGCAACATCAGCAGAAGCAGCCACCGAAGAAAGCAGCCCTGCAACAACAGCAAGCAGCAACGAAACAGCAGAAGCAGCAGCAACATGCATCCAGCAGTACACCAGCAGTACACCAGCAGCAACAACAACAAAATAAGAAGGAAAAAGTGCCACCGATCAACTTATACAAGCCGGACATCATACAAACTAGGTACTGGGCATTTTAAAATTAAAAAAAAATAAGGGGGTAGACAAATATTCTATCAGCTGCAAGACAGTTGATAATCACGCTCCTTTACACCGAAAGGAGGAAAAATTCAATCCAAATTATTAAAGATCGCCGCACCGCTCGAAGCGGAGGAGGTCTTCCAACTGCTCAAAGAGCAAGTGTGCGATGGTCTTGAGTTCGTCGGGGTCAAGCCCTTCACCACAGCTAAGGCAAAACGAGAGGGACGGAAATTACCGTTCTTCATTGTACAGCCGTCACCCAACAGCAAAGTAGATAAGCTAAATGATTTGAGAACATTAGCTGACTACGATTGCGTCTGGGAAAACATAAGAAGGCGCGACGGCATTATCCAATGCGTTCGCTGCCAAAGGTTTGGGCAGGCCGCGTCGAACTGCCAAATGCAGCCTCGATGCGTGAAGTGCAGTAAAAACCACAAGGCGGAGGAATGCCCGCTGGGGAAAGAGTAACTTGTCATTCAACTCCTCTTGTGGAGGAGACCGTGCCAGCTTAGAAGCGTCTTGCTTAAGACCCTCACGAAGAAACGCCCAATAGACGGGAAACTTAAGTCGCAACAGTCTCAAGTCCACAACAGACTGCCGACCCACACAAAGAAGCAGAAATGACGCAAAACTACACAATCGAGGCTAAAGTCGCATCATTCAGTCAGTGAAGCTCGAATAGGAGGCTCTGGACCTTAAAATTCATCCTCCATCCCGTTCCATTGCAAGCCACTCTCGAGGGGCCTCTAGAGCTTGCACACTTAAGTTGGAGCCCACGAGTAGAGAAGGAGCTCGACTAACTATGGGCGACTGGAGAGTGCTAACAAGGGATTGCGCCAGTTGTTGAACGAGTCTCAAGTTCAAAGCTTGCTGGCGGCCCACACAAGAAAAAGAAACACAATTCAAGCTAAAGTCGCATCAGTCACGATAGAAATAGGATCTCCTTGCGCCACACTTCCACTTCACCTCCATCTCAGTGAAGGCATGCCAGTCTCGAACACCTTCTAGAACGCTCACATCTCCATCTTAGGGTCCTTTCTTTTCCAGTGTTCAACACACAGATAGTAAGCTTCATGAAATACCGCAGAACTATGTGTCCCAAGCCTCCATTGCCTCACTAATCACTTCCTTCTCTCTCCACTTTCATCACCTGGCAGGTACAAGTGACTGGAGAAGGCCTTCGTAGGACCCCACGGTAAGATGGACATCAGTGTTGCTGGAGAAGTAGGTAGAAAAGGGCTTCCGAGCGATCCATAGGCGGTCGTAGAAGACACAGAACCAAACAATTCGCACTAGGTTCGGCATCAACAAATGTTTCGCAGCATGTATCATGTAGGTAAAGTAGATTGATGTGGCTTAGCAGCTCCTTAAGCTCCTTGAATTCCGATCTTGACAGTATAATTAACTGGGGAAACAACAACAGAGTGGAATTCAATGCTTCTAAAACTCAATGCTGTCTGCTGTCACTCAAGCGAACCCTTGATAATCAGCCATTATCCATGAATGGTGCTTGTGTCGATGAAACCGGAAAGCTTTCCATCCTTGGTATGTGTATCAACAGAACACTTAGTTGGAACGATCACATATTTGAGGTCCCCAAAAATGCTGCGAAATGTTTAGGTTTCCTAAATCGATGCAAGAAATATTTCACCCCCTCTGATTTGGCTTTCATTTATAAGGCGTATATCCGCCCCAAGCTTGAGTACAACGCTCATATCTGGTCTGGTGCCCCAAAGACCACCCTGCACCTACTAGATAGAATCCAAAAGCGAGCGATAAAACTTATAGGAGACAACAATGTCGCAAATTCATTAGACTCGCTCGAACATCGACGTACCGTTTCTTCATTGTCCGTATTTTATCGCTATTTCAACAAACGATGCTCAAGTGAGCTAGCCAACTGCATTCCTTCTCTCCATGAATTCACCCGCAATACTCGTCTCGCCAGGAATGCTCATCAGTTTACCCTTAAGCCTACTTTCGGACGCACAGTTAAATTTAGAGACTCGTTCTTCAGCCGTACTACGCGAATTTGGAATGCTCTTCCCAGCCCTATATTTCCCACAGACTACAACCCGCAGATATTTAAGACCAATGTGCACAGGTACCTCCTCTCCCTTTCTCCCTCTATACCTTCGGCCCGTGCTGTGTCTTGACCCCGTACACTTAAGGGTATTAGCAATCCCTTGAGCGCAAGCAAATTATAGAAAAAAAAAAAAAAAAGACGCATTTTGATGTTGCAGAGCATCCATCGGGCTACGTCACATGCACTCAATTACGAGGGCGCTGTGGGTGGGTATTGAAATGGAGGCGTTTCGGTTTTAGGGTCTGCTCTAGAAAAGGGGCAATGGAACTTCCCCAAGCGGAAAAAAAGCAAAAATGAAAGAAACAAATTTTCGGAATAAGTGATTCGCCCATGTTTACTCTGGGATGACCAACTGATCTACGTCCTTCCTCGAGAAGACTCGTTTAACCAAACATTTTGAGAAGAATACAATTTCTTGGTCATTTTTGCTTACTTTTGGTATTTTTTTTCTCTTAAAAATGATCGGTGTTTGGAGCTCAGAAAGCTTAGAGGATCTTCCTTTTACAGGCACTTGAGACATCAGCGACCAGTAAATTGTGGTGGCGAGGGCTGTAGTGGTTCAAGATCCTTTTAACTTTTGCTGGAGCCACAAGCAATCTTCTGGGAAAGTCCTCACAGAAGGTGGACAACAACGATGATCGAAGGTTTGTCAAGGGAAGTCAAGGGACGATAACATTTTTTCACACTGGAACGTACAATGACACGGATCCAACGCCTAAGATGGCCGGATCATGTAGAGCGCATAAACAAACATAGCTCCAGCTTGAGAAGGGCTTGACTTTGAACCAGTGTGTGATATGGAACAGAGGACGCCTGCTTCTTAGGTGACGCCAAAAAGTGGTGGAGGGCCTCTGCTTGGAGTGCGTAACTGGAGGCAACTAACCAGAGACAGTGCTAGCTGGAGGGGCTTATTTGGTTGAGTTCCAGTCCAGGTCCAACGAGGACTGTAGCGCCACACAAAAAAAAAGGTGATCAAATATTTGAAGGCTGGAACGTACAGTTGCGAATATTTGTTCTGTTTAAGGCGACAGCTGGATGGCGTAGTTGATTGGGTGCCTGTTTAGAGGGGTCCCCGGTTCGCTTTTATTCGGTTTCTGAAATCTGGTCCGGTCACCATTTGCTGGAGTTGTCAAACCAACATGCGCTGGCAGCCCACTCTACGTAACCGAATCTAAGTCATTGCCTAAGAATCAGTGGTCCCTAGTAGTGGGTTGCACTGTGGTGCGAGACCAAAGGGGTATTGCACTTGTTATCCCATATTTTTTTTTACTTTCTTAAGAGCTCCCCTCCCATGCAGCTCTCTTCAGAGTTGTATTGAGGGTTATTTGCTCTTATTGCGCAAAGGGTGGAAGAGATTTATCCTAGACTATTCTCTCTAAGGCAGTTTCCTTTAGGAATCTGCGAATGAGAGCTACTTCTAGTCACTTCAATTCTTGCTCTGATATTAGGTGTTTGCCCAGATATCTTTGTCTTTTGTGGGCTAACGCCGCACAAAATCCCAGTATATGTTCTGGAATTTCATTAGATTCTCCGCAAAATCTTCCGGAGACCTTCTCCTGATACTCCTAGCTTCCTTAGATGCTCCCTGAGTTTACGGTGCCCTGTTAGGAAGCTTGTTAGGATACGGAGAGAGACTTCTTTCCAGCCCCCGGTTCCTTCATCAGTTCTTGATCCATCCGTATACCATTTTACCGTATTGCTGCTCAATCTGTGGACTATGGATTCATTGCTTCAGTCTTTTTTGGTGCTGAGCTTAATGGTAAACTCCTTTTGGAAATTTAATTTCCTAATCGTCTCATCCTTCGGAATGGCCAGGAATGGTCGCTTTTTGACTAGTGCGAATCGATTTGTCTCGATGTAATTCACCTATCCCATCTATTGCCGTTCGACCACCAGATGCAGTGGAGTCAGCTCTAGTAGCACCTCCATGGCAGCAGTTGGGCAAGTTCTCATGGCCCCTGTGATACAGAGGCATGCCAACCGTTGAACTTTGTTGAGTGTCTCTCATGCGCTTATCAGGTTTGTTCTTTTGGACCATGCTACTGAGTCGTGTGCGATTGTTGGTCTAACACTAGCTATGTACATCCATCTTAGGATACTTGGACTGTAGCCCCAGGATTTGCCCGCTAAGCTTCTACAAATCATTAAAGCACGCACCGCCTTCCTGGTGATCTCTTCTGTGTGTCTTTTCCAGATGAGTTTGCTGTCTAAGATGGCTCCTAGATGTTTTACCTCTTTTACTGAAGCCATTATTGTCCAGTTTGTGTTTTTTTGTGAAAGGTTTCAGATTTAGTCCAGCTGACAGGCAGCATTCCTTAGTAATCCCATCAATTCGTTGATCATCATTGCCACTTCGCGGCTTCACCGATTCTGTCCTACTGTCTGAACGAATTTATCAAAGATCCTTGAGCGACATGAGTCTAGCGAGGAGTCTATGAATTCAACGCCTAAGATGGCTAGGCCATGAATTTAGCTCCGGCCTGGAGAATCTTCGACTCTGAGCCTGTGGGACAACGCTGCAGAGGACGTTCATGTCCACAAGGTGGTGCACACAGCTCGAGGGAGAAACTGGAGACAGCTGGTTTGGAGAGGCATGTTGGGTCAGGTCCACCTCGGACTGTAGCACCCAAAGAAAAAGAGAAAGAAGAAGAAGAGGAAGAAGAAGAAGAAGAAGACGAAGAAGAAGAAGAAGAAGAAGAAGAAGAAGAAGAAAAAGAAGAACAAGAAGAAGAAGAAGAAGAACAATAAGAAGAAGAACAAGAAGAAGAAAAACAAGAAGAAGAAGAACAAGAAGAAGAAGAACAAGAAGAAGAAGAAGAACAACAAGAACAAGAGCAAGAACAAGAAGAAGAACAAGAACAAGAAGAACAAATGTACCGACATTCAGTGCAGTTCGACGTTGCCACGGAACTGATCAGCTTTGTGTTCCAACTTTGTCCACAATCCGCATCAACTCCCGCATCAAGACCACGACATCTTCCCCACTGACAGCTGGCGTCCCTGGGACCTGCAAATTTCTCCAAACCTCCTCACCTAGCCCTTGCTCGCTCAGAAGATATTCCCAGCGATTGCTCAGCATTTTCTTGACCTCCTTCCGCATCCGCAAATCGCCCACAGATGCCACAAATGGACCTGACAGTTTGACGCCATTTCCCTTTCAGCATAATTAACTTCCCGGCGGCGCGGCGTGTCCATTAGTCAGAAGCACATCAGTCCGTAGCCCGGACTCCTGCATGCAGCCAGTTCACACTGAGTGGCTCGTTAAAAGTGACACTTTTTCAACCGCAACTTGGTAACTTTGTTCGGCCCTTTTGCCAGTCGCAACCGCTCCACTCCACTCCACGCTGAATGCGAGCTCTTCGTTCGAAGTCGTCTCCTTGAAATTTAATTCAATTAACAAACAAAATTAAAAGAAAAGAACGAAGCAGAAACGAACGAAGATATTATTATTTCAACTTTTCCCAGCCATCCTTGGCAGAGTGCATTATTTGCATCCCCAACCAACTACTCTCTCTGTTCCACACTCCTTCCACACTCCGCGTGGCAGCATTGTTTGACTCCATTTTGCCGTCTCTTCTGTTGACACTTTAATTCGCAAAAGAAAAACTATTGTCGTTATGTCATTAGTTACCATTTCTTTTCCCTAATTCAATTGTGTCTGAGGGAGGCGATGCCACCACTGCCACAGGCATCCTGGTGATGCACTGCAACAGTCTTCACAACACACACAGAGGCAGTACGGTGCGTTGTGCAGGTGGAACAGGTGGCACGCCATTCATCCCACCATCGAGGACAAAACTTTCCACGGACGACAATATGCTTCCCTTTTTTTTTGTCCTCGGAATTATTATAAGATATTCCTCAGCTACTCCTCCTCGCCAGCCTCGAACCCCCCAAGCATGGCTGAATGGCGCATAAGACTCGATAAAGTTTTATTAGTTTCGATCTACTCCTTGTCTCTGCTCATCAGCACGTTATCCTTTGCGGAGCAAAAACAAACGAAGCCACCGCCGTCGTGGGAGGGAATGAGGGGGCCAGCTTCTGCTTCGGCTCTCTGAGTCATGCATAATTGAACTCGATTACGTTAAGCTTAAGGTAGCGCGCTCTGATGGCATCAGGAAAAAAAAAAAAGTGGTGGCGGCAAAAAAAAAAAAAAGGGGGGAGTCCTTAGCAGCTTCGCGTACACATCCTTTCATCCGTTTGAGCGGCTTCTTGTGTGTGTTTGTGTGTCGTGGCTTGTTTTTTTTTCTCCTCCCCCCCCACCCCTCAGCTCCCCTCCCCCTCCACCGATCACTGCATATACAGCTGCTCATTATCCCCATCGTCATCATCCAAGAAATTCCTTTGATAATCAGTTTAGTGTGAGACAGAAGGAGCAGCTGCTTGCGGTGCCGCGTCCTGAACCGCCGTCGATTGCTTCGAGAGGGGGGTGACTGTGTGAGGGGGGGGGGGGGAGTCGCTACAGGAAGTGGTTGCGAAAGGAAAACTTTTTGATAGAATAATTATCACTCGGCAGGAGGGGGGCGATGGCGCTGTGTGCCAAGCCTACGACACACGATGTGTAAAATTCCGCTGCAAGGATTAAAGGAATCTACGTAAGATGATAAAAAACAAAACGAAGCGAAGATGAAGAAGACGAGGACGCGACCGAATTCACAGAGGAACAGATAAGGATATGCAGGCCTCCTGGCGAGGGCGGTGCGAATGGGGGGGGGGGGGGGGGGGCTGGGGGAAACTTATCTCTGATTCAAAGTGCCGGCGCTATGTCGTGTCGCCTGTTTCTTTTGAGGACGAACTTTCTTCACTACGAATTGCGCAAGAGAACGGAGAGAAGGATCGTCGAAGACGATGAAAAAGTTTCAACCCCCCTCACACACCCCCCATAAGGATCAAAGGAACTCGCGTTGGCATTGACGACAACGGCTACCTTACCACTTACAAGACGCGCCACCGCTCGTTCACGTTCACGTTCGCATCCGCATCCGTTTTGGCTTTGACTTCGTTTCGTCCCCGCGTTTCGAGGCGGCTCACCAGCATCCGGGAAGTGTGTCGCTGCAAATCTGAGCGAAAAATTAACGAAGCAATTGACATAAGAATAATCTTGTATCAGCGAGGGGGTGGATGGGTGGGTGTGAGTTCGAAAAGTTTCGCTGAAAAATTGTCTCTTTGTTTCGACGTGCGGTGTGCGATAAAGTTACACGACCGCAGCCATACTTAAGGACGTCGTCTGTGGGGGTTTTCCGGTAGTTTCTTCTGATGTGCAGTCTTCGCCGCAGAATGAGAGACTTTAGTGTCACTGAGTCGAGTGGAAACTTTGACGGCATTCAGCGTTCTTCTGATGCAACAGGGATCGTGCTGGCTGGTGGACGGAGAGAATTGCATGCTGTTGCGGTCAGAAAGTGATCCGTGGACTGGATGGCATGAAGGGTGGTTAACTTCCGAGTGACAGTCACGCAAGTAAGTGCGGTGAGATGTCTTTGCCTTGACGTTTTTTTTCTGCGACGGCCATGATGGCCATGGTTTTTCTGCGACACGCAAGGAAGTGGGGGTGCTGCGAAAAAGTTTCCGTTTCACAATGCATTTTGTATCACTTTGAACAGGATGTCGGAACAGCGGAGCAACAGAGCTGTTGTGGCACTTTTTAGAGAGGGGAGTGAGTCAGATGGTCTTCTTGAAGATGATGGAATGGGTTGCTTTCTTTCTACTTCTCACCATCCATGCGTCCAGAGAGGGGACCTGCATCAACTGGAGACGAACTTGCAGGAAAAACCGTGGGAAACTATCGTGGCATGACGTCTGTAGGGCAGCAACAGACTAGCGTTAGAAGCACAATCTTCCAAGGAAGTCCGTTGAATCTTGACGGGCATTTGCTGCCACTGATTGTCTCGACAAAAAGGCCTATCCTACCATTCTGCAAACTCCAAGCCCAAGCACCACATTCTGAATCAAGGAATCAGCTCATGACTAGCGTCTCTCTGCTGTGTGAATGTCCAAAACGTCATAGGTGTTCGCACAGCACTCTGATCACGCTGAACACCCCCCAATCACTAATCGGCTCCTGCACATCGGTGACCCCAGGCCCGGCAAAGCGACTATAAACCACTCAGTCGCAGCGAGTTTAGAGTCGGTACGCACCATCTCCTGATCGATTCTGAAGACACACACAACAGCACTCTTTGGGAGGAACTGTTGCGATGCAAAGGCCGACTTCGTAATCCCAGCAATTACTCGGTTGTGATGCAACGTGTAGTTCGATTCAAGGACCACTCAACTGTTCGAAATGTGCACGGATTTTTGCAAAGGAGTGATGCACTGTCATTGACTGTTAAAGACCCAGGTCCGTAGCCGGACTGTAGTGCTGTTGTTTAAGACCCATCCCCACCATCAGAAGAAGATGCACGATACGGTGCTGGAGGATATGGTGCACGGCGCAGCTCTAAGCCCGAAAGACGCTAACCTTTACACGTCGGCTCAACTGTTGGATTACGCAGAGGACACCGACATCCCTACTTGCTACTGCAACCCAGAAAGAAGAGATCAACTTCTGCCAGAATTACCAGTTGTCCACGGAATTTCCTTGTATTCCATAGACTTTTACAAAATCGACTGATCCACTTTCCCGGTTGGAGAAGGGTTTCAGCTGTTCACAACAGCTCACACGTATTCACAGACACGTCGTATAAAAACGCTGTTAGATGAAATCAAGGAGCAATGGAGGTAGAAGTTGAATATCTCCTTCCTCTCTTATTCCTGCTACAAACGTTCACGGCGCGGTTGAAGAACAGTCGAAGTGAGATGGGCTCTTATCACGTAACTCTTCAGATGACTATCCCGTCCAGTCGATATCGACGTTTTGAATGCTAAGTCTGGACAATCCAACGAGAACGACTGCCGTCATACGAGATTAGGGCCGGAGAAGATCAAGTACATCTTGTGGAGCGACAGCTGCTCACCACGCCATGATCGGCAGGCAGTCAATCCTTTCAATCGCAAGAAAAAATCATGCACATTCGAACCAAAAATCCGCCGATAAAATTGAGGGTTGACTGTCGATCAGGAATTTCACAGAAAAACAATCATGTAACCGTCATTGCTCTAAACAAAATGTTGCTGGGCAAGAAAGGGTAGACGATACCACGAACAGGGTTGAGCCTAGTACAGATGGAAGGGTTTGCCTACCTTAAACGTGACCACTCCACAAATGCCATCCTAGTGGAGATTCGACGCAGATTCGTCCTCGGCAACTGCTCCTACTTTCGTTGTCATTTGGGTCAAAATTTCCGGTTCGAAGGACCAAAATTATCATCATCACCATCACCACTGTAGGAGTCGCGGGGGTAAAGCACGCCCTAGACATCTCCAGGCCACTCGATCCTCCGTCATCGACTCATCAGGAGTTATCAGCCCAGGGCCAACCGGGGTAGTTTTTGGGCTTGATCCAACCACCTAGTCCTGGATCTGCTAAGCGGTCGCCTGGCCTACCTAATGGCATCGCATTTAAGACACGCCTCGGCAGTGTTGACAAGGAGAACAAAGCTGAGCCTCGGATAGCGCTTACCCTGGAGTGCCAGGATCGCATTTGGAGCCAGGCCTGAATGAAGGCAGTATGCGATGTGGCCGGCCTGTCCCGCTTGGCAGCCGCCTGTCCCGCTTTGCAGCCGGTCGGGCATAGACAGAAGAAGGTACGAGCAACCCGAGAGACGTTACGGGGATGGGGGAAGTCACGCCATGCACTTACCTTGGACAACTGCACCAAAATCATGTTCAAACAAGACACTGACTCTGCTGCAAGGAGTCGAAGCCTGGGCGATAAGCAGGATGGCGGGGCTTAGAGCCACCAAGCGCTCTCTAAAGAACAATTCTGCGGCGGATATTTGACCGCGTCTGCTGTATGAGCTGCAGTGAGGAATGTAAAGCTCCATCGATCGCACTGACTCGTCCATATCAAATCGAATGACCACCAGACAGCTCTCTTCCAATTCGAGGAGTGAACATCTTGCTTCCACGATCTCTGGCTGGAGTAATTGAATCCGAGCTTTTTGATTCGAAAAGGGTGTCTAAAGCCGAAACTCTTGCATAACGACCAACAGGAAGGGGGATCGCGGGCAGTTAGGTCTTCTCCTTCCTTCTTGAATCGGGAGGCTCAGGCACTGACTTTGATGACTGCAAGAGCCACAGCAGCGATGTAAGTCAGCTTCAGCTCAGGTTCAGCAAGAGCAAGGACGAAAGTCTGCCCCAACTCCGCCTCAGATCATCCATTGATCGCTGGCCATTCACGCCTGCCAACTAATTTCAAACCCCCCCCCCTCCACTGTCTCCAAACCCAGTCAACAACTTTGTTTACATCGACTTTGCAGCAAGCAACATCCTTGTAGTCCACTCCCGCTGTAATCAAGCTCCGTTTAGCCCCAATGAGCAGGTAATCCCTCTTGCGTATCGACACTTCGCCACCGAAGACGACCAAACACTTCAACAACCGAAATCTCTTCTATTGTCTTGCGGTAATTCCACGAGGACTCTTCAAACTTTGATGGTGATTATCTGAAGTGTTTTGAAGGCAAAGCATCGGCGGAAAAAAATGTCTGTTTGATTGTGCGGACAGCAAGGGCAGATGGAAGTGGCTGCTCTGTCTGGGCGTCTATGGAATGTCTGTCAACAGCTGGAAGTCTCTAAAAAAAACGCACAATCTGACAGGGATACCATGGCACATTAACAAGAGGTGAGTGACTTGGACTAGGATTGAATGCGAAGGAGGAGAAGAAAAGTCTTCCGCCAGCGTGGCCCTACAATCCCATGTGGACCTTGGGCGAGTTTCGTCAGAAGCCACGCGTCTTCTGTCCTCCGAGTGAAGGGGACCTACGGTTTTGAGCCGACTTCCGCTTCTTCTTGGCATCCTTTCTCTCCAAGCGCTGTCAGTGACTCGTCAAAGTGGAGCGTTTTGGGAATCGAGCCTAGAAACCATCCAAACCAGGCACACGCGTCTCCCTCCGCTCGACCACTGCCCGAAATCAATCGTGAATCGCACAGACTGACAGGGCAGTCCCTCTAAAGCCCAAATCTCACAGAACGGCAACGACTTAGGCCACACCACGTCACAAAATCGCACAAAACGTCACAAAATTTCCGGAAAAAAAAAAGCAAGAAAAACTCCTCGCATTCGTTCGTCTTCTCACACGTCCTTCATAAATCGTCTATTCTCCTCGTGTACACTTGTCTTCAGTGCTCTAATGAATAACTGTAAATTTCGTCTAAAGACTTCCTTCTCCGTCTCATCGTAATTCGGTTCAGTGATGATGCATCGCGCTGCGTACCCAAGGGCCTCCTTCATCTTGAACAGCTTCAACGTGAAAAAAAAGAGAGACGCTCTCACTCTGACTCTGTCTCTCTCTCTCTCTCTGACCACTTACTTCTCGATTCTTGTTCGCATGCAGCCGCAGATACTTGCAGCAGAGCTCTTCGACACGCCGCTGAGCGCCCTTGTATTCATTCAGCAAATTGTCGTACTTCGCCTGAAGCACCTCCACTTCGCACTGCGTCTCCTTCAGTTTGCTGTCCTTCTTCGACAGTTGCTTCCGGCAGTGCTGATAGGACATGGATAGCTCGTGGAATCTATCGAGAGCGGAATGGTGAAGGATGTGTGCATGCCGGATGGGGAAGCGCAACGAACCTGTGCTGCATCAGAAGTGGACTTATGGACTCAAAGGCGTCCATGGAGGTCCTTGAATTCTGCCAGCGGGCGTGTTCCATCGAGTCGGACGACTCCGAACCAGATGTCGACGAGTCCACGCGACGAATTAACTTGGCCAAACGTTGATTGCGATTACGTTCCACTTCCAGGGATGTCTGCAGGTCATGCAATTGACCCGTTTGTGCGTGCAGACTGCTTCGCAGTCCCATCTCGGTGTGCTGCTGCTCCATCAGGCACAGCTCCAGCTCGGTTAGCGTTGTCTGAATGTCTTCGATTATCGGTCGACGATGTGGTGATGGCGACCTCGCTGAAGCCACTCCGAATGACATTCTTTCTGTTCTGGCGTGTGTCTCTGTGGCGGAGTCGATGCGAATAAAAACCCGGTCCGGTTCGATACAAAAAAAAAACGACACGAACTGACAGCCGTCTGGGCGAACTGTCAAGGGCTGCTAGGCTTTCTTTTGGAATTTCTGAGAAATAATTGGCGTAATCCCCGCCGCCCTCATTTGCATTCACTCGACATCCATCCGCACTTCACGTTGAACTTTTTGCGTCGAAAATCACTTAATTCCGATGACATCCTTTCAGCGCGAATCATTAGCGCGTTAAGAATTTTTCCCTGCCCAGGCAAGACTCTGCCCTTAATTACCATGCCGGGGGAGGTGCGGGGGGGGGGGGAGATGCCGCCCCTCCCCCGGCATCCATCGACTTGTGCTAATTGAAAATTCGGTTGATACTCGCTGATGAATTCCCAAGGTAATGTCTGCTGTCCTGTCCCATTCAGCGTTCGGCTTCCCGGAAGCACAGTCAAAGGAAGGAGGCGGGATGCAGGCAGGGGGAGCTTTAGCAGACACAAAAATTTCGTCAAATTCCTACCTTTGTCCCGGCTATTGAGGTGGAATCTGTTCGTCGTGTCTTTTGTGTCGTGTCGCCATCATCAACATCATCATCTGCAGCGAATCGCAGTTGTCATCGTACTCGTGGATTCTTTGTCCTGTGGTGCCACCCTCCCCCCCCCACACCCCCCATCAGTCCTTTGACAAAGGCATACAGACACACACACACAGGCAGAGGCAAGCGGAGAGACCGCTGCTATTCAGCTTGTCACAATTTATTATTCATCTCGTCCATGGCGCGGAGACGCTCCGTGCTGCCGTGCCGTGCGACTGTGATCCTTCAATGAAGTAGAACGCTCGGCTGGGAGGCGCCTCTTTAAAGTGATTCCGAAGGTGAGACTGGAAGTGGAATATGCCCGCTCGCCCTTCCTTCCTGCTTGCTTCTCCGTCCTGAATGAATGGCGATGTCGTGGATAAAGGATTTTGCCGCTGCCTCCAACAGGACCAGAGAGAGGCAGCGGCAGCTAAAGTCTCTTACCAATCGAGGTCAATTGCTGTGTGAAGGGTTCTTTGAGAGCGTTTCCTTTCACGAAACAAAATGTTCACGAAATTCCTGCCATTTGGCGCGAAGACTGGTGGGGCGGGAGGGGGGGTAGGGCTGGAGAGAAACGTGTATCGAACCCAAACCCTTCGTGGGGTGGTAATTAAAATGCATGACTTAATGAAGAGCAAGACATCCCGAGGAAGCCGACTAGGAGGAGCGGCGCGGCGCAGACCTGCTCGCCCTGCTTAAGTTCAGCATCATGTTCGCACCTAATGGACTTCAATTTAAGGGAATTAGTTGCTGCCAAAGGTGCCAGGCGTCCTGTCGACTATAACTGCTGCCGAGTGGGTGGCGGTGCGGTTGAAAGCTAGATTCCAAATGGAAATCCACTGTGTGCCTCATAAAAATGGTGATTTTATTTCCTCCTATTTATTAGGAACGGATGTTGTTGCTGGCGCTGTGACGGTGGAGTCGCGGAGCGGGGGGAGGGAGGAGGGAAGGAGGATCCAAAGAGACGACTGAAGAAAGGACATGGAAATGCCATTGGATTCGGATGGGATATATCCCAAAGATATCAGGATGAGTCTCGGGCTTAAGCGTCTTCGTGTGTAGTCATGTCCTTAGTTGGCAGGAAAATTTTTAATGGCCATTCCGTGATGTTCATCTTGACGAGGGTCCCTGAGGGGCCTGTGCCCAGGGACGGGCTATGGATGGTAACACAGTTGTCCTCTTAGGGTTAAGTCCCACTCAGTGGCCATTAGAAATGTTCAGTTGGGTGGGGGGGGGGGGGGGGGGGGGAGGGGGCTCCTATTGTAAGACATAATTATTTTCTGTTTGGAAGGCTGGCTTGTTTATGCCGGAGTGGATTAGGCGCCCGTGCGGAGGACGGGATAAGTGATGTGAAAGGATTTGCTGTGCGAAGGAGATCAACACATTTCATCATTACCTTGGTGGTCTGGTCTAGACGTGTCTT
The DNA here is from genome assembly GCA_907269125.1 of Eristalis pertinax. Classification (NCBI taxonomy): domain Eukaryota; kingdom Metazoa; phylum Arthropoda; class Insecta; order Diptera; family Syrphidae; genus Eristalis; species Eristalis pertinax. Next base: position 4,730,380 of record OU026147.1, on the reverse strand, counting down.
TGTGGCGTGTGAACTGAAAACACTCTCGACGGCTGGACTTGGATGGTCTGGAGTCCTTTTTCAAGGTTCCGTGGGCGATGGCTTTGCCTCAGACGGTCTGATTTACTGGTCTGAGTCCTATTCAAGGTTTCCTCGTCAATGTCTTTGATGGCAGATGCGATGATTGGGAGGAGATTTTGGAGGCGGTTGCCTATCAAGGGATCTGTGTTGGAAATTAACGAAGAAGAATATCCCCTTTGACGGGCTTCTGGTGCAGTTTGAGGTCCTTGGGAGGTCTGCACGTCGAAGTGAGACAAGTTCAGCTCTGAAAACCAACTGCTGTTGCGACGACATTTTCATTTTCCTCACAATTCCAAACGGGAAGCCTTACCTAAAGCAAGGGTCCAACTAGGTGGTCTAAGTGAGGGCTAAAGAGCCGACAGGGCACCCTATCACCTACCTCACCTGAAGAAGGGTGTAAAAAGGGATACATTGCCACTGTACATCAGGAGGAACGCCACCGGTAGGCGCTAGGGTCTCCAATTGCGCCTTGTCGTTGCTCGGTTCAAGGTTCTTCCTTTTTCTTAAGAATACGGACTTCTCGGCAAGGATCTCTACCCTCTGCAAGTGCTTTTTGCACGTCTGCCCAAGAGGATGGACAGCACGGCCTTCGGCTTACTAGCACGCAAGTTTACACTCATTTTTGGACGGGATGGGGGAACAGTTTAACGCACGCCTGTGACGGGGATCGGATCATAGAGTCGTCTCAGAGCTTGAAGCAGCACAAATCTCTACGGATCTCTCGTGCTACATGTAGTCCATTATTGCGCGAGAAGGGTCACTCAAAAGGTACGACCGCAAGGCTCTCGGTGGCCCAATTGAGAGATTCCCGACACTGCGAGACAACTGCAGTCCCTTCCGGTCTATGTGGCAGCGGTAATTGAAGCAGAATTAGCGATGAAAGATCGCAACGTTACCGCAATCCCCATCGAGAATCAGCGTAGCTTCATCTTTAGTTAAGTTTCGTTCAATTTTGCTGACTTAAGTTGGCGCAAAATCAATGCACATGGAACCAGGTGCCAGAATTTTCCATGAGCTCCCAGACGAGATGATGGACACTCTGTGAAATTTAACGATGCTCTAGTCGCACTTTCGTTAAGTTCTGATATGAGCTTTGGCGTGCTAAGGTCCATTATGGTTGTACCATAATGGTTCGCCAGAAAAGGGGAAATCTGAGGACTTTCGTCGAGGAAAGGTCAAATCCACCTCATTCCCTCCCATGACCGTGGTTCATCCGCTCCCTCCCACTCCCTTGAATGTCATTCTCACGAGAAGAAAAGAAAACACAATCCCACACCCCGCTGCGTCACTCTGCATCTTCTCTCACGATTCTCGGTGCCAACCTCAAAGGAATTCATTAAATTCGCTTTAAATTCGATTTCGGATCCATGTTGGGGCATCACCTTGTCTCTCCCTCTTCCCCGTCACCACTATCACCTCTTGCATGTGGGCACGCTTCATCGAGTCCCTGACAGGCGTCCTTAACTCTCCAGATGTTCTCTCTTTCTCTCTCTCTCTCTCTCTCTCTGTGTGTGCGTGTGTGTTCGTGTGGCGGACGAGCACCTTCAATTCACATCGTCCCCATATGTTCGCCGCACAGTTTCTGACAACAACAGGCGGCAACCACAAGGCACAGCCAGCAGGAGAAAAGAAACGAAAAAAAAATGAAAGAAAACCGAAAAAAAAAGCACAAAAAGGACACACACGAGGACCGCAACCGACCAGCAACATCAATGGGAATCGTAATCAAATGAACGAATGTCATACATCCACTTACCAAATTCATCCTATTTACGAAACGAATTTGCTTCCAGCGTTTGATGTCCTTCGCATTGGTTTTTCGATCCATTTCCCACCCACTCACTGGCACACAGAGATGGGGGAGAGAGGGAGGGCGATGCCCACACCCGCATGGAATGGACTTAATGAAATATTCAAATGGACACGAGTAATGGAATCACTTGTTAGAAAGTGGGCGTCCGGCAGTGGCTCTCGCAAAAAGCGAAGTCAAATGCGCAGGCTATAGGCCAGCGACAAGGACAATGACGACAACGAGAACGACAAAGACGACTGTGACTGTGTTACGCTCGTTACGGTGGCGTATACGTAATCTCTGCAAATTTGTTTCAATGAAAAATAAATAACGATGACGTTCGAGGTTCGTTAGTGGCGTATTATTGTAGTTCACCGGTCCGATGTGAGGCCGAGTCCACGTGGGTGCGTGGGTGGTGAAGATCGATGTGTATGTGCGCCTCCGTGTGAAACCTGGCATGTGCCCACTGATTGTGATGCCCAAACAAAGGATGTGTCCTGACCTGATTCCTATTTGGCCTGATCCTTGTCCCTGGTCACCTTGGCCTTGTCGAGGACCTCGTGAGGGCGCACAGAAGCGCTAGCCAAACAGAATGCTGTTGCGAAAGGCCGCCTGAATTATGAGAGAAGCATGGAATTGACTGACGATTGAGTGCTGTGGGATTGTGGGCGTGGGTTCGTTGTTTGATTGAACGAGGGAATGGGGGCTGACACACACTCTGGCGGAGACGGTGCGAATTTGGTTCTGAAAGGGGAGTGAACAAGATGTTTGCTCAGACAAGAGACACTTCTTCAGAAGTCGGTTGTCAGAATCAGGCCGAAAGCGTGAGTATTGCCGTCCACTCTCCAGAATCTTGCCGCCCACTTGATGGCATTTTTTTCACTCTGTTCTCGTGCGCGTTCAAATTCTGCCCAAACTCCTGCGGAATCTGGTTTCTGTTCCTCTCATTTTCAGTCAAAGGATCCACACAAAGCCAACCTCTCCATCCTCCACAAACCCATCCCCCCCCCCTCCCTCTTCATGTGCAACTAAGGTTAATGAATCCTTGATACTTTCCAATTCCCATCTTCGTCTGACTGTTAAAGTCTTAATTCACTTGACTGCACTTGCAAACATTAATATTCCCTTTGGCCTGAACTTCCGTGCTTCTCAACATCCCCCCTCCCCCCCCCCCCCGTCCACCACAGCAACTTGCAAGCAATAAATATCTTTCAGTCCGTCAACACATAATTAAAGTTTAATTAAAAGTACGCTCCGCTATGCCACGACGACGATGCCAGTGCGGCCTCCGACATCGCCTCCATCGCCTCCATCTCCGGCTCCACCTGGGCACTTAAGCAGTTAACTTAAAATTCACCTTTTAAGCGAAACTCAAACCCCCGAGCCCGTGTTGCTTTGCTGCTGCCGCTTGAAATGTAAACACAACCCCCAAACGATAAGAGGTCCTTCAGCAAACAACATTTAAACTTCAACTCCTTATCTGCATCCTTGCCGCCAAATCCCTCCCCCATCCACCACTGCGTCGGCACTGTAGCCCAGCATCATTGCCGGTCGCTCATCCCGTCTTTGCGTCGGCGAATTTCATTTTGAATGCAACCGGTAAGTAAGACACATATATTTTGCACAAGGACGACTCGCTGCTCGTGGAGGAGGCAGAAATAAAACATCCCCGAAGCTGGTGCACTCCTGAGTCGTCCTCGGTGTCGCTTCTGATTTTTTATCGCTCCCAGCAACATGTTAACCGAGCGCTGAGCCCCTCTCAGCACAGCCGAGCAGTCTCAGGGTCGCCAAGATGCCACAAGATTGCGTGCAACTCCGCGCCAACTGTGCAGATAAGTAATGCTGTCACGTTTCATTGTGTTTTGTGCCGTGCCACCATTAACATCCTTGTCACATGGGATTGCGTGGGTGGCTGGGTGGGCGGAAGATGTTTCCAATTCACTCCAGATAGATGGCGCTGATTGATGACTGACGTCGCGACACGGAAAAAAACCGAGAAATACTCATTCTGCGGCGAAACGCAGACAAATAGAGATCTCCCGCCCGCCAAGCAGCGCCCCGGCATATAATTACAACGATGTCAAGTTGATAGTTCTTAATTAATGTAGTTAATGGCAGGGAAAGTAACGAGTCATTAGTTTCGCATCTATAGCTCATCGCTGGTGTTTGTAATGTCACCAGTGACGCCTCCATTGCCTCCACCGTCGCCATAGACGCCATCTTTGCGGGTGTCCCGCATATTAAGTGTCATTTGATGGTGATGATGATAAGCGGGGGACGGGCGGCTTCAATGGAATATGAAAATTAACCCCGTTGCTCTTCGAACTCATGCCGCCTGCCATCGTCGCCGCCATCATCCCTTCAGCGGCAACCTTCACATCGCGTGGAAATCTGACGAGCCAAGGGGGAGAGGGAAAAAAGGTTCGACGAAAACTTTTCCGCTGATGTGTGTAAACATTAGTCTTTCCTCTTTCATCAGCGTGTGGCGGGGTTGCCGAGGGGAGGACGGAATTTGGACGATTAATTAGCAAATAGTCAGTCAGCAGTTGGCGTTCCCGAAAAAATGTTCGCTCGTGCTCGTGTTCATGGAACGGCGTTGGCAGCGTGGCGCTGTGGTTCTGGATTAAATATGAATTAATACGCTAGACGTGTGTGCAAACACTGGGGCTGGATGGGGGATGTGGAAGAAATTGTGCGTCGATATGCTAATCAATTGGCTGTGCTTCAGTGGATAGGATTGCTGTGCTAGCTGCCCATCATTGTGCTGAGGTGTCATATTTGCTTTTTTTTTTTTGCTTTGCTTTGTTTTTCCTGATTTTGCCGTCTGTTGACGCCCGCTTAGGAGGCACAATTTTGACACAATGACATGTGCTTTTGGTGGTTTTGCTGTCATTTCGAGTGTAATTTTGAGTGTCGATGCGGAGTGTTGTGTCATTTTGAACTGATTTGCGTTGGCCGACAATTGGAATTTGTCCATTGGTGGCGGCATCTAGTTGCGGCTGAATGGGCGAATGGGCGAATGGGCGAATGGGGTTGGTGTCTATGGTTAGGTTGAAAGTGGCCATTTTAATTGGACAAATTAATTGGATTTACACTCACATTTGGACCTTGGTTCATTTTTCGAGGCAAATTTGACTATTGTCCACCTCGATTTCAAGGACGCAACAGAAAAATGCCTCGTCTCGAGAGTCCTGACAAATGCGTCGGTTTGTGTCGCGGAAGGTGACGAAGAACTCTCCCGATGGCAACGAACTCTATTTTTTTTGAAAAGATCAGGCATAGTCCAATGGTGGCAAGTCAGAGATACGATCTTGAAAGGGTCCCTACAACTGGCAGCATGGTTGCGGTTGGACCGGGTTAGGTGGGGATCAGGACACATAAACCATCGTCAGACCACAACCACTGATCGACAAGTTCAGTGACAGAACGGCAAATGGTGATTGGACCAGATTCGAAAAACGGATAAAGCGAATTTTCCTTGCTTTCACTGGGATTCGAACCGGGGAACCCTCAATCGAAGGGCAGGCACTCAACCAAGTGCCCCATCTTGCTATTAACTGCTAGAGTACTCGGATAACATTGGCATGATCGGTCGAACATAGCATGCGGTCATTGAGACCTTTGCTGGCATTGCGACGGACGGAAGACCTTTGCTGTCGGTAAGCGAGGGTACTAACCACGACCGAGGCAGCAACAACGTCGACGTTGTCAATGACTTCTTCGATCACGGAGAACAAACGCAGAATAATTTCGTTTCTTTGGGCTCTGAGTCAGTCAGTTCGTCTGTCATGGATCCTTGCCTTGAACAAGACCTTGATCATGGCAGTCCTGGACTACGCCACAGAGGTATGGACAACGTCGAGATTGAATGGAGAGGTCCTTCGTCTGAGAATTGCGAAAAAGTTTCTCATCCGGTCTTTGGTTCAGTCTGCCTTGTTGCCAGTTCTTCTCAAAAAAGGAGAAGGATGAGCAGACTCAAGCCAGTCGCCCAGAGATTGTCTTAGGTAACTAGACGAGGATCGATTGACTTGGGTCTGGCGGGAACAGCATTCAGCGAAGGAGGCCATTTTCGGTGCCGCACACAAGTGGAGAAGGACATGAAGGACACGATCCAACTTGGAATGCAAAATTTGGAACAGCCGGCTAGAAATCGTCCTAGCTGAAGATGGCCCTTGGGTGAGCATTAGCTGCGCTAAGGGCTGTGGTGCCATACCGTAGTCGAGCATCTATCAAAGCAGTTACTTCTTTAAACTCTGCCGCCTGCGGCTAGATGAGATTCCCGAGTGGCTAGACAAGTATAAGACTCGCTTGTATGCCAAGGAGACATTCTAGACGACTGTGTAGCTAACGAGGCATGCAACAACAATGAAGTCTCCTATTGTGGATAGCCCGCTTGGATAGACAGCACCTTTGAACTGGGACGGACAACAACCCCCTTTCAACAGACAGCTATGCCCCCAGCTCTTGTTTGTACGGGAAGTCGCCATCAATCATAAGCTGATGGAGGGCACTACGTACTTAAGCTAGCTATCGAGAGTTTAAGAGGACAGTTTGACACCACAGGACACTGCCTACCAGCAAGGACATGAAAGACAACGTTTTCAGGGGAAATGGGGAGTTTCAGTGTGACTCTCTGAACTGAAGCCTCCATTCCTTTCAGTCGCAGACTTAAGTCTCCTTCAAATGAGCCCTCCAGTCAACTGCAACCTAATGACTGATGTCCTTCAGTGAAATCAACAGTTTTCCTAGTCAGTTACGACTGACTGCTGTAGAAGTTGCTGAGGAGGACGCGGAGCTTGCTCCAAATCTTCACTCCACTGGCTCTGCTCTGGCATCTCGTCGACTATGCCCTTCTTCGACAATATATGTGATGCAGGCGGTATCGTCTGTCTGGGTTCACCACGCGACACGGATAACTTCTGCATACACGCTTCCAACTCTCTGAAGTCACTGGCGACGCTCATAGTTCGAAGTGGGCATCAAAACACCAATTTCCCTCCACTCGCGAGGTATCAATAGTGCGCACAACACGAGTAGTTGCAGTCGATGCTCAGTCCAGGTCCACCTCTGACTGTGGCGCCACCTACATATTTACATAAAAACCATTTTAAAGTGGAATTGACTTTCTTCAGCTTCAGAGAAAAACCGCCTACATAAGCCGTTTCTATTGAGATCACAAGCGACTAGTAGAAACGTGCCGCCCTCTCTGCGGTGGGCTGCCACTTTGATTGCCCTACCTTCCTAGCTTCCGTCGAAAAGTCGACTGCGTTCCATTGGGAAAGTTCCAAGAGATCCTCAACTGCCAGGTAAGTGAGTTAACCTGATCCTGATCCGCATGGCAAAACAATGGGCTTACCCCGGTCTGCGTGCACCTTCACTTCCGGGAAAGGAGCATTTTCAACATTCCTTCCGAACAACACCCCACTTTGTGAGCTTTTCTCAGAACTAGTTGCAATTGTTCGCAATGTTTCGACGTGCATACAGAGGAGACGTGGCTTTAATTAGAAAAGTAGCAAGTCGGAAATTCCAGCTAAACGCTGCTCAGTGGCAGAAACCTGCTTCCTGCTCAAGCTAACCGAAGCTTTGATCGGTGAACAGGAACGCTAATGGGATTCACACAACTTCCACGAATTTCTGAACACTCTGCTGTCTATACCGACGTCTCCTTGACTTCGACGGAATCGACTTTGACTTCACCTTTTCTCACAAATTGCCTTCGTTCAAGGACACGTCGTAACTGTCTCTGAGGCACATCCGTCGGTTGCCAGCTGGGGAAGTTGTTGATGCTTCAGTTCGAGGAATCAGGAACTGCAGGAACACGTGGCCTCTAAGAAGAGAAGAAAATACACAAGCTCCGAGGAGTTGGAAAAAATAGGCACTGACCATGTTCAACTGCTGCCCAAAAAGACTCCCAGACTTAAGCCCCGCTCCACGGCAGCCTCCAGACTCAAGCCCTGCTCCATGACATTAAAGTCAAAATGTTCTCAGCAATCGACAGAGATTCGCAATCCATTTAAGCCAGCACTCCAAGTCAACCCCCGAGCACCCTCAACTGCTCCTTATCCATACACAACCGATTCATTGAATGAATGCTCTAATTACCCTCTCGAGGCAGTTCCACATTTTGCCAAACAAACGCTTTAAGCGACGGCCGCATTTCAACTTTCAAGGGCATCGCATTAATTGACTCAACAATCCGACGTTGGGCGCCACTTCAGCATTTCTATGCGAAACTATGCAAGGCAAGGCCATGCAGGGGACGATTTTTGTTTTCCTGCACAAAAGCCCCCCTCCCCCCAGTTAGTCATCGCCAAAGTCAACCGCAGTCACAACTTTCACTCGAACAAGGCCCGAACAATCGAACGAAACTAAACGAAACTCTGTCCTCTGTGCACTCACGCTTCAAGTATTCGCTCAAGTTCATATTAAAAAGCCCTGCCTTCTGCATAAGTGCAGGCGGAGGGGGATGGATGAAAAAAAAAAAAAAATTAATTACATCACGAAGGGAAACTAATTTCAATTTTGTTCACATTTTGCACACAATATCCTTGGTTTGAGTTAAGTTTTACTGTTTCCGTAAAATTTTCCAGAAAACTATTGGTGACAGGAGCAGCACGGGTGGTATGAGGAGATGTTGCCATGACGACGACGTCGCGCCGGTCTCACCACCATGTGATACGGTTGAGTCACGGGTGGTGGTGGTGGGGGGGAGTGTGTGGGTGGAAAAAAGAGCCACCAAACGACATAAACAGTAAACACCAGCAAAACGCCTGTTTATGAGAGCGTCTGGCAGTTTTAATTACACCGAAAGGCTGCTGCTGCTACTGCTGCTGTAGCTGATGTTGCCGAGGTTGCCTCTCACCAGTGGTGAGGCGGCAGGAACCTCTGAAGCAGAATGGTAATGCCGCTGGAAATGGTGTGGTGGTGTTTCGTCTTCTTCTTCCGTGAGTCCTTAGTGTTCTTCGGCTGCTTGTAGTGGGCGACGGTGCGATCTGACGGTCGGTGGGGAATAATGAAAGAAATAGGAAATTTTCCTACGACAACTTTAGGGATATGTTATCCTTTCCTTCCTGCACTCCCACCACTGGAGTGTGACTTTATGCAATGAACAGCAGGCTGAATGGGATACGAACACACTCACCCACATGGCTGCATGAAAATGCATTCTCGGATGAATGCATAGGTGTCACACACACACACGCACACACATGGAATTTACCAATTTTCCTCGGTCTGGCTCTCGCCCATTATTCGTGGCCCACAGCGCAAGGAGTAATTTAATAGTTATTCATCAGGAAAACTGCAATGCAGGCATAATGGGCTCACCAGGAAATCGTATGCAGTTCCTTTTTGCCTTGGCGCCCCCCTTCTCCTGATCCACTCCGTGTATGGCTGTGGTAGCATTGCCACCGATTCGAAACGACGACCATTTTCGGAATGAATAGTCGATGGTTAGGCACATGGTTAGGCACCGGCAGCCGTGGATGAGGATGAGAGGAAATCATAAATGTTACCCTAACACCATCTGAGCAACCATTTTGATGTAAATGCGTAGAGGGGGAATGCTGTTTGGCTCGGCTTACATGCATAACGACGCACGAATGGAGCGTGGGGGGGAGGTGCATGGCAAGGAAACGGAAGTCATTCTTGCATATGCCCCAGATTCAGGGTTTGGGACAATAGGCTTGAGCGACAGTTGCATGGAGGAGTTATGCATTGACGCAAGTTTGTCAGGCATGATCAAATCTGACGACGTCTGTCGTCTCTGTTTTGACACGGAATTAAAGGGGGGGGGGGGGGGGGGGGGGTGTGGAACAAAGAAATCCATCAAGCGACTGCTTGTGGGAATTGGGAGCGTTGACGTGTTGGAACTTACAAATGAGAAAAGTTGAGGTTTTTTGATTACAAAGATTTGTGTGTCAGCGCCATCTATTGTGTGGATGGTGGTGAGTGGTTTGTGACTTGGTAGATCACATCGGGATTGGAAGATCTTGGCACGACGGATTCAGAGAGGAGAGTCTTGTGTCAGCGCCATCTAGTGTGTTCAAGGTGTTGATTGGTTTCTGACTTCGACGGTTTCACGGAGCGACGCTCTGTTTTAGACAGGCCTCAGTTCACATCGGGAGGGCCAGTTCTTGAAAGGAGACTGTCAGAGGAGAGTGTTATGTTTCAGCGCCATCTAGGGTGTAACAGGCGGTAGGTGGCTTGTGACTAAGATGATTTCACGCGGAATAGACAGCACGCTGTTGTGGACATGCGTTAGATCACGTCGCAAAGGCATGCTCTTGACAGGACACGTTCAGAGAAGAGCTACGTGGCAGCGCCGTCTAATGTCATGAAAGTGGTGCACTCACCATTATGGATTCACTTGTGATTAGCAGCACTCTGTTCTGGACAGGCCTCAGACCACATAAGGAGGCCAATATCTTGACAGGACACTTTCAAAGACGAAAGTTATGTGTCAGCGCCATCTAGTGTGTAGAAGCTGGTGAGTCGTTTGAGCCTTGGATGGTTTGAGGTGGTGATGGACCGCACTCTGTTGTAAACAGGCTTCAGATCACAGCAAGATCTTGGTAGGACATTGTCAGAGGAGCGAACTATGTGTCAGCGCCATCTATTGTCAAGAAAGTGGTGCACTCATCATCATGGCTTCGCTGGTGAGGAGCAGCGCTCTGTTGTGGACATGCCTCAGACCACATCGGGAGGGCCAGGCACTTTCAGAAACGGGAGTTGTTTCAGCGCCATCTAGTGTGTAGGAGGTGGTAAATGGCTTGTGACTTCGACGGTTTCACGGATGATGACTGTTTTAGACTGGCCACAGATGACAGCCCAAGGGGAATATTTTGAGAGAACACTGTCAGAGGAGTGTGGTATTGTTCAGCGCCATCTAGTGTGTGTAAGTGGTTTATGCCTTGGATGGTTGACTAAGATTCTGCTGAGAACTGGTGTACATTTGAGATCCAAAAATCAGATCAGATCACAAGGACAGGACATTTTCAGGGGAACCACAGTCTGGCATCTGATGAAAGGCAGTTATTTTCCCTAAAAGACGCACTTCTGAGAACCTGGCCCCTGTTCCCTCTTCTTAGCACAGAACCTGCTTCCGCCTTTCAAAGACGAAGACACTCTACCCTCTTCTAAAGTCCTTCCAAGGACCTTCGCAACAAACCCTCGTACTTTCACCAAAACACGCCGAAGTTCAAGACAAAATCCGATCCAACTCAAAGTGAACATAAGCCCCCTAGAGTATACTTCAATTTCGAGGCAACTTTAAGTCAACTTCATCTTCCTCTCGATCCAAAGCGATTCCGGAGTACCTCGCAACAACTAGTCTGACACACATGCCACACCATCGGCAGATGACACACGCCAACGAAGACACTGTCAAGAGCGAATTCTCAGCTTTGCCAAGACCACTTGACGAGAGTCAAACAATGTCCCTCCTCCGGTGCGCAGCACTCCGTGCAACTTTGCCGTGAAATGACTACTTCACATTCCAAAAACCAACACAAACTGTGAGTCCCCTCCACGGACTAGGTACAGCCGCTCAAGTGGATCTCCAGCTAGAGCAAACAACGTCCCCCTCCCCCACCCCCACACCGAACTCCGCCAACTCGACTTGAGTGCTTGAGTGCTCGACTACACACAGGTAATTCGTCTTAATTTACTCTCATTATGTCACACGCTGGAAAACATCAATGAGGCGCCATTAAATATTCACCACACCACACCGCAACGAGCCGGGTTCTGGTGCTGTTGCCCCTCCCACTCGGCCTGCCCGCCCCGCATGCAACCATCATCAGGCCAGGCACCGAGATTAGAATAATCAAATAAGGCACTCACCTCTTGGGATCCATTTCAAGAGCAACCCTCTCCCCCCCCCCCCCCCACACACACTGCTCTGTCATATGCAACAGCAACACATTTTGTTTACCCACCTCGCCCCATCGCACCGCATCGACGGCTGCAAGTGTTTGCCCGGCCAGCAAGGATAATGAAATCTCTGTGCCTATTTATATTAATGCATCCATAAATTCATCCTTTGAAAAGGACACGCCGCCGGATGGGGTATGCAAAGTGGAAGAAAAAAGAAAAACACTGTCAGAGGGGGGGGGGGGGGGAAACATAAACTCAGTCGAACCACACACAGACAAACAGTGGCGGTCCAGAGGTGGGCCGAACGAGAGAAATGTACATTCTGTGTGAGTAAACATTCCAAACAGCCACCTTGGTAAACAAAATTAAAAAGGACGAAGGAGGAATTCTTAATGGAACTAGACAGAAGACATACATCGCCCAGAGGAGGAGCGAGGAGACGACAGGCGGGAGCGCAGATAAGGGACAGCCGAAGCCAAATGGCAGACAAAAGTCGCAAGAATGTGCAAAGAGAACGGAGCTCTGAAGTTCTGAAGTTGTGTGGCTGCAGTGGAGAGGGGGTGGGGGGGGAGTGGGGAAAAAATCCAATTTGCTCGTAAAAATGCAGTGGCGTAGGTAGGGGCTTTTGCTAGATCCCCGAGAGCGTCTGATTTACGTTCACAAAGGAGCGAGGTTGGGGAGTCAACTCCGGGGGTCATCTTTATGGAGTCGCAAGGACTTTATGATTCGCGTGCATCTTGCGGGGGTGATTTTTTTTACGATGACGCCTTCTTTTCTTCTTGTTCGAGCTTAGAGCGTGCGAGGTTGATTGGGACGAGTTTGCTATGTCCATCGGACGTAGGTCCAGGCTACACTTCCGGCCGTAGACTAAGCCACGCACTCAAGGAGCTGACAGAAGTTGGCTTCAAATGCAAGCCACACTCGATCAGATCTAGCTCCGCCGTCCCTGTGTGGGTTCTTGGAGCATTCAGGCGAAGGTCCCTCCCAGATTCAGGCCACACTCGAGCACATCTCGATCCGCCGTCGTTTCAGCTTCTAAACGCCTGCCGACGAAGCTTTGGACGCACCACGTTGACTGTGCTGATGTAGAATCAGGCCATACTCGAGCGGATCTAGGTCCGTCGTCCCTGGAGCTTCTAAGACCCCGCAACTGAAGCTTCGTGCGACGTTGGCTGTGCTGATGTAGATTCGGCCCACATTTCAGCAGACTCGTCGTTCCTGCGGTGGCTTCAAAGAGCTGTTGACGTTGCCTGAGGTTGCCGTTGCTGATTCAGACTTTCGCCGCCATTGGCCTAGTCGTCGCCCTCAGTGACTCAACACTCCCGCGAGGCGACGACGTGTCCGCCCAGCTTCAATCCTTCGCTCCCACTGTCTCTGAATTTCGTGCCGCCCCTGGTGAAGGACCATCCACTCTCCCAGCACAAGACACTCGAATCAGTTGCAAGGACTGGCAGAACAGAAGACGGAAGGAAAACATGGCAAATGCAACCCATCTCTCCGTGCTGGCGTATGATCAAACAGTCAGCAGTCATGTAGCAACTCATGTTTCAACTCATGCCCGCCACCGCCCCCTCAAGCCACTGCACGACCGCCAGCGTCTGGCTGGCCTTTTCCTCGTGCATATGCTCCAGCAAAGGGATCCAGTTCGTTCGAGAGACGGCATTCCTTTGGCCTTGATGTCAGCCAGAGTGTCTGGCAATTTTCAAAAACGCAAACCTCAAACTCCCACCGGCCACCCACGACGCACACACATAATGTGCTGATGGAGTGGCACCGCCCACTGTACACTCCCGGGGTCTAGGTCTATGAACCCGTTGCCAGAGCAACCAGAAGAACACACGCGGCGTCCTGATGTGGTACAGCTTCTCTCGCCTTTCCCGGCGAAATCGAAGCCCACGCACAAAGGCACACAAACACACAGCGACGGCATTCGCGGGTGCGGACTGCGGAGCAATGAACGCCGCCCCCGCCCCATCGCATCGGAGGTGCGGAACCTCAAATGCACTCCACACATCGGTTGTGCCGAGCACTAGAGAGGAAGATTAATGAGCATAAACGCTTGGTGTCGTCGTCCTTGTTGGGGGGCGCTGCCTGGTGCCTCTTCGCTTCTGCATAATTTGTTTCGTTTCGCACCTCTCGTCGGCCTCGGTCTGTGTGTGCGAGAGAGAGCCATTCATTTGTCCAGCAAGCGCCCGCATAGTGCTCTGTGCACTGTTGCATCCTCCGACAGTGGCGCTTGGCTCTGTTGCGCGCCGCATTTTATTAATGGCGACACATCAAGATAAGGGTCCTGTGGAAATGATCATAAGACCAGCACACTGGCGCTGGCACAAGCTGAAGGAATTAGTCCGCTCCAGCTGGTGGCTTCGCTGCAAATGACTGCGGATGCCGGTTGGGCTTAAAGACGGGCACCGAGTCGACACTCGACACTCGACAGTCGTCGACAGTTTGGGCAAACAAAAGAAATGTCGCTGGGCCGCAGGACACGGCAGCCAGCCAGCCAACAAGCTAGTCTACATCACCAGCTAGTTCCATCGTCTCTCTCTCTCTCTCTCTCTCTGTCGCTCGTTTCCTTTCCATTTCCATTCGCATTGCTAATTTATTTCAGGAAATTATAATGTGCTGACTGCAGAGACTGCGGACAGGATATAAAACTCCGCCGGGATGTCCCTTCGGGTGTTTTATTGTCATCGTGTGCGAAGTGTACGTGGTGGGCAGAATGATGATGATTCTATTCCGATGTTGGAGAGAAGGAACACGGAACATTGCTGGCCTGCTCGGACTGTGTCCACAGTTCGGAGGATGATGCGTGTAAATGAGGAGTTTTAAGTGTTTAATTTGCTGAAGCATACTCTTAGGTGCTCGTGAGACGGAAATATGCTCTCCTCGAGTGTGCTTGTTGTTCTCGGGTTCTCGTTTCTGAATGTCCACCGAGTGTATGTATGGTGCCCTGGGAGGACATTATTTAGCAGACTCCATGATTGTGATAATTTTCAGTGTCTCCCTGTGCACAGGATGTCAAGGAATTAATTTTAAGTGGCGGACTGGTGTGGCTCCTGTCTCTTGTCTCTCTTGTCTCTTGTCTCTGAGGACAGGAAGTTGACTGTTGAGACAGGAAATTACTGAGACACTTTGAAGTCGGTGTGCTCGAGTTCATGGACTTGAGCGGTTGTCTCTTGATTAAATGACCGGAATGGTGAAATGAAATGGAAGCGATTCGAGGCGAGAGTGGGGTGGAGAGTGGACATGTTTTCACTGTTAAGTGTTTCGAAGTGGTGTGTGTGTCTTGTCTGGATGTACGCCTGGGCAAGCAGGAGTTCAGGAAGATGTTCTTGATTTACGGACCGATGGTTGTCAAGGTCGGGGTGTCGTAGATCTTCACGACGGATTGAGAGCGCTGTCGTCTGCGTCACACGTCGTGCCAGTCTGCGTCTGAAAGGGTCTCACGGGGCATCATTCAATTTTGAAAATCCTCTCGTACAACACCTTGCCTCTCCCCCTGCACACACCCCTGCTCAACATTTTTCAACCAAAATTCCTCTTCAAACCAAATTCCAGCCAAAACGAAACACGAGCCAAGAAAGTCTCCCCCGGCACGCCATGAATCCCAATTTGAATTCCATCCAACGCTCAATGACTCCGCATCCAATGCCACGTCTCCACGTCCAAAAAGTCGAATTTTGCATCGCACAGCATGCGTCTGTGTGTCAGAAACATTGACCTTGCGTCCATTTTTGGGATGAATCCCTGAACAGAATGTGAATCATCATCATCTTCGCCTCGTCCCACTCAGACTCAGACCACATGCAGCGCCTGACTGGGTCGTCGACCAAGACACGCCAACAACTACCACCAACCGGAGTTGACAACTGTGCGATGATGGTGCTGCTGGTGGCGGCGTGAACGGCGGCACAACGCCGGCGTCTGCGAAAATTTGAACAAATTACACACGCCAAGGGTGAGGGCAGTGCAAGTGGCATTTTTTAATTCCGAAACTTTTTTCCCACCACAACCGCAGTATTGGCGTGGCATAAACCAAGCCAACTTGGGGTGTCTAGCAGCGGCAACTAGCAGCCATCGCCTCGTCGCGCCGCTTCGTGTCGTGTCGTGTCATCACCACCCGTTGCTTTTGTACAATTAGAAAAGTTGTTCTCCTTTATTTTTTTCTCCTGCTTCGCTTTCCACTCGGGTTAGTGGCCCTTCTGAGCGCGCATATCACACGCAGACCCACATCGTCATCGTGACGTCACACAGGATAATAACAGAAGTGTAACAGTGTCCTAAACTTTCATTTTCGGATACTTCTTTGTATCTCTCTCTCCGCCGACTGGGTGCCGCCCCCCCCCCCACCGGAGGCCGGGTGGAGGCGAGAAAAACTCCCGACATCCCGACACGACCGGCGGACGACAAAGTTTCGCAATAAAAACGGTGGATTTAATTAAAATTTCGACAAATAAATTCATCCGTGAGCCGTAAATGATGCTCACAACAGCCAGGAGCGCCGCCACCACCGCCACCACCGTCAGTCCAGCCGCCATCCTTGAAGACTTTCGCGCAAAGTCAGTCCAGTCCGGCTGGCCTGGCAGTGTGTTTACACTGCGACGACCGCACACCGTGCAAGGACCACCGAATACGTTACAGGATTCGAGCATTAACATTTAATTTTGGTCCTAGTCCATTCGCTGGCCGAGTGGATGGGGAAAAGTTTCGCTTAAGGAAAATTAGGAAAAGTTACGGAATTCGTGGGCGTTTTTTTTTTTCATTCTCTGCTTTCATTTGCGTGACTTTTCCCTGACGCCTTGGGGGCGTCGAAGTGATACTGTGACTGGCCTGAGAGAGCGAGAGCGGGATCGCTAGGGGAATTGAATTTTTGACAGGACGTTTGACAAATTCACGCGGCAAGGATATTTTTTTTCTTTTTGTTGTTTGTCCTCTCCGCCAACCTCGCTTCGTCTATCTGGCGCAGTGGATGAGGACTTGTTAAATTTGAATTAGTTGAATGAAGTCCCGGAAATGGAAATTAGACGAGTGGAGTGGGACACCTGGGGTGTGACAATTTCTGGAACGACTCGGAGAAGAGGGACACGTCGTCGGAGGGAGCCGTTTGCGTTTGAATTGTGGGGGATTTGTTGACAATGGTGGGGGGGGGGGGGGGGAGGGGGTGGCAGTGGTTAGGGACATGTTTGTCATCGTTGAAAGTTTGTGATTTTTCAGTCGAGATCATGCTGAGGGCTGCTGGGACAAACAGGCGGCTGGGAGGTGGACATTCAAGAGCTGGAGAAGGATTGCACGGAATAGGGACGAAGGTGGGCAGACAGTGGCTAGATCTGAGCAAGCACACGGAGTGGCGGGATTAAACGAAGAATAACTCTTGCCGACCGTTGTTTCTTCGGTCTCAAGTCGAGTAATGGAGCTGACTCTCGAAGAATCTGGGTGACTTTGGTCATACATTGATCATCCCTGGCCTGCTGTACAGCGCAGAGGGATCTCAAGTGTGGACCAAGAAGTCCTTGGTCGCATCTAGAGGGAAGTTCTGCGTGCGATCTTTGGTCCTATTTGCGCTTGATAGCACCTGCAGGAGAAAAATTCGAACCAGGAGCTGTACAGTGGGTAGGAGTGCTTGACTGCAGACAGGAGACTAGTCGCCTACTGATTAGATGCCTAAGGTGGCCGCGCCAAACAGACGCATGGACAACTTAACATCGGTCCGAGGAGTCTATGAATCCGAGCCGAAACAGAGGACGTATCCGCGTTCAAGTTGGCGCCCACAAGTCGAAGAGGACCTGAACCAACTGTCTGTGCGTAAATTGGAGCTCTAGCTGCCTTGTTGATTGAGGCCCAGGTCAACCCTGGACTGTAGCACCACACAAGGAGGAAGGAGAAGGGACGACGATAAACTTTTGGGCTTTCGATCTTTGAACGTGTTCCTGGGCCATCTCCTTCGAGTGGCGCTTCATTCTATCTTCGCGTTGGGCGCCATGCTCGGTTCCTGCTGTTAACCTTCAATTTCGTCAAGTAGCTTTGTTACTTGAGGGTCAGGTCAACTCTGGACTGTAGCACCAAACAAGGCGGAAAAGGAAGAGACGACGATAAACCTTTTGGGCTTTCGATCCGCGAACGTGTTCCACTTCTTCTCATTCGAGTGGCGCTCCAGTCTAAGGTGAACCTAGGCCTATCTTTGCGATGGGCGCCACTCCAGATTCCTCCTGTTAACCGTCAGTTTTGTCAAGTAGCTGCCTTGTTGATTGAGGGCCACGTCAACACCGCACTGTGGCGACGCACAAGGAAGATGGAAGAGGGACGTCGTGGAACTATTGGGCTTTCGATCTTCGCGGGACTTGTTCAACGTGTTCCACTTCAAAGTCAAAAGTGGACCCGGACCCATTTTCGCGTTGGGCGACACGGCGGTTATCTCCAGTTAACCTTCAATTTCGAAGCAAGTGGCATGCTCTTATGCTCTTCATAGCTGCTGCGAATTGCTTTCTTGCTTAGGAAGCAGAGTACTTCCTGGAAGTGATCCTCCGCTTGATTAAACCGCTGTTCCACTGCCGTTAATGGCAACAAGACAAGAGGTGACGCAAATGTGACGTTTCTTACGTCTCCAACCTCAGCTCAACTAGTCTCCAGCATCAGCCCAACGAATGGATCTCCAACATCAGCCCAACTAGTCTCCAACATCATCAGCCCAACTAGACGACAAATGGACCTCCGACTCTGGCTACTGATCACTGCAGTGACAGGGCGGCCTCATTGTCTGATTTCATCTCTCCTTCGGATGGCCCTACTGTGCGGGCGAACCAGTCTCTACCAACAAACCAGCCATTTTCCATCTGGCACCGTTTTTCGGTACCTGCCTCCTGTCTCGTGCCTGAGATTCTTCTCCATTTTTGCGTGCCACCTTAAATGCAGTCATCATCCCCCGGATTGTGCACAGATTGAGAATCGAGGTCACTTCGGACATGAGCCAAGTTGTCCATGCGATCTACATGTTCCAGGCCCCTTAGGCAGAGTCTCCTTCGAATCGCCTTTTTCCATCGAAAATGCAGAAGTGACTCCGTTTAATTGCCTAGATTCCTGGCGAAGGACTGTTCGTGAAGATCGCCGTTCAACATCGCTGGGAGCTTCGCCTTCCCCCATCCCTTGATTCATTGCCAGCAACCCCTTCTAACATCAGTCAACCAGATCGTCCAAATGGCGGGTCATACTCACGACCGACCGCCCACCACTCATGTCAACCGCCCGGGAAATGATTCAAATTCACATCCCGCCGGACCATCTGTTTCACGGGTCACGAGTTGTTGGTCAGCCCCCCTCCCCCCCTCCCCCTCACACGATGAATAGCTTGCCAAAATCAAGGCTATCGAGTGCTGCTCCAGCAGCTGCTTCATAAGCCCCGCCGGCGGACGGCATAGTCAAAGATCGCTCATGCGAAACAAAAACCCTCCGTCAGAGTTTAGCATCAAGCATGTGTGCACTTGGATGCATATGTAAAAACGACAAATCCTATCCACAACACATTAGTCATGAGCAAATAAAGCCGAACGTTTGAAATTCAAATCCCCCCCCCGCCTTCAAATAGATATGCAGGAATATAAATTCGGCTCTGCCTCTCTCACTCGCTTCGCCTCGTCAAATCAATACAAACAACAACGTTCATCCGCATTGTGCGCCGCAATATGACATCGCTCATTCCCATTTAACGCAAAACAAACCCCCCCCCCCCCCCCCCCCCCCCCAAGGCCAACAGCATCACCGCAACAGCAACAACACAAATGGAGTGTCCTCCTGACTGATTGACAGAAGTTAAAATATAAATTCCAGTTCGATGTCAGAAAAAAAAAAAAAAAAGAAATTAAAATTTCAAATGTCAGCCTCTCCACGTCACGCGGAAAAAAATGAACAATCGCAACTCACACACACGCACTCACTCCCTCTCAGCGGGAACAATAAAATATTGACAACCATTACTTCAGCGATTCGTATCCCGGCAGCGCACTGGTGGGCGGTGGGCGGTGGGCGGCGGTCGGGTGTCAGATGACAGCGCGCAAACGGGACCGAGAGTTTAACTCAATCAAAATATTTACGTTTTTTTCACCCCCTCCCCCCCCCCCCCATCTCATGCTCGTCCCGCTGGATGGTTTTGTTTTGATTTCATTTCGTTCGAATTTACACAAAAGTTTAACTATGAGTCATCCAGAGGCCACCCCGTCACCCGCATAACGGTGAGTAAATGTGCACAAAAATCCGCCATGCCCATCAAAGAGATATCAGCGGGGAAAACTGTAGGAATATTCAAAAAAAAAAAGCGGCTGGGTGGTGCTGGCAGGCAGGAACATTATGGTGGGGGGGGTTGGGGGTGCTCGGATGAACCTTCGATCAGCGAGAGCACACGTTCGTGGCCGGGGCCATTTTATTTGGCCGCGCTCAGCTCGTGCCCCTTGCGTGGTGGGTGGAATCCCTTTCATCCAGCCATGCATAAAATGGCAAACAAACAGAACGACAGCCGGGCGGAGCAGCAGTAGCAGCAGCAGCAGCAGCAGTACAGCCACCACCCGCAGCAGCGGGCGGCAGCAACAAATAATATCATAATATTATGGCAAGGAATTTGCATTTATCAGCGAGAAATTTTGGCTCGAAAAATAAGGGACTCCTGAGCTGCGGATCCTGGCGGGATGATGTGGAGTTGGTTTTTTTTTTTTTTTCTGTTCTCTTCCTGTCATTTGCGGCTGTCTGAGGGGGTTACAGTGGCCGATGGAAGTTTGGCTACAGGTGGTGTGGGGGAGGATTTTCTCGGTGGAGTGGCATCAGCTGAGGCGGGTCCTGGGGAAAATCTACTCAATTTTGGGTAAGACATTTTTGTATGAGTTTCCTTAAATAAAACATATAAAATAAAATTAAGAAAATAAAAAAAGAATGATGACTTGGAATGCATCACAGTGGACCAAGATGGTTTAAGTGTCCTGGCGATTTCGCTGGCAGACCACCTAGCTAACCTATGAATGTATGAGGAGTTGGGGAGTGAGTCAGGCACGACGAGCGAGGTGATATCGACACCAGTGCGACAAATGGAGGTCAGTATGGTGAATCGTCTCGTCACTCGTTTATTTAGGCTGCGCAGTTGGCACTAGGATCAATGGATCGCCACTTGGGCGAACGGTCGCGTCCATGTAGCGTCACTAAGACAATGGTTGACTACAGCGACGTTGTATGTGATTCATTGAATAGGTCACTGCTGCCGCATAAAACTCATGAGATCCGAGAGGAACGATCAACGATCTGCAATGTTGCGGACAAATCCGAGTGGCAGCGGGTATTCTGGTGGCAGTGTCAGCGGCGTGGCAGATACGGGGACGGTATCGGCTACTCAATGTCATAAGAAGGCAACACCTCCTACTTCTTCAGTCTCATGGACTGGCAGATTTGATGGACTAGCAGAATGCACGTAGAACCGACGTGGTCAACTGCACTTCCACCCGGATCACCTGGATCCATACCATCCCCATATCTTCGCACGAAGGCGGCCACTGACCTTTAAAGTATTTGTGCATTCCAATTAAATCGTTGAAAAAGTAAGATCCCAATAGTTTATGTCCGCGAGACATCACAGCCGACCAGAAGCAGTTGACATGCGGCATCCTTGCAGTCTCTCCTTCATCCAGGCAGCTTCTACGGAAGCCATTAGTGATTACGCTGAATGCCCCGATGTGATATCTCAAGAGACAGTGTCCTGCAATGACACCAACCTGCTCCTTAAGGCGGATAGGGTTCTACGTAGGTAGAAGTGGTGGTTCGTTGAGAATACAGTTTGCCCTAAGTGCCGCTTGGAAAACGTGGCCCTCCTACACGAAAAGAAGGACTGATGATCACCTCAATAAAAATCGCTCCGAAATGTAGGAGCCATTGACCCATAGGCACCCACGCTGCTAGACTCGGACCACACTGTTGCAGTTGCCTCGACACTCACTCATAAGGGAAGTCTGCCTCACTGTCTCTGTGACTGTCCAAAGATCGGGTTCTAGTCTGTGCGGTTTTTTTCGCTCGATGAGCTCCATAGCAAGTGGCCCAGTGTTTGTTGATACGGCTAAGCTCTCGCCGATACCTTGGATCCTCAAGGTTATTGTACTCGGCTAGTAGTGCTCTTCTTGTTTCCGCAAGTGTAGACCGATGTTCCGAGGTAGTGTAATATTATTTCCTCTTCTTCTTCATCCATGCAGCTTCTGCAGAAGTCGTTATAAGGTGGCCCAAGTTTTCTGTGGCCAGTCGGCACCCCTATCACTCCACTAATAACCTTCCTGTCTAGCCTTAGGAGGTAATCAGGGCTTCCTTGATTTAGCCTAGGCCAGATCGCTTTCGATATCCTGCTCAGACTCTGTCCTGTTCAGACCATTTGCGGTTTGTGTCGTTTTTCGCAGTCTGTGTCCTGATCTGTTAATCCTTTCCTCCTAGTTAATCAGCTCTTTCATTGCCCGGAATGCCTTTATGACCGGGGACCCAGCATCTCCTTTAGAAACAGACGGCAGAGCTTTACCATCTCGGAGTTTATTGAATGATGTGTTCAGAGCTTTTGACTGTAAACAATAGATCGCCCGTCTATTGGGCTCATTGATAGTCGGATGGCTGCCTTTTGAACAGCTTTTACTACCGCTTGGTATACACTGCAGTGGTTCGGTAGTCGGATTGCAGCCGAGATCTCTGGTAAGCTGGCGTATATGCCTGATCCCGTGCTTCCGATTTTGCCTCCCATTTTGTCTCCACAACAAAGAGAACATATTTCCTTCACTTGGGCCAGAAAAGCTTTGTTTATTTCGCCGGAAGAAGTGCTGTTCCATCGTTTGTTAGGCGACGAGAGAGAATAGTCGAAATGATGTCAGAC
This sequence comes from Eristalis pertinax, assembly GCA_907269125.1. Classification (NCBI taxonomy): domain Eukaryota; kingdom Metazoa; phylum Arthropoda; class Insecta; order Diptera; family Syrphidae; genus Eristalis; species Eristalis pertinax. The sequence continues at coordinate 4,707,779 of OU026147.1, read as the reverse complement.
TCTGTCGTTAGTTGTACTCCTAGCCACGCTTGGATAAAATAGTTTAGATCGAATTTTAGATTTAGTATTCTTAAACAATGAAGTAAACTTTATAATATCAGAAGCCTTGAATGTGATCGATTCGAATAAAGTTCATCACAAGGCCTTACTTTTGGATTTAAAATTTTTTTGTTACGGAAATTGTAGTAATAACGATACCGGCCTAACTTATAAATTCGCTAAGACCAATTTTGTTGCACTGAATGAGTACCTAAATCAATTCAATTGCGATGACTTGTTGGATTCCCCCAATTTGAAAGGTAACTATGATATATTCATGAATAAAATTAATTCTGGTGTAGAGTCATTTGTTCCTAAAACGCGTCATAGAAATCGATTTAGAATTCCATGGACAAACAAAAGCTTAGTAAATCTACGAAATGTTAAAAGGAAAGCATATTCAAACTATGTTTCAAATAAAACGAGTTTAAATCGTGAACGGTTTTTGAGATTCAGGAAAGAATATGAGTTCTTGAATAGATTTTTATATAAACAATACATCTTGTCCGTAGAAACTTCGGTAAGGAACAATGGTGCATCATTTTGGAATTACGTTAATTCAAAAAGAAATTCCTTGGGCTTGCCCAAGATAATGGAATTTGGTAACGTAACTTCAACAAACTTGGATGAAACCTGTGACCTATTTGCCAACTTTTTTGAGTCTGTCTATAATGGGTCTCCGGTCCAGACAACGATGAACCATTACTCTAATATACCCGAGGTTCTGGATATAGGTGTATTGGCATTTACGGATCAGGATGTAATAAATGCCTTAACTAATCTTAAAGTAAATTACAGCCCAGGCCCCGATGGGGTCCCGGCTGGTATTTTAAAAAAATGTTGGAATTCGCTTTATCGTCCACTAAGAATTATCTTTAATCAATCCCTAAAAATGGGTGAATTTCTAAATGAATGGAAGTATTCTTTTCTGACGCCTATATATAAAAGCGGTTTAAGGCAAAAAGTAGAAAACTATCGACCAATATCCAAGCTCTCATCGATACCAAAGTTATTTGAAAGTATTGTAAAAGAAAAATTATATTTCATGGTAAAAGAAATTATTTCTAATAACCAGCATGGCTTTATGCAAGGCAGGTCTTGTACAACTAATTTATCATTATTTTCAAATTACATTTATACAAATTTAGAACATCAATTACAAGTTGATGTACTTTACACCGATTTCTCGAAAGCCTTCGATAAAGTACATCACACTTTGCTTTTAAACAAACTAAAGTCTTTGGGATTCCATTCGTCAATGTTAGAGTGGTTTTCCAATTACTTAAAGGACAGGAAGCAATTGGTAATGATCGATAGTTTTAGATCTCGAGTAATAAAAGTTACATCGGGCGTTCCACAAGGTAGCCATATGGGGCCATTACTCTTCTATTGTTTATAAACGATGTTGAAATTATTGTGGTTGAAGTTGGTAAGCTACATCACTACGCACGTAGATGGCGAGACCGCGATGAAAAAAGTAAAGCGGCACCAAGCTATATCCGGGCAAGACAGCTGGTTTATATAAAAACAAGTGGACATAGACAACGAAGAGATTCACTCTTAGCCCACCAACATTGCACACATCAACCCTAAAGTTTTCCATAGAAAACAAGACGGAGATATAAAATTACCAAACTCCGACTGCGTGTGGTAAAGCAGAATTGAGAAGTGTAAATTCCGTAATAGCTTCCCAACAACAATCGATGCGATGTAGGTGTTATGCCCATACATCGATTGGAGTTGGTCCACCAACAAATTCATACTTCTAAAATCCGATACGTCAGATGCTACGCAATCTCAGTTATTACATCAACCCGCTTGATGAAATCAAACGGGAGTTGCGACCCAGAACTCGCAGCAGTGGCTGGTGAAGGAAATGGGCGAGAGGGAGCGGACCGAACGCACTCGACACCGAAACACTTCACACAAACACTTGTTTATTATTTTATGCGGCACTCGCGGGGCTTTTGTGGGTGTAGGGACCACGGGGTCTTTTTTTTTATGCACACGTGTAATGCACGGACGGCGACAAGTGCACGCGTCGAAGGATGGCACAGAACAATTGAGAGAGTGACTCTCCGGTATGACTATGTCGAACACCAACGCAAACGAGATGTGGTTGCATTCCCGCTCGGCCATCAAAGAAGTAGCGGAAACCACCTTAGGCTACCTACCACCTCCGACAAGAAACCGGTGGTATGATGGCGAGTGTGAGCAGGAGAAACGTGCAACCGACGAGGCATACCAAAAAGCGTTGAATCGGAAAACAAGAGCAGCGCAATAGGCAAGAGCAGCAATAGTACCGGGCTAGAAGACGCGAGGAGAAAAAGCGTCTACGCCTGAATAAATGCAAACGCAACGCAAAAACAACAAAATAAACCCACAGTGCAGCAACAAATGCTGCCAACAGGGCAGAAACAGCAGCAACATGCAGCGCAGCAACAGCAGCTGCCTGCAACACTGCAACAACAACGGCCAACAATGCAGCAACAAAAGCAGCCAGTAGCGCAGCAGCATAAACGTCCATCGGTGCTGCAACAGCAGCCACCAGTAACTCAACAACAACATCTGCCAGCAACACAAAAGAAACAGAAGAAGCAGCAGAAATCAGCTGCTCAACAACAGTAGCCAGTAGTAATACATCAGCAACAGCAGCAGCAACAAAAGAAGGAAAAAGTGCCTCCAATCAACATTTACAAGCCAAACGTAGAGCAGACAGCCAGAGTATGCAAGAAGGCCATAGGTCAAGGTAATTTTACCATTAGTAAAAATAAAAGTGTAGAACAATATGCAATTCACTGCAATACAGTGGATCAGTACAATGTTGTTCAAGGGGTTCTTCAAATGTCTGCACTTGAGTTCTTCTCCTTCACTCCAAAAGGCGAAAAATTCCAATCCCGGCTGTTGAAGCTTAAAGCGGAGAAGGTTTTCCAAATGCTCAAGGAGCAAGTATGTCGGTCTCGAGTTTGTCGAGGTCGAGCCCTTCTCCACAGTAAAGGCAAGGAAAGAGGAACGGAAATTGCCTTTTTACATTGTTCAGTTATCGCCCACATGCAAATTGGACAATCTAATGGTTCTGCAGAAGCAGCCCCCAGTGAAAAATCCACTCGGGGCAGCCACAGCCGTAACCCCTCAAGTGACCTACGCCCAAATGGCGTCTGGTCAAAAGAGCACGGGAAAGGAGCTACCGAAGGTAGTGCCGCAGCCTTCAGTGCCAAGAGCACACGATCCAACGCCCGATTGAAAAACCTCCATTGAAAGGCGTAGGAGCTCCTGCAGAACCAAGCACATCACCAGTCTTGATGGCTGCGCAGACGGAGAGCACATATAAGATTCTTGCAGTGAATGCGAATTCATTGATAGGGAACCCGCGAAAAAACGAGCTCTAAAGATTGTTGGACGATCAAAGCCCAGAGCTATTTCCGATTAGCAAAACCAAGCTAACCCAGAGAGGCACATTGGAGCACAGTTATTATAATGTTATTAGAAGAGACCGGCCCAACTCCAGTGGTGCAGGCGGTGCTGCGATCGTAATTAAGAATAACATTAAACACAAAGTAGTGTATAGTGGTGAAGTTCGACGGTTTCAGGAGTTTGAGCCCTATATCGTGTGCATTTCTCTCCGCAGTGGAAAGAAATTGTATGCGGTGTTTGAAATTTTCAAATATTGTAAAACTCTAACATTCGCAGACGACTTTAAATTGTATTTATCTATTAATAGTTTAACTGATTGTAATAATTTCCAATTGGATATACATGCACTAGTGGAATGGTGCAAGCACAATGGACTAGAGCTGAATATTCAAAAATGTAATATCTTTACGGCATATCGAATTACATCCCCGATTGTCTATGATTATTTCATAAATGATCATAGACTTAGTCGCCTAGAAGAGGTTAAAGATCTGGGTGTAATTTTTGATACAAACTTAAATTTTGCATCACATTATGATTATACAATTGCGAAGTCTAATGCTATGTTAGGTTTTCTGAAAAGAAATAGTAGAGATTTTCGGGATATAACTAGTCTTAAGTCAATCTATTGTTCGTTAGTCAGACCGTATTTAGAATATTCTTCCATCATTTGGGATTCCCCATATGATACACAAGAACTCAGATTCGAAAGAGTACAAAAAAATTTCACGAGATATGCTGTCCGTAAATTGTATTTCTTCGAAGAACTCCCTAAATATGACGATAGATGTAAAATAATAGGCTTGCAATACTTAAGTTTCAGGCGTAAGGCAGCGTCAGCCATGTTCATCCGCGATATTATTAATTGCCGTGTAAATTCACCAGACTTACTTTTTCTCATGAATATATATGCTCCCCAAAGATCTCTTCGGATGAGAAATTTACTATATGATAAGAGGCATAGAACCAACTATGGTTGTAAAGAACCTATTACAAGGTGTATAAACACTTTTAATGAACTTTGCAACGAAATTGATTTTAGCTTGTCTCGATTGGAGTTTAAAAAATTTATCCATGCACTATGCTATAATTAATACTGTTTATTTGATGGAATCTGTGAGATGCAAAATCGGTAGATGATCCTTAGTCGCGCAGCAAAATCTGCTGTGTAAAGCGATACTGAGAGTTAACACTTAGAGAACGTAGTGTTTTGTGTACTCTGTGATGGAAAAAACAAACAAAAATATATGTTGCTACGACTAGGCTCTCGCCACCTGCAGATGGTGCAGCAACATATATTGGAACACCGTAAATAACATTGAGGATCTGAGTAACATGAAGATCTATTGTAGCCCCATTCGTTTGGTCTAGGATTTAAGTGCTGCCTTCAGGAACTTGACAACTCATCTGGATGGGATTTCTTGCAAGTTCTGTTTATCATTTGGCGTGGACAGTCGATTGGTATGTGTTCCATGCTGTCTTGATTCCGCGGAAAGGGGAGGCAAAGTTGTTGCGTGCCTGGTTGAATCATCCACTGCACAACGGCCTGGAATGTGTCTCTGTGGCCTGATGAGTCTTCAGCTGTTCTGCCATCATTCCAGAGATCTGTCGTTCATCTCTAGAAGTGTTGGCATGATTTGACACAAGTCTTGAGTTTAGGAAGACTGATTTCAGGGATTTTTCAAGGATTGCCTGGGATTGTCACACTTTTCAAGAAGGGGGACAAAAGAGATTGCTCCAACTACAGGGGCATATCGCTTTTAAGTATCCCCGGGCAAGTCTATGCTAAGGTGTTGAAAGCGCTTTCTAGAGCTATGGTCAAGCCGCGGATGGGGGATGAACAGTGCGGCTTTCGTCCCGGCAGAAGTACAACCGACCAGCTTTTCACTCTAAGAATGGTACTTGAGAAGGCTTGGGAGTATGCCAAACCCATCAGCAGTTGTTTTGTAGATTTGTAAAAGGCGTATGACCGAGTCCATCGAGGTAAACTCTGGAGTGTCCTGCAGGAGTATGGGATTGATGGTCCTCTTCTGAGGGCCATTCAGTCTCTATACACAAACTGTAGCAGCTGTGTTCGGGTAAACGGTGCTAAATCAACACCTTTCACCGTGGGCGTTGGACTTCGCCAAGGGTGTGTCTTGTCACCTCTTCATTGTATATATGGACTGGATGTTGCAGCGCAGCCGAGGTGAGGAATGTTTCAGATGACTTGGTTATCCTCACATCCTCCCAGACGGAACTCCAACGCGCACTCGATAGGTTTGTGGCCGCATGTGCTGATGCTGGAATGAGGATTACAAAGATTATGGTCATTTCCAGAACACCTATTCAATGCACTCTGCATGTTAGTGCGGTCCCATTGAAGCAGGGGACGAGTGATGGGAGGAGTAATGCTGAGCTTTCCTGTGTCAAAACTGACCCAGCTTGGTAGTTCCGAGCCAATTTAGTGGTTTTCAACTCAGTTTTTGTTCCAACTCTCACCTATGGCCATGAAATTTGGGTAATGACCGAAAGAATAAGATCGCGAGTGCAAGCTACTGAGATTAGATTTCTTCGTGCTGTTGTGGGCATTACTCGCCGGGATAGGGTGAGAAACACGGCAGTGCGCGAGGAACTCAACATTGAGCAGCTGCTTCTTCGAACGGAAAGGGCTATGCTTCGGTGGTTTGGTCACTTGGCACGAATGGCCCATCATCACGACTGCCGAGGCGGGCGTTGAATGCGATTCCATCAGGTTGTGGTTGGACCAAGTCCAAAAACGGTTGGGCATGGCTCGTGATGAGTTAGAGTCGATGGCGGACGATCGAGTTGCCTGGAGATCTCCCTCGCGACCCCTTTAGTGGATCATGCGGGTCAGCAGATGATGATGATGGGGACGATTTCAAATACTGTAGTAGTACCGCGCATGGGTCTTATATTCCATTTAAGACATCGCCAGTGAACAAAATGAATCATTTGAGAACGTCAAAAGGGAAGCTGCGCTTTGCAGACTCCTCTTTGTCCTCCACACTGTCCTCATCCTCGCCACCCCCCACGTACTCAATTCAATGGATGGCTACAATTATATCGCGTAGCGTGCTTGAATGGATTTTTCCACCGAAACCCACGTCCGTTCATTTTGTCGTGTTTTCATTTAAATGAGCGAAAGTCAACTCCCAGTCCGTGGAAGTGCTTTTTGTTCCTTTTTATTTCATTTCTTTTCGATTTCCTACGACTGTTCTGCGTTTGCAACCCCAGCCCCATCGCCCACGAATAAATGCAGTCAAAAAATTGACATTTTCAGTAAAAATACAGAAAACACGACACCACCAGAGCTTCGATCCAATCTGGGAAATTGCGAAAAAAAAAAGAAAAAAAAAACGACGAACTGCCACAAAAATCATATCCTTCCTCATTCCGCTGCGACTCACTGTACAGCACATGATACTCCACGATAGTGCTGACCAATCACCTAGTCACATCGCCCCACCATTTTCCAATCTCTTGGGGGAATGATTCGGAATACCATTACACAAATAACTGTACACATGCCAGTCATAATAAATAAAAATACCGTTCAGGCTAAAAATTTTGAAAACGGATGCGAGTTCGGAGGCTGCTCCTGACGGTGATGGCGGTGGCGATGTTGTTTAGTCGTCTTTTTTCTTTTGCACACGATGTGGGGGAGAACATTTTATGATCCGCTGCGTGGATTGCATAAATTTTGAAGTTACGGCACGGCAAAGGATGTTCACTCGCACTCCCACTCACACTTCCATTTGACAGATGCTGATGGGTGAGTTCAATTATGGATGTGGAGGCCTGAAGCTGCCATCGCATGGCGTTCACAGTTCCTCAAGGAGGACGCTGTGCCACTCTGGAGCGCATAAAGGTCACGGGGTGGTGGCTGCGAAGGAGTTTGTAATTGTTTGCGCGACGAGCGCTTTCGAAACGGAATGAAATGTATTCAGTCGTGCAGCTGTCTGCGGCTTTCGGGGAAGTCGCGTTTTGTGGAAATCTCGAATAAGTACACTTTTTGATATCACAGAGCACTGATGAGTAAAGATCTGAAGAGGGGGGGTGCTGAGAGAAGGGCGAGTCTTGCTGAGAGAAGTGCCAGTCTTCAGAAAGAAGTCCACAAAGTCGGTGGTGCAGCGAATGTTCACATCTAGGCTGAGTTCGAACCGCAAGATCGCCAGCAGTTGCTTGAAATGAGATCAAGGAGCGGTCTATAACGCAGCTGCAGTACAGCCATCCGTCTAAATGCGGAGAATCCTAGTAACTTCTTATGTAACTCTATTCA